>VZTU01016613.1:90276-173606 GCA_013400835.1 Zapornia atra | reverse complement strand
GGCCGCCGCCGCCTCCCGCCGCGGGGGGAACGGCCGGGCCGCGCTGCCGGGGTGCTGCGGTTCTGTGCAAGGTGACGGGATGAGGTCTGTGTATGCAGCCGCCGGCCTCGCTCGGTGAAACCCCCGTTGGAGCTGAAAAGCAGAAAGGGCGCTCGCTGTGCCGCCTCTCAGCCCCGGAGGGGTGCCCGAGCCACTCCCGGGGCTCAGCGGAGACAAACCGGTGCCGTGGCAATCGCAGGACGTTTGGGTGGAAACTGAAGAACCTCGTTTTACAAACCCGGCTTCCAGTGCCCCCTCCGTCGCAGGTTTGGGCCTGCGGGTGCTACCCACTGAGGTTCGGGTTTTGCTTAAGGCTGCAGTGAGGCAGAAGTGACTCGAGAGGAAACGTCTTACTTCGGAGCATGGGAGTGTGTGTGTGTATGTGTCAGGAAGAGGAGATGTTACATTGGACCCTGTGCACATGTATATGCGCACAGATACAGCGTGCTGGTGGCATACGGATTCCCTGTATATTTCCCTGCATAAACATAAACATGCCCTAAGTGCACACAAATGCCAGCACACAGAAACGGGTGTATGGAGAGACCCTGCTATGCTGGGCAGCTGAGGCACCCATTGTAACACAGATCCTGAAATGCACCCATAGCCTCCTCTTGGCTTTAATAAACAGAACAGGTTTAAGCAAAGAGTTGTCAGGGCCTGGAACGGGCTGCCCAGGGAGGGGGTTGAGTCACCATCCCTGGATGTGTTTAAAAAAAGGGTAGATCAGGTACTTAGGGATATGGTTTAACATAGGATTCTGTGATTCTGTGAAGTACATAAACTGAGAAGCCTATAAAATAGAAAATAAAAATTAGCAGGAAAAAAACCCCACGTTTTTGGAAGTTGTCAGTGGCATAGCAAATTCCCCACACGTACCGAAAGGTTTGGAAGACCTTGAATGTCATAAAGTTGCCCCATAAACTAATTTGCTTGGTTTTATCTCTGTCTTAAAGCTGTTTTACAAAGACTGTTAAAACTCATGATAACAGTTTGTGGTTTGGGGCTGGTTTTTTTTTTTTGGTTTGTAGACACCAAGAACAATTTCTGGAGAAGCCCACCATGCTTTGCAAACAGGCAAATATAGTAGCAGCAAACGTAAACATACATATCTTCCAGTAGAAAGAATGCTGCCCTCTCCATCAAATCTTTGCTGGAGGAGTTGAGTTCACTGTGTCAAGAGATTTGTAGAATTTGTAGAATTCTGGATTAATCTTATCTGGAGAGTACACCCGTTCTCCCCCTTCTTTCTTTGTACTCACAACTCAACTTCTTTGCCTCACAGCTGCAGTGCTAATAATTTATCATCCCAGCCACCTCCCTCATACTGGTTGAGCTGAGTCTTCCTTCAAAGCCGAAGGAGTGATCTGTTGGTCAGCATGCGATATCAGCGGCACACTAACAAGGGGGATGTGAGTAAGCTTCAACTTCTCTTTGGTCTGTGAGCTCATGAGCCTTGTAAAGCTGCTGGGCAGGGTGTCCAGATAAAGAAGAGATTAAAAAAACAACCTTAGAGATGAGGCGAGATCATACTTGATCTAAGGCAAATTTGCATTGCTCTGTTACTCTTAAGCTTGCACTAAAGCAGACCTAGCTGGTGGCAGGAGAACGGATGGAGGGGCTGCCTGTGTGGCGTTGGGATGTAGGGGCATGTTGCTTGCTGCCATCTCGGTGCAAGTATCACAATAAAAGGAACAAGCCTGAAGGCGTTTTGCTGTCTCTGTGATCCAGGTACAGTAGCATGTACCCCCCTTGGACATACGATGCATTGGCACAAATGACAGCGGCCTCTAAGCTGCTCCAGTGGGTACCAGAAAACTCTGTACATGGATCAGCAGCTGAGGCAACAGAAAGGTGGTTGGATTGTACTATGGGCTTGTAAGTGAAAGCAAAGACTGAGGCCAAGCTGTGTTATCAGACAATATACAAACTGGATTTACTCACATCTGGAAGTGGCAGCCAGCCAAATAAATTCAGTATCAAGCATTTGGAGTGGGATAGTTTCCTCTGAGTCTCCGTGACCTAGGCTACTAGTGATTAAAGGAAATTCACTGTATGTGAGCTAAAAGTTATTTCAGTGCCAAATTCCACCTTCCCCCCTTCCCCCTCCCCTTCTGCACTCCTGCCTGGCTTCATGCGAAGGGCATTCAGTGCTGAGCTAAGTTTCCCTGCTCCCATTTGTTTTGCTGTTCACCTTAATGCTTTCCTTTCCTTTCTCTTTGTCTCTCTCTTTCAAAGGCTGAACAATATCATGTATGCAAACACACTCAATCTCTCAGGCACTGGTGAGAAGACCTCAACACCTTTCTACATTGCTCTCCATCCAGGCAAGACTCCAAGCTAGTAAACTTACCATAGGGGAACAAGTGGTTGTGAGCATAAACACAGTGTCTGGTGCCTACCTAATATACCCACCGTGGTATCCACATATCAGCACAGGTCTTGCAGCTATGGCAGAGAACGTAAACCAGACCCATGTTTTTCCAGTCTCAGCTAGAGACTCAGGGAGACACCTTAGGGATCTAAAGGAGCACCAGATGCAAGCTCCCAGCTTGTCAGTTTACCCCTGTGACGGTGTAAATTGGAGTAACTGCACGGCTTTCATGGAAGACTTGGGCCCCTGTTGGTTTTGTTATTTTCAAATTATTTTTTGCAATTCAAATGACACCCAAGGTCAGAGCCAAATCAGCCGAGCCCATCATACCTTTTCAGCTGAAGCTGGCCAATTATGTAAAGGTTTCATTGCAAGCACAGTTTTTGATCAGACAATAATCATTCTTGCAGGCGTTTTCCAATAGCCATTTAGAAATAGCATCAATATAAAAAAATGGCCATCTCAAGCCCCATGCTTCTCTTTGAATAGAAACTTTAAAGCACGTGGTTTCACTTTGATCTGAAGAGTGCCCTTTCTCTTTTGCAATTTCCAAACCAAAACATCGGTCAGGATTTGTCCTGTGTGTAAAAATGTCCAGTGTTACAATGTTTGTTTGCTTTCCAAGAGAAAAAAAAAATCTGTTCTGTAGCAGTATGAGCGCTCAAACCCAGTGGCTCCCCAGGGACCTCCTCACATTGTGGTTTCTTGGTGATGTGCAAGCTGCTTTGAAGCCAGCTCTGTGGACAGCTTCCAGCAGTGTAGGTGGAGATAATTATCTATGTTCTGGTGTCAGTGTGTCGCACTCTGGTTGTTGTACATCCAGCAGCAGATCAGCAATACCTTACTGCCTTAGTGGCTGCAGCAAAACCCACTCCAGAGCCAGCATCCACATTTCCTGGTAGGACATAAACAGAAGGCAGGGCAGTAAAGAAAAGAGAGTGCAAGGTGGGAGGTGGAAAGATGCAGACTCAGGTGTCTGACTGGGTGAACAGCGAGTGTACAAGGTGGAGTATGGGGGGGCTAGCATATGTTTTCATGCTGGTTCCCAGGCTGAATCTAGTGATGGAGCAGAGAGGCAGCCATGCCTCCTCAAGCCCATATGGGTGAGCTGCCACAGGATGAAGAGCTGCCCTGCTGTTGTTGGTTTGTAGGTAAACTATGCTTAGTAACAGGGGTTTGACAATCCCTAAGTCTTTTTAACTCATCCTTGTAGAAGAGAAACAAACTGCACTGCATTTCTCAAGGAGCAAGGGAGATGATTCGTTCATCTGCTTGTACCTAGCAAATAACATGTGTTGGTAAAGAACATATTTATGCCATGACTATAATTTCCTTAATAAAGAGAATGAGAATAGCTTTGTAAACCTTGTCCCTGTGCTGATGTGGGCAAGCTGAGTTGCAGAACTGCTGAGGCATAAGGTTTCCCAAGAGATGGAAAGGAGTCGGGCACCCAGCTTTGCCTCGTTTTCCCTGGGACCTGTGCATCTCAGCCCCCTTGGAAATTCCAGCCTAAGTGATTTGCCCCAGGGTCAGGCAATGAGTCAGTATGTGAAGTGGGAACAGAGCCAGGCTGTCCTGACTCTCTGTTTCCTATCCTAACCACTGGACTACTCACAGGATATTTGGTCATGCGAATCTGATTGCACAATATCTTGTCAGCAATGTTTTGCCATGAAAAAATTCTCATCCCTAACAGCACACAGGATGCCTTGAAGATAGGAATAGTAAACTCAGGGCATTCTATGCATTCAGTACTACAGATGACACATCCCACAGTCAGATCTTATTACAATCAAATATTTGTGGTGAAAGGACCGAGATGAAATGATGCAGTCCTGATAAAATGGCCATTAAAGACCAGATGTATGCACCTGGAAAATGAGACACACTGCATTAAGTATCAGGCCAAGAGTATTCCATTTCCTATTTGCAATCAGATCTTAAGACTAATGAGATTGCTTCTCATCCCGAACAGACTCTTCTCAGTCTTAAAAACTCATGTAAAAAAGTAAATAATGCTAGTCAGGTTTTCATATGGGTTAACATAACCCAAAGAAAAATATTCTACATTTGTATATATAAACTCAGTTAGTCAGTGCAGTAAATATATATATATTAGTGTAGCCAGAAGGCGAGTTTGGCACTATAGATGAAATGGTCTGTAGTATTCTGAAATTGGTGAGTTACAGTCAGCTATCTGTTCAGTTACATGCATACATTTAAAATGTATTCTTTCAGCACTTGCCCACTCAAATATGGCACTGAAATGAGGAACTGTTATGGGTACCCTGAAACTGCAGGTTCAGATTTATAAATTATTTTAAAGTTAAAATAAACAATATAAATAAAACACGTCGTTTTCAATTCTGTGGGAAAATAAGTACCCAGAGAATTAGTTAATAATACAATATAGTTCTCTTCTTGATCCATCAGTAAATAAATACAACTGGAATTTAGAAAACATTTCCCTTGGTAGTCTATACAAAGACTGAACTTGCTGGAAGCTTTGCAGTGGGATGTCCATTAACTGAGTATATAATCTATCACCTTTCCATTACAGTGTCTTTAGCGGGAACACAAGACCAAGAAAAACACCATTCTGTCTTAAAAATAGCCACAGTCTCCCTCAGAAGCAGATTACACTGAGCTACAGCAGACTCTCTGGATGGGGAAAATGTTCCTCATTTCCGCGTGCCCGTAGCCTGCTAGCATTATTTACACCATGGGACTTCCTAGGTACTCAGAGGAGTGGAGCTCATTCTGCTAAATGCTGTGGAAACGTGTCATGAGAAAATAGTACCTGCCTTCAGATACAAGCTTTATGCTTACACCATGCTCCTTTGTACTGCTTTGACAGTGCAAATCTGTTCCAGCTGCCATTTTCCTCTATATTTGTAATGCCACAGTTGGCTCCAGGGTACATGAAAAACTTGTAACAGGCCTTTTAATCACCAGGTACCACCAAAGATGGGGAAAGTGGAGCTGCCAGCCAGCCTAATCTTTGCATCCAAGTGGGTGGAGGATGCTTCTGGATCATACCTCCATGTGTGTTCGTGCCTACCAGAGTGTTTAACAACTTTGTTACCAGGTGAGTCGAACTATAAGATCCATCTTTCCATCCAGCAAACTCTGTTCGCGATGACAGCTAAAACCCCTGCTAGTGTAGCTGAAGCCCAGTGATAGAGAAGGACAAGGAGCCACTTAACATGCTGGGAATGTGAGCAGCCAGCTCAGAAGAAAAATGATTAAGGCAAGCACTGACATCTCAGTGTTGATTTCTTTGTTACTAGAACTAAAACTCAGGAATTGAGCATATTTGGACACCGATGTGGATGAAAAATGCTTCTAGGCATTTCACCATTTCTTGGTGAAGAGAAATCCCAGGCTGCCTGCTCCGTCTGGAACATGTGCTGCTTCTCATCTCACCTTCTCACCTCCCTGGGTGCAAAGTTCCAGCTAGCGGTGGCACAAACCTAGGCAAAAACGGGCTGTTAGAAGGAAACAGTCAAGCATTCAGGTACAGATGCCCCTGAGCAGTACTGCTGAGTGTGGTTGTGCTGGCTTTCTGTGGCCACAGTGCGCTCTACACCCCCCCAGAACTTACTTCTCATTCCCACTGCATTTGAATTTGAATTATGAAAAACATTGGAAAAACCTTTCTACCAAGGCTCTTCTACTAAGACTTTTCTACCTAGCTCCTACAAAGGAGAGGGGAGTTTGTGAACTGACCATCAACCATCTCCAGCGTTGAAGACGTGAAGCCTGTAGACACTTTTCGTTCCGCAAGCACCCTGAACATGGGGATCTGCAATGTGGACACACCTCCCTGTCTTCCAGCTTTGACAGAAGACCTGAAGGTCAGACTACTATTCAGAGTAATTGGTGGCCCAGACCTACAGCGGGAGAACCTCACTTGGGAGACTTCACTTCCTCTTAAATGGGAGCTGACAAAAGCTCATGAGCAAGACCAAAACCTTAAGCTGTGTGAGACTCTGAGTACTTGGATGTTTGTGTCCGTCCTTTCCAGGATGGGTTACTGTAGTCACTATCTGTGTCTCAATCCAGATGCAAATAAACACATCCTCTTCAGTGGAACAGGTTAGCATAAACCCTCATTTTTCTACTCTCTATCCCTGCACTGGTTCGTTGCTCACTTCATTTTCTGCCCCCAGCTTTTACTTCTAATTTTCAAGATTCTACGGTTGACTTAGGACCCACTTGAGTCATACCACTGTGATATCACCACCCTGACTCACTCGGTTCAATTGTATTCCACAAAGATAACAGCTTACAAAGCCTCGGATGAATCAAGCAAACAGAAAACATTTTGTGAAAGGAGATTCTAATAAGATTTTAAAGATAGATTTAATGCTGTATGACTGGTGCTTGGGCATGTGACAACATCTTCCTTTTCATAAAGCACTTTTTATCAGAAATAGCATGACGATGATACAGGTGATTAAAATGTTCCCTACTGCCTTGACCAGAGACACAAAATCTCTTCTCGTAGTCCCTGTGAAATATATACATCTCGCTTACCTCAGTAGCAATTCCACATCCTAGAAAGAAAGTCTATAAAACCCCAAAGAAAGCCTTTGCCTGCAGTAGGAAATGCAGTAATTTCATTTAAACTCAGCCAGTGCTGGCTCTGGGTTCAATGAAGGTGTGAACAAAAATAAATACCCCAAACACGATATACGTGGCTAAAACCCCGTTGAAGGCAAGTAGGTAAAAAAAAAAAGTTGGCCTGCTTTCTTCTGACAGGTTGGGGCAAATCTCACCTGTGTATGCACGTATGGTTTGTAATCCAGTTCCTTACTTTGGCTGCTTCATTGAGAATGACCTGTTTTGTCTTAATTTTATCCCTCCCCGAAACCAGGGGTTTGTGTAACAGCTACACAGAACAGCTGCTTGGACTATGCATAGGCCAGTTTACATTAGCCTGGTTTTTCTTGAGAAAGTCATAGTTTAAACAAATGGTTATGTCTATTTTAATCATTTTTGTCTTCTTTTGAAGTGTTTTTTCAAACATTAGCTTTTTTCCCTTCAAAATCAAGTTTAGCTTTACAAATTAGTCTGCTCTGTCATGTCCCCTTTAAACACAGCTGTTACTACAATGTAAACAGAGGTTTAAAAATGTAGATAAACAGTTACAAGAAAGAGGGCTTCAAGTGTTTTTAACACATGGTCAGTTCTTGCTTACTTGGTTTCCCTCGGTTTAAAATTAGAATTCAAAATACACGCTGGGTTTCACAGATGTCAGCCCTTCAGTAATAACACAACGTGCTTCACATTCTCGAAGCGATGAACAGAGAGACACCAACTAATCATCCTCCCAACTCCCCCGAGAAAGAAGAGTGCATTATTTTCTAGGTGGCGTAACAGAGTTGTGTTGGTTAACAGTAGGAGATGCTTGCAAACGTTTTCCTGCCCTTGCAAACAGGTCTGGTCCTGCCAGTGGTAAGAGTTGTTTGGGTCCCACTGGCGCTGCAGTTCATGTGTAGTAGTTCTGTATGGAGCAGCAGCCTCTCGGAGCACAGCGCAGGCTATCAGGGCTTACTCAGTGGAACTGCATGGTTGGTCTCTGTTCCAAAACACATGGAAAATCAAAAGTGAGCGGTGAAGACGCCCAATGTCATTATATCACTAGACCCCATGTTCTTACAAGAGTCACAACCAACAACATTTTAGAAATGGAATGAGAGGGCCAAGGTCATCACCAAGGGACACAGTGGCTGGAGTCCAAAGTTGGGTGTAAAAGCTTCTCTGCTGAGAGCACAGGCACTCATCCTTTCTCAGCAACATCACCTCTCCTTAACGAGGGTATTCTCTTGTCTTTTTTTGAAGATTTTGCCATTGTGTTCAGCAGCTGGCCTCACCAGGACTTTACCACCCTGCTAAAAGACTGTCAGTCACGAAACGACAGAGCACGCATGATTTCAACTTCTGTGAATGAGAGAAAGGGCATGGGGATCATAAATCTGCAGCCAATGTTTTCCTTCTAATGAATCGAGAATGACTTCAAACTTAGGAAGTACTAAAATAAAGTGAAATTATGAATGAGCTTTCCCTTCATGGTTATCTCTAACAACCAAAAGTGAAGTGTATGGTATTCGTGCTGCATTTATATCAGGCAAATGGGAATGCCAATGGAGCCATTAAAAGTCTAGCATAAAATATTATCCCGCTCGGTTTTTCTACAAGACTGCATACTGGTTCCCCCAGATGAAGTTACACGTGTGCTTTCATCCCAAAAGCTCATTTTCAGATACTTAGAACTATGTTAAAACATCATCTTTTTGGAATGTGTGTTTCCAGTGTTGGACTGAACCAATTCGAGCAAAATTGGATAGGCCTTTTGAGAAAATGGGGAGTGAAATAGCATGTTCAGGGCACTATAAAACCGGCTTGTTTGGCTTTTTAAAAAATTGAGAACAGTTGTTTCTTAGGAAACATGGACTTCTAATTTGCCCTGAGTGGTAGGACTCAGAGTCAGACCTTAGGTACCAAGGTGCCTCTTGAGACCATGGTCCTCAGGTTGTAGCTTAGGTCCTCCAAGAAGATCAGTTGGCAGAATTCAGTCCAATATGTTTATGGGTGCACAGTATATGTTGTCACATAATGGACTATTGGTGTAAAAAGAAGGAATTTTTTTGTGGTTAAGGCACTGAAACCGGGAAACACACAGAGTATTAAGACTCATTTCACTTTAGCCATCAAAAACCATTTGGCACCTAAGTTCGGACCGTCTGTGGTCAATGGCAAGAGACAGGGCACTACTAAAGGAAGCAGTGTTTCTCAGCTGAAACTGCTGAGGTAAAACCAACCTTCATACCAAATGCTTTTCAGCAAAATCAAAATAAACCTGATTTCTCCACACACTGTGAAGTAAATCCTTTGTTATGAATAATATGTGCGTGTGAAATGGAAGGAGGGAAAAGGAAGTCTCTCTTTTGTATAATACAAGCATAAATAACACCAGTTTTCTGTATTCCATGCCAATACATGAACCACAGGGAAATTTCAATCCAGCAGTTGCTCTGGTATTTGTAGTTGAATGCAAGAGTAAGCAAAGGAATTGGACTTTCATTTTTAATTAGTCGATACTTTAAAAAAAATCCTTGCAACTCCCCTCCTTCTATATGATCTGGAAAGGGAAGGGAAGGGAAAGGAACAGCTGAGTTCATTCTTGTCATAGCAGGTAGCCACCTGCCTACCAAGAAATTGCAAAAGCAAGCTTCCCATTTTCTCTATCTTTGCCCTATTACGACAAAGGCTATTATTGTAAGGCCACGTGTTCTCCAACCCTTACCCACAACATGCCTTTTCTTCCCATAGTGAATGGTTGGGGATGGACAAGGTTGAGATTTTTCTGGTGTTGTCCTTTTTCCTTTAGGGAACTGATTATGAGATACAGAGAGAAGAACTTTGTGAAGAAAAGATGAGGAGTAAAAAAAAGCATTTCATCAGTACCTTGCTTTCAAGGATAAATTTTGTTAGCTCGTTCAGAGAAGGGTTCTCTGTGTAAAGAAGAGAGGCTCGGGATGCTTGGCACCTTTGCTGGTGCAGCCACAGGGCCAAACCTGAAGTGACCCTTGCCACTTCGGACTAATTGACACATGTCATATAGATGCCATGACCTGGCCCAGGCCCATTCTTTCCAGCTGTGATAGAAACACGCATGTCACAGATCTGCTGCTGCACTGTCCTGAAGGCAGCTTCTCTGTGCAGCAGGCTACACAGGCTCCTTGGTAAAGAATAAGGCAAGAAATTTCATGTGTGAAGTTATACACCAGAGGGAGTCCCATGAATGTAGTACAAACATCCTGATATTACCAAAGAAAAGTGGTTTTTAAAATGACAGGACTTGAGCACTGTGGCCCATAGTTCACACCGCGGCTCCTGTCCACAAAAATTCACAGCCATCCAGCTTCACTGACACTGTGCTTCCTATAAGCAGCCAAACTCAGGGGCTGCTCAACATGAAATTGCTCCTTGCACCTCTTCTTTTCCAGGATGGATCCTCATCTATTTCTCGCTGAGAAAGCCACGTCAAACTGGTTGCATGTCGGTAATAGCAGGTTCCATCTAGGTCTGCATGAAACAAACACAGTTCCCACATTTGGAACTGCTTTAAAGCAGCACCCAAGCTTTCCTAGTGCCTTGGCCCTACATGATGCGGATAATGAGGAAGAGCCTCATCCTCTCCCTGTTCACCCCCTACATGAACATGCAGTTTTAACATAAGCCTGTTTGCCAAAATGAATCCTTTTAATAATTTGTCTCCTGTTTTCATCTGTTATAATTCCTTTTCCCCCGCCTCCCTGGAAATGTTACACATTTCCTACCAGAAGACCAGCCCAGCCTTTTCACCTGTGCTCGAGTCAGCAATGTTCAGCTTCTCCCTACAGAAATGACATCCAGAAACTCTCATTTACTTGCTTAATGACTTCAGGAACTACTTCAAGTCTAGGCTTTGAACTGTGGAGGAGGTGCAAAAGGGTTTTGTCAGGTCTTCTTGCCTACTTTTTTTCTTATTTATTTATATATTAAAGCAAGTGAATGGACTTTGTTTTGTTTTTTCAATTTAATCAGGCTATTTATAGAATAGGTCCCACCACACAGTTGATTTTTTTTTCCTTTTTTCTTCCAGTAACACAATGCAAAAAAAAGAAAAGGTATTGCCCTCATTGAAGGCAACTCTGTTAATTAGAGGAAAGGCTTGTATTGTGTGAACATTTGATAACTCTGACTGTGGGCTGAGTCGCTGCTGCTCTTTGTCTGAGAAACTCAGAATCCATTAGGCTGATAGCCACTGTTCTTCGGAGGAAACTACAGCCCTTGTGGCCCTTCCTGTTTCCTTTCAACATTCTTAATGTGATAGTGGAAGAGGATATCCTAAGGTCAGACATTAAAATGTAAAGTTGTGAGGTGATGATTAAATGGGAACACAGTGAAAACTTCACTCTTCATTATTTTAATATAGTCCAGCCTGTGCTGATATAATCATTTCCAGCAGATATTTAAGGTAGTTATAGAAATGATGAAAAGAAAGGCCTTTCATTTATTATCTTAATTATATTTTGCATGTGTTGGGTTTTTTTCCTCTTCTTTTCTTTTCCCAGAGACTAACATTAAATGTTCAGGTTTAAGTCTAACAAGCCCATTTAAAAAGACAGTAATATATTTTCAGCTCTGTATTGCTCTTCGATCTTTTGAAGTATAATGCCTCACCAAGTGTTATAGCAGTGGCCACTTCAGTCGAGATTCATAAACATTTTCCATCATAACTCCATTGTTCCACGGTCTTATAACCTTCTGAAAAATCCCTTTTGGGCTAGTGCTGCCTGTTCTCAGTCACTGCCTGACGGCAATTAGTCTTAAAATCAGGGAACAATATGTTCAGCTTTTTTACTTATGGGAACAGTAGAGAAAAAAGAAACAACACTTTCCCCACCGTAAGTGGTTTTCTGAAGACTGCTGCAGCAAAACCAGCTGAAATACTAATCTGGAACTTCTTCCCATAGACTGACTGCAATTAGTTTCTTTAGAGAGCGTTATTCTGCTGTATCAAACCATTACAGGTACAACAAGTGACAGCCTCCAGGGGTGTGGTGCCAGGACATGCAATCTCCCAGCATGAAGGGTAGGATTCCTAAGGGAGGGAAGGTTTAGATTAGATATTAGGGGGAAGTTTTTTACAGAGAGGGTGGCAAGGTGCTGGAACAGGCTGCCCAGAGAGGTGGTAGATGCCCCATCCCTGGAGGCGTTCAAGGCCAGGTTGGATGGGGCCCTGGGCAACCTTGTGTAGATCCAGGCCTGGAGGTTGTTGGCCCTGCCTTTGGCAGGGGATTGGAACTCTGTGATCCTTGGGGTCCCTTCCAACCCAGACCATTCTATGATTCTATGATTCAGCAACGGGAGAGTCCAGCAAGACTGCTCGTGGGCTTGAAGAAAGACATATACTCGTGTACCTCCTGAAAATGGGTTGTAGTTAAAGGGCAAACCCAAAGTAACCAAGGCAAAAGTCATACACACCCCACACTGGCTTTACGCTTTCCAGAAGACTGTTAACTCAGCCACATAGGGACAGCTTTGTGTTCCCATCTTCATTACTTAAATGCCCCAAGTGTTATTTACATTTTTTTAAACAGAGTCTCCAAAATACAGAGGGTGAGCGGCTAAATTAGCCTGCTGTTGGAACCTTACTTCTGCATTTCCCAATATTTTGTGATTGTAACCATCCATCTGTAGCAAAGCATCAGTCCAGGTTTTTTCCCTCCATTTAATTTTAAACCGAGTACAGAGTGAGTACAATAACCTTGGTAAATTAAAATGTCACATGATTTCCTTTCTGCAAGCCCTGCAGATGTGTCTGCAGAGCCCTAATGAAGGGGAGTTAGTACAGGATCGGAGAGCTCACGCTCCAGGCACATCAAAGCCTTTCAGTGCTTGTAGAGTTAATGTGCAAAAAGCGCAAATGCCCTGTGACATTCCAGTTGGAGTGATGCCTTTGGATGAGTGTTGGTCCTCCCCTATCTGTGATTAGGTCTTCATCTGGAAAGCAAGTACAGTGGAAGTGGACGGAAAAATCTTGGACAGTAAAGATGTGCTAAGATTAGGCACATCAGTAAAAGCTTTGAGACTGGTCTCTTAAGTTGTTACACCTGGCTGGGATTGCAGTCCTTTGCCAATTCATGTCCAGCACTTACTTGGAGCCTGAGCTAACTGTGGGCTTGTGCAAGAGGTCATGAATTCGTTCAGTTCTAACATCAAGTCTGGTATTTTCGCTTTTCCTTTTCCTTTCAAATCTTTAGGGCTGTCACTACATCACCTCGAGGAAAGAGAGCAGACTCATGGCGTTTTGAAGAGACGTGAGGGACAGTTGTTGGCTAGGGCTGACCTCTTTCAAGTCCCATTACATAGAGTCAAAAGCTCGCGGCACTTCCCAGGAAGCATTCAGCAATTTGCAGGAATGGGTTCTCAGGATTTAGGTCACCTAATGAATTTTAACAAGCGGAATCACATTATGAATGGAAAGCACCAAATAGCAGATACTTTTCTTTATTTAAACTGGCTGCCTGTAATTTCTGAAGTACAATTGACTTCTTTCAGTCCCAGCCCTATTGCAGAATTGTGTGGGGATGACAGAAGGATTTGGATAGTTGAATGTGCAATTCTGCTCCAAAAACTGACTTCAAAATGGCATTATGTATTAATGATTCCCAGAACAAATTTACTCAGTTCACAAGTGAAAAGCTGAGTGGTTTTATATCTGCCAGCTCTGCAAATTCCCCCTGGGACATGAAGGTCAAGCTTGCGCTATTTCCTTCTCACACATCATCATCACCATCATCATCAGTAATAAAGATTATGAGGACCAAACTGTGCCTAAGTTACACCTATGTAAGCTCCAATGTGTTTCATGGGGTTACACAGATGTAATGAATTCTTGTCCTGTGGGTTGCAGAACTGTGCTGCATGGCCAGCATCACCCAGGGACCTATGTGTAGGACAGGCTCCAGCCCACTCTCCTATGCCCCATAGCATGGGGTGGGGGGTCTGCCTGCATGGGAGAGGTCTGACCCTGCAGCATTACCTCCTGGTCACCCAAGCTGCTGCCCCAGGTGAGCCCTGAAGGGATTTGTGGATGGAGTTAAACACCATGCAGGCAACTTTACTCGTACAAAAGGTGAACATCTGCTCGTAAATGCTATGGCCTGATTCAGCATGGCACCCAGTCCCTCAGTGCAGGTGCTTAGGACCCAGACATCAGCTATGGAAAGACTTGAGACCTCAAGTTTGCTGTCTCAATGCCTGGGTATGCCTTCTGGACCACAGGGCTCAGAGCATGGGCTGTCTTGGAATCTGAACTTATGCCCATGTTGGAGAGCAGCTCCTATAGCTTTAGTGAGCTGAATATGTAAAGGTCCTAAATTATTTCCCATAACTTTCTGTAAAGAAAGGCAATATTGCAATGAGATTTAACCCAATTAATAAAATAATGCCTAATAGGGAGCAGAGTTCCTGGGGAAAGAAGTGTTATTTTTGCCACTCCTCAGAAGAGGTCTGCCCTTCAAACCCATCTCAGTGTGACGGGAACCACTGGAGCTAAAAGCTGGCCTGAGACACATCATCCCTTTTCTGTTGAAAGAACCAGGGTGTGCTCCAACATTTCGTAAGAGGCTCCCAGCTGACACTTCTCTGTGGAGATACAGCTTTGGACAGGGCTGAGCAGCTAAGCTTCCTGTATAGGATTTCAGGATCAGACTCTACACAGAGTTCAAAGGCTTTCCCTAACGCGAGTGCAATGATGCAAGTGAGAAAGCAGGTGGCTTTGAGCACTTAGAGAGTAAGTTCAGGAGCATTTTCAACTATGTAATGGCTTTGTGCTTTATGTTGCTTTGTATTTGCTGTCTACCTGATGCGGGCTGTGCTTGGGAGTAACTCCAAGGGCCGCGCTGCAGCCACACAGGAAGCGGTAAAAGAGGAGAACTAGACCACATATTTGTCAAACCCTAGGCTTTTGGGGGATATTTTAAATTTATTGCTTCCCTAGATTATTTTTTGAGTATTGCAGGTGCTTGGATAGTAAGACCCATCTTCTAAACAGCACAATGCACAGCTGACAAAAGCTTTTTTGACACGCTGGCTGTGCACACTTTCGCTGCTGGGCTGCCCTGGGGACAGCAGAGTTAAGTTGGCATGGTTTCTGTGGCACCAGGTGTGTTCCTGAAAAGCAGCATCAGCTTTCCCAATGGATGTGAGGGGTTGATGGTGAAATCCTCGCAGCTGTGGGCCCCTTCTCTTTACACTTCCCCATCACCTCTTCTGTCTCCAACATGCCCTTGGCACTGATGCTCCCACAGGGTTGTCTCCGTGTTTCCTCACCCTGAATGACACTTTCCCAAGCTATTGCTCTATGTGCCACCCTTTTTGTACGAAGGGACTGGAGCGGAGGTGAGAATTTCGGTTTTGTACTAGGAAGTAATCTCATCCTGAGCTTTCCTTTCATGCATCAGGGTTCTACCTGTGTGAACTACACAGGCCCTTGTGAACAGGCATCCAGCTGAGCTACTCTGGATCAAATTACTCTGTTTGTATCACAAAATTCCAACAGGATCACCATGAATTGTACAATACAGTGGGAGCACAGAGCCTCTGCTGGGAAAAGCTTGTGTTTTACAGGCAAATTAAAGGTTGTGGGAGAAAACAGGCACAGAAAGGTGAGGGGACATACTGTGTGGCTTACCCAAGACTGCTCAGTAAAATACTATGAAAGCCAAGAAAAGAGTCCCATTTTGCTCATGTACTGGTATCCCACTCACTAATGGTAAGAATCTTTTCAGGTTACAGCATTTTTGCATATGGATCTTCTTTTGCTTTGGAATGAAGTAAAAACCAAAACATTATTTAGGCTTGATCATGACTATTTCACACACTGCTTGATCTCAGAGAAGTACACAGATTTGCATGTACTGCATGTGTGTTGTTATCATTATTTGTGTGTATATGCACAGCAAATTCGTGAGTTACAGCTTGTGGAAGCCCGTATCTTCCTCCTGACATGTACACTGCAGAAAACAAGTCCCTGGAAGTGTAATAAATGGGTGGGGTTTTTTTGGTAGCTTTGGCCAACAAAAAGCATTTTGGATTCCCTGCAGCTGGAGACTCAAGGAATGTTGTGCAACTTCTTCATGCACATTTTCCACATATCTTTTGGTGGCTATGAAGTAACCAGCCAGCCTTCCCAGGTAGCCAGGCTCAGGGGCAGGGTAACTTAGTTACAGTGGTTTACAGTTAGGTAACTTATAGCACCATGTATAAATACGATGCTTAGTCTTGTATGAAGCAATGCGCTAAGCAGGCACCTTATAACATTATAGAAAACCCCTATAAACTAAGTGACCTTAATCCAGCCACTTGCTCCTGATGTGATAACAGCCTTTTCTTTAGCAGTATTTAAAAATTAAAAAGAGGCAAAAAAATCCTTCACTAAGAGTCTGCATTAACCTCATTTCCTTGTTTAACTCTCTAATTTTGCTTGCAGACTTTAGTGTTATGCCCTGGTAAAACATTGCTCATACTGCTCATACAGTAGGTTTCACTCTTACATTGTTTGCTAAAAGCATTGAGTAATTGTTAGTATCAAACATCTAATAATTGTTAGGAAACAATTCTGAGCTAAGATTCACCTCACTCTAGGAGCTTCTCTAACAGATAATTTTTGGGGACTACTGCCATTAGTAGAAGGGAAAGTGAAATCACAGCAGTCCTGGTTTCCTCTGTGCGTGTGTGTTTTAGGAAATCACCTACCTTGGCAATGTTTCTAAGACACTGGTAGCACAGGTATCTATGGTGTAAGCACATATTGAGACAGATATTTATACTCTCTTGTCCCCACTTACTGCTAGTGATGCTAGATTATGATAATAAAGTTTGTGTCCTCTTCGCACCATTGCACCTATCTACAGCAACCCCTCCCAGTGGCATTCTCCTAGTTCTCACTCATGCCATCTTGAGTGATTTACTGAAAATATGGAGAATTATAGGGCTTGCTTGGACCTCAAAGAATCCTGTACCAAGTGGTGGCCAACCAGGGACCCACAAGCCAGATCCAGCCCAGTGAGACAGGCAGGTCATATCATTACTCACTTCCACCCATAATCCATCCTGCTCCTGAAGGACCTCTAAGAGATAATCAAGGTCTGAGGCTCTGGATGAGCTGCCACACTATCCACGCTCACTTCCTTGCTATGTGACCAGACACACATCCCTCAGCTCACTTAAAAAAAGGTCCATGAATCATGTATCCTCCTCAGGTTCTCTCACCTATAGATGGTGAATGACTGGGCTACGTCTTGAATGATTGTGTTCTTCAGCTCCTTTTCTTCATCTCATTCATTCCCTTACTGGTGAAAGGGAATGCAAATTTCTCTGGGTTTTCTGTCAGTTGTTTTGTGGACCACACGCTGCTGCAGTCTGCAAGTCTTGTGGTCTACAACCAAGCTGCTCTCTGGTGACACACAGTCTAGAAGTGCACGTAGGCAAGGCTTTATTCAGTTAGTGTGTTCATCTAGACTGTAATTGGAATCCTTTTCAGTACAGAATAAAGTCTCATAGGTAAGCAGAAGACTGAACCATCTTTTACACTCTGTTCTGTGGATTTCACATTTCTGTAGTTACAGTTCTGAATAAGCCAAGACTTTACTCAGCTTTTTTTGTTTGCTAGTTTTGAGGAGACTGGAATTAATCAGCATACATGCATTTATTTCTATATAAATGTACATATATATATATATAGATATATAGAACTATGTGTGTATTTTTTATACTCAGTAATGTAGCAGGATCGGTTCACTGTTTGTCCCCTTCAGCATTAGATTAATATCCCCTTCCAGTGCTTGTGTTTATCTGGTCATTACCTAGTTCTTGTTAGACAAGGTTGCATCCAGCATCTCTTTGTATGATGAGTATTGATGCCTTTATTCCCTGGGAAAAAAGCCTCTGCAAGCCAGAACTCCTTTAGTGTGAGAGCAAACTGTGTGGCAGCTTGAGACTAAGCTCCAGATGCTCCTCCAGCAGCCCACTTCTCTGATAAGCTATCAGCCACCTTTCTTGTTTGCTGCTTGAGGACTCCTTGACCCCTTTTTGTGTGGGTGTGGCACAACGCATGTGCAGAGATGCTCTGGGCTCCAGTGGGAAGGGAGGATGGAGATGAACAAGCAAATGACTGACCTGGTCTCATTGGCTGTAGATCTACAGACCCACACTCCCTCCTGGGCACACCATGTGACTTATGTCAGGCAGACCAGGGGGTCCTGGTTCCTCTTTGGCATGGTCTCAGCATTGCTGAGCAAAGGGGTGCTGCTGTTTGGAGGAGCGTGGTGTGCTCCATGTGTTGTGGTCAAGTTCCTGCATGTGACATAGGAGCGACCTTGTCTTGCTGGGTACCTGAGGTGGATGCAGATCCCAGCTGCTCGTGTTTTGGGATGGTGTCCAGAGCTTCCTTCATAGTTCCACTCCCAGTTTTGTTGGTTTTCCATTAATTCCTTGCAAAAAAGTTGGGGAGAGACAAGACATCATGGAGTGTCTGGCCCCAGTCCATCAGCCCTGGGGGTAAAGGGGCCACCAACTCCCACCTTATTTGTCTTCTTGTCCTTGTCAGGCTCCCTGGATAAGGCAGGAAAGCAGGGGCTATATAAGCAAAGCACATAGCAATTGTTTTCTGGCCAGTGAGCAGATCAGGTGAAGGCTGTTTCCTTTCTCCCATCTGCTGCATTGTAGACGCTTTGGGAATGAACAAGGGGCTACACAAAAGCCAGGGGCCAGCTACCTATTTCAGTATTGTGTGGATCTAATTCTTTAATCCCATGCCATTCTCACTAAACGACCAGTGACTGACTGAAATGAAAAATCCCAAAGATTAGATTTTAAAAGTGAAAAAGTGGAATCACTTGAACCATGTCTGATTAAAAAGCAGGAGACTAGACCTTCAGCAACAAGCGGATCAAATTTAGCTGGTTGTAGGATTGACGTGTCTCCAGTGTCATCTGCAACAAGAACCAAACACTAATTGCTTGACACTATTAAACACCTCATCAGCTATTACTTAGGACTCTCCCTGTGCATGACTTTGGAAAAACAAGCCAGCCTTTATGCTTGCCCCAGTTTCTTGATTTCCAGCAGACCTGTATTTCCAACGCTAACGGGGGTAAGGTACTTTGTTGCTACCGTTTCTTCAGACTACTTTGGATGAAGTGCTCAGAGGAAGCTTTCACACAGTCTGGATTTACTAATTGGAAAAAGACTTGACGCAAATCTGAATGGCACCATTTCCCCATGTCATCACGGAGCCGTTGATACTCTTCAAAAGACCACAAGGAATGGTGGTGACATGCTTCATTTTCAGAACTCTCAGAAGAAGGGAGAAAACAGGAAGATTCTAATAAAAATGCTAAGTACAATATATTATCTTGCCAACAAGAACTTGTCCTATGAAGCCATTATTCAGAACAAGATGAAAATATGAAGAATTTGACCACAGCTTTTTTCAACTGCTTTCCCTGAAGTCAAAATATGGTCCCATGACTTTTAAATGGTTGAGAAAGAGTCAAGTCAAATTGACAGATCTTGTTGTGCTGCTTGAGTAGTAAAGGGTATTTCTAGGAAGTTTCTAGGAAAGTCTCATGCTGCTATGGTAAATAAAAATCTGGCTTGCTCAAAGAAAGGAGTTATATCTGAAGCATGTAGGTGACATAAATGCTTGTGAAGGGTTTACTACAAGACAGCCTGTACACTGGGCAGACATAATTGCATCTGCAATTAGAGTCATCTCCAAATCTGAATATTGACTACTATTGTGGATCATGTTATGCTGGTTTTGTTTGGCAATCTGAAATCAGTAAGAAGAACTACAACTCATGAATACATGTCTTCTTGGGCAAGCTGTGACCTTGCAAACCATGAAGTATGCAATGTGATGTTGTTAAACCAGAGCTCAACGAGGGTTGATATGGAAACTCAGACAGGAAAAGGCAAAGGAACTGATACTGGTAGAATTTAGAAAGATTTAACTATTGAGTAGAAAATTAATGGATCCTGTATTACAGTCACAGAAGCTCTATAGCCTGGAAAATATCTTTTACTTTGGTCCATGCATCAGACACTATTTATTCTAGAAAAAATCCATAAGAAAGGTGGGAGTGAAATGACTGGTTGAATTCTAAAGGTGACTAAAATTTCCAGAAAGATATCAAGAGTGAAAGGGAATCCAAACACCCACATTAAGAAAAGAAACTTTATGGACTCAGCGACTCAGAAATAATGAATTGTAATCAGTATTCAACCAAGATGTGTCCATAAAGTTTATATACGTATTTAAAATGTCAGGGTCCTCAAAATAACTTGAACTTTAAAATAAATAAGTGTTCAGCAAGGTATGTTTCATATTTCAATCAAGATGAATTTATTTTCTTTTGCTTCCCCTCTTGCAAAATGGCTAGAGACTTCCCAAAAGATAAATGGAGATATTACAGATACAGTCCAAAGTTTGTGCCCTGGAGACACTAAGTTCCAGGGAGACTGAAGCAGGATGAAATGAAGATAAGAAGTTAAAACTTAATTCCTAGATTACAATAAATCCCTGCATCAGCACAATTATTTAGAAGAGACTCTACGATTAATTAATACAATTTAAATATTTTTCCCTACTGATTTTAACTTTACTTACTATAGACATGTTCTACATTTAGCCAAAATGTATACCATCTGTTTTCTGAATTGGCACAGTTGATAAAAATTAGTTTGGTGGAACCCGCGCTGCAGAGGACAATTGTAGTGCTCAGCATGGAAGGAAAAGGTGGTTTCAGTTTAGAGTAGGACAGTCATGCCTCAATTACTGCATGATTTTTTAAGTCTACCAGGACAAAACTGATGACCTACAGCTTACAGCTGCTGTGGGAGAATTGTTTTCAAGAAATGACACAATCAATCATGTGCTAGAACTTTTTTATTTTTATATTTACAACTCATGGGTTTTATTAATACTGAAAAGAGTAGTTTCAAATGTTTTTTAATGTGAATATATACTCTGGTTTTGAAAAAGTAAATAATCTCATTCTGTCCCATGCTCCATCTTTCCTTTATAAATAGAATCCCTAAATATTGAGGAAGAGACTAAATGTGTTACCCCAGTCCTGGTGTCCTGCAGTTGTGTGTGGAAATGCAACGTGAAACTAAAGAGAAGAAAAAAGTTTTCTCATCTGTGTGGCTCTCATTCAGATCTTCTTAGTCAAGATTATTGGGCCATACTGTTAAGTGTACATTTCATGAGAAACAAGTGTTTTAAATGTTTGGACTCAACTGTTTCTTGGTTTTACAGGCGAATTGAAAAAAAATATTTGGAAAAACATGGGTATGGCCCTATGAGCCCCAAGCAGTAGGACCTCTCACAAGGCTGTTTGTAAAAGGTGAAGCTGATTTTTATTTTTGCTATCCAAATAAAATTAGAAATGTTTCAGGGAAAAATAAAGATAAAAAGAAAGCCACAATATATAATGGCATGTGCACTGGGTTTGTAAAGCGCTTTCTTTTTACCAGGATGTTATCTGCCACTTGAGTAAAGAGTTGTGAGGACAAACTTTACTTTTATGTGCAATAAGTCAATTGATTTGTACCATTTCTTCAGCTTGCACAATTGTTCCACATCAGAGAAAATACATCCGTCTCCAGTTGGGTAGTAACTGCAGCCAGCACCTCTCTCATTCCAATCACATACCTTTTTTTAGGCAATATATTACATACAAAGAAACCATTGTACTTTCAGTCCTGCCAAATGTGATACAGCTTACAGGAGACAAAAGAGCAGAATGGCTCCTTTTAATAGAGCTTGAACCTCCAAGTAAATATATAGAGGTTGCTCAAGCGCTAACCTCTGAAAACTGAACCCTGCAGCTTTGATTGTCGTAGCTCAAACAAACCAAACTCTGCAGGGCTTGCCCAGTGGTAATTGCAATAAACAACATAGGAGAGCTCCCAAATATTGCTCAACCGATCACAGCGTTGGCCACCCGCCAGATATCTGATGGCTACTTCTGATCTACATACAACGACACACGGTGCGGAACCACCCCGCGGCTGGCGGGGAGGGATGGCAGGGGCCCAAGGGAGCAGGGTGGTTTTCCTCAGCAAAGGGAAGGCACCGAGGGTATTGTGGACATCTGTGGATCACATTTAGCTTCTGTTTCTTCCCTGGTGCTTACACGTCATAAGTCAAGGAATAATACGTACACAGGTTGTGGAGAGTAGTAATACAACAGAGCTCAACCGTTGTAGCCAAAATAAGGAAGACTAACAGCACTTTGCATTGAGTGCTATGTGTAGCAACAGGGAGCCTTTTATATTTAGAGCAAAATAATGTGGGGAGAAGATGGTTCTTGGAGAAGAAAACCATTTGTGTAGATAAAGGCCTGGGAAACAAAGCTGGTGTAGGATCTGAAACATAAGTCTTATGAGGACTGGCAAAGGGAACTGGAACTGTTTAGCCTGGAGGAGGCTCAGAGGAGACTTTATCTCTCTCTACAACTACCTGAAGGGAGGGTGTGGTGAGCTGGGGGGTCAGTCTCTTCTTGCAGGTAAGTAGTGAAGGCACAAGGGGGAACGGCTGCAAGTTGCACCACGGGAGGTTCAGGTTAGAAATTAGGAGAAATTTCTTCTCAGAAAGAGTGGTTGGGCATTGGAACGGGCTGCCCAGGGAGGTGGTAGTGTCACTGTCCCTCAGGGTGTTCGGAGAAAGGCTGGATGAAGTACTTAGGGACATGGTTTAGTTAGTAATATAGGGTGGTAAGGGAATGGTTGGACTAGATGATCTTAGGGGTCTTTTCCAACCATTATGATTCTGTGATTCTATGATTGAAGTCACCAACAAAACTACCCCTACTCCATCCCAGGAGGATGGCTTCACCTGTTGCAAATGATGACTTCTGCAGTTAGTAAGCCTGTGCGTTGTCACAGCAGAGCCCTGGTTAAAGCACTGAGTGGTGAAGCAGGTAACTCTCAGCAGAGGGATCTATGTGCCACTTCCCAGGTACCTGGAAGCAATTGTCCTGATTCCTCTGCTCCGTGCTGTGCTCCACTGCCTTCCCTATAAAATGTGTTTGAGCACATAAAGCTGACCTCCGCACACGGAGAAGGGTTCTGAGGAGAAAAAAAAGCTGAGTTTTCATTCAGAATTGCCAATATGGACAATATCACTTATTTGTAGTTACTACACTGGTTGACAGGAGGCTAGGGGGAAATAACACCAGCAGAAATACCGTACCTGATGAGAGAACCCTGGCTAGAAGGCAGTAACGAAGAGACCAGGCAGTGACAGTATATAAATTAATCACGGGTGCATGACAGGATGCTTTGTGCAAAAAAGCAAATTGCTATTTTTGGACACGTTCCGAGGGAACCTGAGTAAATTAGTGACATAAAGCATTCCCCTTTTCACAGCTCAGGACTCAGGCATGAGACCCTGGCTCGTGTTGGTGAGCACTTCGTCACACCAGCAGTCCCACTGACTCCGAGAGCATAACTCATGTCTGTTTTGTTCTGGGCCCCTTGGTTCAGAAGAACTAGTGATAAACCAGGGCAGCCTAAAATTCAGCAACACAATTGATAAAAAGGTCAGGGGCCGTGACCTACAGGGAGAATGCAGGTAGACTTTGTTCGGACTGGAGAAGACGTGACAATGGGCATATGCCTTTTGTCAGGAGATGACGCAGGTGTTAGTGAATGATTAAAAAAAAAGCCTCTAGGACAAAAAAAATCCATGAAAGGGAGAAAAGAAGGTGCAATAATACCATTATGGTAAAACTCACGAGTGCAACTGTATGAAAAGGTCTTTAAAGATGTGTTCAGTCAGGCAAGAATAAGTATACCCTGAGAAATCACCAAGGTATATAGAGCTCCCCGCCTCCCCCCGAATAGGTGCTAGACAAAGCCAGACTTAATACTTAGAAGTGAATGTTAAACAAATAAAGCATTGAAGTAACAGTATTAAAAAGTGCTGCAAACTTATCCCCTCTAAAACCCAGGAGGGCACTCTGGAATGGTTCCCACACCAATTTTGCCATAATTAAAGGACACTCCAATCTCAAAAAAAAATGCCAAAGTAGATGTATAAATAAACCCCAGTAGAAATAAATGATTAAACAGCAACAGTGATCGTAACATTTTAGTCACAGAGAAAGAAAAAACCCCACCCCACACATTTTAAGTGTTTCTTGCTATGAGAGGGAGACAAAACAAGCTACATTGCAGAAAGAGGTAATCATTCAATATTGAGCTCTTGGAAGATTACCGATATGCCACAGGGCTTCTGAGTGTGAAGCCTAAATGGTGGATAAGTCAATTCACAAGCCTGAATATAACCAGGCTACTTTCAGGCTGGAGATGTACATGCATTCAAGCTCACAGATGCTTCACTGTGTCTTTAAAAGGTACCCAGTATAAAAAAAGACACTGTTAGACTGAATCTTGTCACAGGACAGGAAAACCATGAGTACTGTAAATAAGTTATAAGCCAGAAAGAGAAAGAGGTACAGAAATCCAGTCTCAGGGTCATGCTTCTCCAGGCTGTCATGAGATAAATGGGGAAATTACTTATGCAAAGCACATAGCTGGAAATCACGTTTTAACTCCATAGCCAACTCAAGGCCTTCCAAGTGCAAGGAGATATTAAAAATTATGCCAGTATTATTAACCCAATTCAGAGTCTCCAGATAAGTCTTTTCTAGCCAAGAAGACAGTCTACCCAGCAACAATATTTCTGTCTTTCCAACACTGAGGACAAGACACTCCTAATGCAGCCAAAAAGCAGGAACATTCAGACATTCCTCCACAGCTTAGACTGAACTTGCAGTATCCACATGAAATACAAGACGAGTATTGTCAATATACTCTACCTTATATTTTATAATGATCTCCCCAGCTGACTGTACTTTGAAGAACACAGACAGCAAAGCTGACCTGTATTTCAGAGCCCTCAGTGACGAGTCCAAGCAACCATCACCAAGGAGCGCATTCCAGCACTCTGAAAGGACAGGAACCACCAGAGAGCAGTTTCAATTAAAACAGCAATATCCCTGGCTGCTGAAGCTACCATCCATGATCAGGTGCAGCCAAGACGCCCAACACAAGCAAAGTAGCTTGGAGATTTTGATCTTACATAAGCAGGAAACAGTTACGGCTTCTCACGCATGGCATTGACTTTGAACCAACACCCCCTGAGGTGGAAGCATCACTACCCCTCTCAAAACAATTTGGTTTAAGTTGGGTTGCAGCTAACAAGTACTCCACAAGAAGAGGCAATTTCTTAAGGACTGGGTGAAATGTCCATGTGTTTTACAATAACTGGTGTTTTACCTTCAGTCAATAACACGCTAACAATGACCATATCTTTGCACTTGCCTTAAGTAGTTGTGATGGCGAGGAGAGGGTTACAGATGATTGTTCTGAGGGTATGAGAATGTGAGAGCTGGCCCCAGCAAAAGCTGACCTGAGCTGAACACATAACAATAGCCAGGGAAACCCCAAGCTCCTAGTCAAAAGAAAAAAACTTGCTAAAAGCCATACGACCTTTTCCAAAACGCACATTAACAAAGTATTCATAGTACTTCATGGAAGGCAGATATAGAAGGTGATACACCATGTAATGCTATGGCCACTTTTTTTGTCCCAGCTTCAGTCACATCCCTTGCTTCTCCCCTCCCCAACAGATACCTGCAAAGTCCAACAAATGATCAAATTCCAACCTACTCTTCAGCCATTTTCTCTCCAGCCAGGCTGCAATCCAAATGCTCCATATTCCCACCTAAATGCTAATTGATTCCCAGAAACTGAGAGGGAAAGGAATATGGTATAGAGTTGATGAGTAAAAAGTTTCCCTTATGAATGGATCACAGTTATTGATGAGCCACTTTCTTGGCTAGATGAATAAATTACATCCATTTGTCAGTAGATTTGTCAGCACTGGAAGAGGTTGTCCAGAGAAGCTGCAAAATGTTTGTAGTTGGAGGTTTTCAAGACCTAAGAGAAAGCCCTGAGAAAACAGCGTTGACCCAGCTTGGAGCAGGAGGTTGGACTAAGTCACCTGCTGAGGTCCCTTCCAGTCTGACTTAGTTCTATGACTTGCACTAGTTACTAAAATAAATGGATCTGTTTCTCTGTAAGGCCATACTGAAAGACCCTGACCACAGCATTAAGAGGAATGGAGAGTATTTCCTTTGTAATGAATGAAGTGGCATTTCAGGGAAGATCTCAGAACCAACAGCCTCCATACCATGAGTCAAAGCCTGATGGGCAGCCCCACAAATGCTCTCAAATAATATGGGTACAAAGCTTGCATTAAACCCACAGAGGACACCAGTTGCCACGCAGAGAATCTGAGTTATGCTGAAATCTCCTAAGGACTACACTCCAACACCTCCAGCTCCCTGGGATCATCCAGGATTTTGTCCAGTGGATCTTACAATCATTTCAACAGTAAAACTGTCAGGTTTGGTCTACCCTTCATCACAAAAAAAATAAAAATAAAAATCAAACACTGCTTGCCTGGAAGGACCACAGCCCCAAATGGCATGAGTCTGTGAGACCTCTAAACTGCCAGTGGGGTAAATGGGGACTTCTGTGACGTTGTGAAGTGAGATGTGAGACATAAGAAAATACAAAAATATGTGGGCACACTGCAGTGCTATTTGTATAATACCATTAATTGTTTTTTACTTCAGCAACCTTACAGACTTGATGAGAGAATTGGAAAAGTCAATTGATACAAGAAAATAATGGAATATTTTGATTGATTTTAACATTCCTTGCAAAAAGTTTGAGAAAGAATCCTGAACACTGCTCAGTTTCTTAAACAGATTTTTCTTTATTTTTTTGGCTTATAGACAAAATTCAAATTTCAAAATATTTTACCATAAGCATGAAAAGCAGAAACATTTTTAAACAAATGCATTTTCCATTTAAAATAGTATGAAACGGGTGAAAACTCTGAGCAAAAAAAGAAGACTTAATTTTGACAAAAAACATTTTTTCATACCAACATATCAACACTTCCTTGGTGAGAATTCTTTGTGTCTGGAAGTTACTTCTGATATACACGGTGTAGGAGAGGGAAGAATGAAGCTCTGGTGTGTATAGCACTGTCAGATGTATTGGAATAACCTCAAAGGTCTATGAATGAAAATCCCAGTCAGACTGTCTCTCCAGGAAACAGTCCATTCAAGGTCTGGATTCCTTTCAGAGAATTTGCTAGCCATATATATTAACATTTATCAGTAAGCATTCAACAAGTCTTACAGGTATGTTACTGGCTGTTTGTTAATGACCAGTGCGAGACTTTTTTCAGGGTCACTGGCTCCCTGTTTGACTTTCATGAGAGCAGAGCCAGTCAATCTCTGGGGCATGATCATGCTTCATCTCTTGCAAAAGATACAGATTTATCACTTGGCACTCCAAGGGAGTTGCAGCACACTTGGATTGCAATGGTTCCTTACTGACATCTAGGATTTTACGTGTGATAAGTTGCTGTTTGTATGTATGATTGGAAGCGACTTTTTGGGGGTTTTGTACCTAAGTTAATCTTTGATTTGTCACCTGAAGGCTGGTTTATTTTCCAGATCCATTTGGAAATATATGGAGTCCAAAAATATTAAAGAATTCCTAAGTCTGGGTTCATTCCCCTGGGAATGAGCATTTCTAAAAGAAAGCAAGCAAGCAGGAGACTGGAACGCCGTCCTGTCCCACATGTAGGGCCAGGGGCCAGGAATACCTCAGCTCCAGCTCTCGTACCCAGGTACTCAAACAAGCCCCATCAGTACAAAGGAGTGCTGCCTGCGTATGCACACAGGAGAGTAAGTGGGCAGAGACCCTTCTGGCTCCTGATTACCTGATTCCTGGGTACTCCTGATTACCGCGGGCAGCAATCTCCTTGCTTTCCTTGCTCTTCAGGGTGAGCAGGATGTGTCTTTGCACCGATCCGTTAGCATCTTCCCTTCAGTCTCCCTAAATAAACACATTTCAGATTTGTTTGGTGTAATGCTAATGCCAGCAAGTTTTATTTTCAGTACACCCTTTCCTCAGTGTCTTCCGCTGCAGCCGAGAGCTGTGATTAATCAGAGAAAATAATAAATCAGAGAAATTTGGCAATGTCCAAAAGTTCACAATATTCACTAGACCTTTCTCTTTTCTTAATCTATGCAAAAGAATAATTAGGGTTTCCATGATTTGAAATGAATTATTTATTGATTTCAGTGTCTCACTGGTATCAGTTATTACAACGCTATGATAATCTAAAGAAAAGTCTGAATGTTCAGCTGTGACAATTACAGAAGGGACCTTTAAAGGTCTTCTAGTCCAACATCCTCTGCAGTAAGCAGGGACACCTTTAACTAGGTCAGGTTGCTCAGAGTTTCATTAAGCTTGACCTCGAATGTGTCCAGGGATGGGGCCTCTGCCACCTCTCTGGGCAACATGTTCCAGTGTTTTGAGGATGGGGGAAAGCCCAGGTATATTCTTCCTAATGTTTAATATAAACATACTCTGCTCTAGTTTAAAACCATTGCCCTATGTTCTATCACTACATGCCCTTGTAACCAGCCCCTCCCCAACTTTTCTGCAGGCTGTTATAAGGTCTGCCCCGAGCCTTCTCTTCGCCAGGCAGAACAAGCCCCCACCCAGAACCCCACCCCCCCACACACACCTTCTTTGTTTTTTCAGCCTTTCATATCTACCTTCAGCTGCATTTTTTTCTAGTTGAAGAATCTCTGTTTGTTTAGTCTTTTTTGGTATGTTTGCCGTTCCATATCTGCTTATGTGACATAGCATTTCTTGTAGTGCTTCTGTTTCTCATACACTGCTGTTGAGATGGGTGCGCTCTCCTGCCAGTGCCTTCAGCATGGCACAGTGGCACAGCTCCTTAGTACGTCCTCTTGAGCAGTTCTCACCAAACTGCTTGTTCTCCTGACCACCAACCAGTGAGGCTCGTTCCTTGTTTTCTTTGCAGATCAAGAAAAACTTAATATTTAGTGGCCCAGAAATGCATTTGATTTCACTCCAGAATGCATCCATCTGCCTCTTCTCCAATCACTAGAACCACGCAACAGGAAACCACGTGCCTGTCAAAACAAGCAAGCCCAGAGCACACTTCATTAAACATATCAGAGTTAACCTGTGGATTTTTGCTTTATGGTTTCTACAACATTAACAAAATGAGCTGAAGGAACAGAAGAGGACGGCCTGTGCAGGATGAATCTCTGGTGGCAAGCGGCCTTTGATTGTGGACAAAGCAGGCCGGGCAGTGAAGCTTCAGAGAAGGCTGAGTTGCATGCAGTCACCTTTAGGCCAAACCTGGCCTCTGCAACGCTCGCTACTGTATCTCATTCATCTCTTGTCCTTGGAAATTCTACTAATCCTTGAAGCACCACAGAAAGTACAAAAGGTTTTCATTACATATTGGGAAGTGTATTTCCTTAAGAAGGTTTTTGGCATCCCGTGTAAGTAAATGAATCACTGGCTCCTCTGGCTGCTGCATAACTACTTATTGTTTTATTGAACAAGAGAGTAAAAAGTCACATAAAACCTTGCATACTATAAATGGCCAGGGTATAATTCAGACCTGTCCATGTGCACATTAATTTACGCATTGGTCTTTTTGGAAAAAATGTCAACTGAATAAATATAGCTTAGGCTGAGCACTTGAACCACGAATGACTTTTATTATTTTTTTGGTTAAATTCCACTCACCTTTCCTCCCTCCTTTTTGGCTTGTGAGTTTTTCGAGTGTAGAATGAAACCATTTGCTAAGAAGGGGAAAGAGAGCTAGGACTACAGAAAAAGCACATACCTTTTCCAAAGTCATTAAGAGCAACTTTTGGCACTTTCCATATAGAGGACATAAAGCTTTATTAACCTAATCCTTAATCTCTAGGTTCTCTAACTGATTTATATGTTTACTTATGGTATTGTGTGTTTTCTCCTTCTGAAGAGCACAGTCAGGTCTCTTAAAATTTTTACGCAGGAGACCCTTTTTACATCAACAGAATGGTGTGAATTTCAAGCAAGCACTACAAGCTCCTTAATGCTTCGACATCCCTGGAGTCTTGGTTACACGTGTATTTTTTGGAAAAGCCTGATTTTAGTTTCTTTCAAAGAAGTATATGTGTCCTACAGTTTGTCATGGACTTTCCTGGAGCCTCTCCGAGGGTCTGATCCCCTGTGCACCAGCTGTGAGGTGCTAAGTGCCTCCAGTGCCAGTGGATGTCCATGAGTCACTATGAGAGGTGTTGAGTACCTGCAACTCCCTCTGAAGTTAATGGAAAGAGCAGGTGCTCAGCATTTCTCCAGAGGGTGGCCAAGAGAGATGGGGAGTACCCTGACACTGGAAAAAAACTGCAAGCGGAGGCCCCGAAGGAAGGAAAATTAGCCGAGGTCTCCCCACATCCCGTTTCTTCACAAGTCCTCCTGTTGAAGCAACAAGGAGCCTTTGTGCTATGGGAGGCTGAGCCTGCATTGCATCCCTGCACAGTGTGCCTCCACAGCTGCCTCCAGGCTCCCCACAGAACAGCTTCCAGCAATATATTCAGGAGGTTTGGAAGATATTTCAGATTAGAGGCATATCTACGCATTTCTAATTGGCCAGAAAGCAAAGGAGGAGAAGCTGACCACATTCTTTAGAGAGCCAACTCCCTCATGCCACCAGCTCAGGTCTGGTGGTTCAGGTGGCCCAGAGCACCTCGGAAGCACCAGCTCTCTCACTATGACCTGTTTCATAAAGAAGATAGCTGTGATTCCTTGTGTGGTGACCCACTGGTACTCTCTGCAAGGGATACGGACCCATTGCCTCTGTATAAAAGTGCTGACTCCCAAGAAATAACAAATGGAAAGAGCTAGGAGAAACAGAGCACACATTAAGTGTATTTACCAGCTGGTTGGAAAAGAGGGAGAAATGGCAGCAACCAAAATGAAAATGGTCACTTCAGGACCACAGCTGCACATCTGTGTCAGATTTGAAGGGCCGGCTTTGCAAAGCATGAGCAAAGCATAGTGGGAAAAACTCTTTATAGGACGGCTTCCTGTAAAGATGCAGTAAGAGTTAGGCAGTAATTGTGTGCCAGGCTGTTGCTGGGTGGTGAGGTGGTGGTATACTCCATACATACATATATAGCAGAGGCAATATATAACAGCTGAACAGCCTATATAGCTTACTTGCTGCTCGTGTCCCGTTAAAGGGGAGGAAGCACAGCCGTCCATGCACTGTGCCGTTCCACATGTGTGCCATAGGCAGTTCTGCAATAGCGTTAAATTGGAGACGTAAATATGTGGAGAATGGATGCAAGGACTCCACATCAAAGGAGCCATACATCCCAAAATTTACTGTAGGAACTGAACTGTAAAAGGACTTTCTTTCCCCTTTTCCTCGACAAACTCAGTTGTGGATGGGTGAAGCATAAACATCAACTTTTTTTCAACTAATTACCAGGCCTAGAGAGCTTGGGTAGATGCCTTTTGCCATTTCTATAATTTAAAGATTTAAAGAATTAAAAAGTACATTACATTGCAACCTCTGAAATTCGGATATGACACTTTGTAATTCTGAAAGATGCATGTAGTTTCTTTAGAAAAGAAACCAAACAAAACCCACAGCAACTTTTTATAGCTGCAAAATCACGTTTACTGGGATTATGGTTATTTCTGTGGCTGTAGCTGTATTGTCTCAGATGTAGAATGCATTTATAATAACAATTTAAACTGCCTTTCATCTTATCTCCAATTTATCTTTTCTTTCCTGTATGTGAATGTACTAAACAGGGAGTAACAAAGTAGGAATGACCGAGCTATGCTGATATGAAGCTTGGCTTATGTCACAAGCATAAAGACGTGCTCTCTATCTTTTATCTTTGCAACTAGTATTTCTTGGATTTCTTTGCAACTGGTTTCCAATAAGCAGGAGAAACTTCTTTCCAGTGACTAACCAGGAGAAATTGATTCACATTTGAGCTAAAGAAATCACCTTCACAGAGCAATCTTGTTTTGAGTATGGGGGAAAGCCTACCTCATCGGTGTCTCCTCCTTCCAGCTGTGGGCTCTGGAAGGAATCTCCATGAAATACAGTTTTCTCCCCTTTCTATTGCAGATCTCAAGCTAATTAATATGCTGATTTACAGTATCTTCCCTTCTAGGCTCTGTGATGAATTTGTAGCTGCATGTGAAAACTAAGTGCATGGCATCAACTAGCCTACATCAAAGAAAAGAGATGTTATAAGTACTAAAGGGTGATACAGATAATTTTCCAAAGTGCCAGCAGAGACTGAAAATTAGTTCTCCACAGTCCCCATTGGCCATGCATTACTTGAACCACACTGGTGGCACATCTCCTTGTACTTGCAGCCATATTCAGATGTTGCAGGTAATGGTGTTGTTTGGTTCTACCAAAAGAAACTCTTCAACAGAAGGTTTGCCTCTCCTCATAAAGGCTTGCAGCAGCCTTTTTTGTCTTCTTCCCTACCGACCCCCCCAATATTTTCTATATTTCTTTATTTCTGACGTACTGGATACCCTGAGATATTTTAAGTCTTTCATGACTTTTAGGTCAGTGAGGCCCTTTTAGCTCCAGCGAGTGTCAATCGCAATATTCCCCATGCCTTGCTCATGACACACACACAAAGCTCTGGGCAGTCAGGTTCCGCAGGTTACCAACACAAAGACTAAGATTATACATCAAAACCCTTTCTGCCTTTAATCCAGATCTGAGCCAGGAAACTTTTCCACCTGTTAAGAAGTACATATTCCATTTTTCCAGTGCTACACCTGACATGTTCCCACTTCCATGATGATACTACAGTATTGTGAGCAATGACAGTATTTGTGAAGAGGACAGTATTCCCCGTGGGCATTTCAATTTCTCTCTCTAGTTTTACTTCAGCAAACAGTTTTCCCTCCATGCATCTCTGGAGCAACAAACCAGTCATCTTCCCCCCATATTTATTTATAAAGATGTTGGCTCCATTCAATATAACCTTCACCTTGCCTCTGCAAATAGCTGTAATGCTTTTCACCAGTTTTGAGTGTCAGCTGGAGTCCTGAACTACTCAGCGCTCTCCCCGGGTATCATGAGTGCTCTGGGCAGTCAGTGCTGAAGCTGATAGCTCAGCTTGGCTTTAGACAGCTATGAGGACAAAGGGAGAAGAAGGGAAAGATCATGTTTATTCTCTGCAACATTTGTCTCAATCAGCCTTGTGGAGGGGATGGAACTGGAAGGGAGACCTGCTGGAGACGTTCCTCATTTTTGTGCAGGTTAAGCCTAGAAAGATGCATCTGAGGGTAGGGCATGGTTGGAAGGAGTTACTATAATTTTTATTGATAATACAATGGTTTTGTTTGCCTTCTTGTAGAACAGAAAGAATGCCTCATCTTCATCAGGAATAATCCCCTCACCTTGCTGAGAAAAATGACTTAGAACTTCTCTTTTCTTTGTGGTTTATTCCCTTGCAAACCCAATTATTGCCTTGCAAAGCAGAGTATCTCCTCCCATTATCCCTTTTCTGACAGTCTAACAAGTTACTACAAATAGAGAAAACTCATCTTAGTCCAGCAGAGTTCAGTTGGAGAACAACTGGCTTAGATCTGCTCCTACTATTAAGGAAGGAATGCCTTTATTTGTATTAGCCATGATGATTAGTTCCGATTATCTCTGCAGAGTTTTAAATAAACAGGGACTTTAGTGTCTGATTAAAGAAATAATGAGCTCTGAGTTATGTGTTTCATGTGAGTGGAATTTAGGGAAATTCCAGATACGAACCAAACCCCAAGAAGACACAGTACTCCCCCTTTAGAAGGCACATAGGCAGTTTCTCCAGGACCTACCTAATCTTTCTCAGGTGGTGTAAACCAACACAGCTTTGGTGGCACCAGTGGAGCAATGCCAGTTTCCACCAAATGAGGCTCTGGCTTTGTTTTTCCTGCCTGCCCATAAGAATTTTGAGTGCAAATGTGCTGTTGCTATGACTGTGCTTCCCAAAAAGGACACAGCAACGTCCCCACATGTGTTTTGCTGCCATGCTGTGAAGTATTTTGCCTTCATGAGGAAAAGGCTCTATGACAAAGCTTCACTGTTCTGTGATACTGCAGAGTTGATTCCATGCCCTTCCAGTTTTTTCTGCCACCTGATTTTCCTTGCAGTCAACAGGAGACATGCAAGGCCAAACTTCAACCCATAAAGAATTAACAGTGGCCTTTCTGGACTTCCAAGAGCTTTGAATAAGCAGAAGCAGATAGAGATTTCCTTTACTGCTAGCAGTCTACAGCAGAAAGGGTATGTTTGGGGAAGATTGGAAGGACACTGGCACAGCAAAGGTGTAGCTGCACTATGGCTATGATCTAGATGGACTCAACCATGAGACTAAAGTTTTGGTATTGACCACTAGAGATACGAAACCAACTTCACAGTACAAGGAGCTAAAGAAATATGATAGTTATTTCCCCAAAGATTAGCTACCCATGTTGCTGTTGTAAGGGAGGAAAGGAAGCTTCAGGCTCTCTAAGAAAACCAGAAATGAATCATTAGAAGCAAGCAAACCTCAGAAACCTTGATCTAGAATTCAATATCTATTTTTTTTTCTTTTTGATGGAGTGTGCATTTGTCTGAGTGGAACTAAGGAGATGTAGCTGCTAAGGTTCTTCTGTTCCAAATTTATTAAAAGACCTAAAAAAGGTTTTAGTTAGTATATAATTTTAAATTTTAAATTGATTTTTCTTGATCTCAGAGTTGACAGACTGCAGAAAATGTCTTCTCAGAAATTCAAATACAATTACATTTTGACATCCTGAGGAGCAGATCTGACCAGGCCAGGTCCCTTTCTACTATGAGAAATGGAGGAGAAGGTAAGGGCACATGTGGGATGGTGAAGGGCCCAGAGGGTCAGAATTATTGCTGCTGTGGTAGATGAAAAGGTTTTGTCAAGTTTTGTGAATTTTTTCACCTAATAAAATCAGGTCATAGAATCACAGAACATCCTGAGTTGGAAAGGACCCATAAGGATCATCAAGTCCATCTCCTGGCTCCACACAAGGCCAGACAAGTCAGAGCACGTGACTGAGCACATCATTCAGATGCCTCTTGAGTTCAGTCAAGCTTGGTGCTGTGACCACTTCCCTGGGGAGCCTGTTCCAGTGCCTGACCACCCTCTCAGTAAACAACCTCTTCCTAATACACAACCTAAAACCTCCCCTGTCGCAGCTTCGTATCCTTCTCTTGGGTTCTATCACTGGTCACTAAAGCACCTGCCCCTTAGCTCCCCCTCATCAAGAAGCCATTGACCTCAATGAAGTCTCCCCTCAGTCTCCTTTTCTCCAGGCTAAACAAACCAAGGGACTTCAGCCTCTCCCCTCCAGACCCCACGCAATGGCCATTTTTACTTCCTCTCCACTTCATTGCTACAAGCAGCTTCCCCATTTGTGCTGGGCTAACACAGAGAAACAGCACTCAAAACAAGGCACAGTAGGTTAGGACAGAACACAATCGAAGACAATGTTCTTCTCATGAGAAAAAGAGAAAGTGTGATTATCAAAGATGAGGTGCATAGGACAGCCCTTGCAACATTCACCTTGCTTCCTGATTTCCTTAACCTAGGAGCAATGGTCCATCAGGGCAAGTGAGAGCAGTGAAAGCTCTTATTGCAGGATGTGAAGTGAAAAAATGTCACATCAGCTCCTGTGGAAGATCACCCTATCTATTCCATACCTGTACAGTGAACTGTCCCCATGTGCTCCTGACTTTAGAAAGAAACCCATGACTTTTCCCTGTATTTAATCTTCAGAAGGAAAACTCACACTCCTGGTAGCCCTTTAGAGGAGAGGAAAGCCATTTCACCCTTCATGCAGTGACCCTTTTCATGCTCAGAAGTAGTTTGCTCTCCCACTAGTGCCGCAGTTCTCGTCAGAGATTACAGACCTGGATCTCAACACCACCTTTACCCTCTGTTGATGAAAGCCAACAGCAACCTGTTATTTCTGCCTATTACTGGGTGAGGCAAATGAATGCACTTATCATTTGTACAGTGGCACAGCTCCACCTCTTCTGAAATACGCTGTGGTTACTCCCTGATAACTTACGTGCTGCTCACATGAGCTGGAGCCTGGAAATCTAAGCACATATAATAGGTCTTCTTCTGGTTGGGGACACAGGTCTTTTCTTTGCGTTTTGCTGGGGAACACCATGGCTTGGCATTCAGAATGTGGACTTTGAAAGACAAATGAAAAGCCACAGTTTAGGATTAGCTTTCTCTTACTTTCCCAGGAGTAAAGAAATAGCTTTTCTTTAGTGCTGCAGAGTCGGCAACTACTGTCCTGGGTGGTGATAGAGTAGGACAGCATCGAGATGCTGCTCCTTCCCTCCACTCCCTATCCTGTAGCCAAAGTTTGGCAGTCCTACTGCCCAGAGGTTTGGAGAAAACCTGTGTTAAGTGAGTGGAAGGACCAGTACAGTGAGGGCTGATCAAGGAATGGCTTGGGGCAGGAATCAGGACATCTTTTTCTCCATGCCTCCCCTCTTCCCCGAGAAGAAAGCATGAGGCCAGTGTAGGGGTGAGAGGCTGAAGTGAGGACAGGCAGTCAGGGAGGGGGAGAGCAGAGGAAAAGGGGCCTGGCAGAAGGAGTGGGGTGAAGACCAGACAGAAACCAGAGAAAGCGAGGATTTCCATGTCGCCCTCTGACACACCAGTGCAGTTCATGAGAAAGGCAAGCTTTTGATAAGGAAAATATTTTATTTTCATTGTTAACTTAAACATTTGCAGACCTCTGAGATCAGAGAAATGCTTTAGGATGCAATCACATGCACAGACAGCCATCACATTAAAGGCAGGAATAAGCACAGCAATATTACCCCAGTATTATTTTAGCCATGAGCGAACACAGCAGTCACCATACTGAGGGCTGGGGGATTACAGATGGGATCAAGAGGTAGCTCATAAGACAATCTTGTCCTTAAGAACAGTTTCACACCCCGCGAGAGCTTGAGCGCATCTGCAGGAGAGCAGCCCCCGCAGACCTCGCCGCTATACCTCCACCAGATGTGAGGGCCCATGGGCAGCATCTGGCGCTGCACAACTCCAAAACCAAGTCTACCAATATTGTATGAAAATCCACATCACACACTGCACACTGTAAGTGAAAGCAGAGTGCCACAGGGGAGGTGCAACATCAAAAAGTGAGCTGCCAAAAAGTGTAATCTTCTTCAGGAAATTTATTGCCTGGAGGCCTCTGTGCTATTCCCACATGAAGATGTTTGCTGCTGATGGAGCCATGGTCCTTTTCCAGCTCACCCTGTGTGCAGCAAGCAGGGTCAGGGTGCTGGGGCTCCCCATGAGTGGGCAGGGGTGCAGCAGAGGCATCTGGTTCTCCTGCCCCAGGGAGCACAAGCAACCACTGTGCATGGGGACACCCCACCACTACCATCCCCACCACCTCAGTAGTCCTTTTCTTGCTTTAATTTTGCTTTAAGGACTCTATGGGTACTTCTCCATGGTGGCACATCCCTGCAAAGTAGGATGTAGGTTTGTGCTTCATACTGATGGAGAGAAGAGAGGTGCAGTTGTGGGGCTGGCAGGAAAAGCTCTCTGCTCTCTGCCCCTGATCCAGTCCCACCAAAGAAAGGGTGCTTGTCCAAAGAAAAGAAAAGAGAATCCCCGCACCTCTCTACCTGGTGGGAACCAGCTCCAGGTGGCTCAGAAATGCTAAAGGCCTATACCCTTGCTTCTGTCTTTCTCATTTCTGCTTTTACTGGCCTCATGCACGCACACACACATGCACACAAGCACACACATGCTATTTTTCCTATTGGCTAAAAGCTGTGGTGAAATGACTTCATAGATTGACTAGAGTTTGGCTCCAAACATGTTGAAATATTTGTGTGAGTTCTGTGTATTGGGACCCAGCAGCGTGCCGTACAGGTTGATGCAAGTGATACACCGGTTGCCACGATACTGCAAATGTTGGGATCTATTGACTGGCCCGAGCACGTCTCACTGCACAAAGCACTTCTTATACCCAGCTCCAAGCAGCCCAGCCTCGTGCTAACGAAGGCTGAGAGCTCATTTAGCTCATTGCAATCTGTGGATCCCTAAACATTTTCCAGCAGGTGTGTGAACCCCTTTGGGAACGTCACACAGGTAGATAGCTGCGTGGTGCGTGTGAACTTGCTCTGCTTCATCGCTTTTTTCACACTTCTCAGAAACCCTTGGCTCCTGTGCTGAAAAACTACAGATTCCAATTGCATGCAGTATTTAAGCTTTTAAATGTCTCCTCTTTGCTTCACTGACCATACTCAACCTGAGGAAATGTGGCTTGTACTTAGAGGCAGGGGGGCGTTTCTTTGCTTCTTGCAGGACATGCTCACTGTGCTACAGGGCCCGCTGTGGTGTTTTTAAGCTGGGATTACCCTGCCAGATGGATAGACCTTGGCAGCAAGTGTGTGTCCATCGTCTTGGCCAGACCACACAGGTTGCTGGCCTCAGGGCAGTCTGTTGGGCTGTGCTTGCAGTGACGTGAAGGCTGCAGGCTGGACTGGTCCTTGTACCACTGGGAGTGTGGGACCAGGGCTGGGAGCAACTGTGAATGATCCTTTTGTCTCTTTTCCACCCCTTGCAACTTCTCCCCTGCCTCACCCCAGCACACACACACACACATATATATCTCTCCTCAGGTATCCAAGGACCAGGGTATAAATTTGCTTCTCCTCAGTCAAAACTTCCACTAATTTGATCATGGTTTTGCCAAGGAAGGAGTAAATATGGAGCAGGGACTTTGGGGATTTGAGCTACAACAGTGAGAGCTGGAGAAGCTGAGACTGAAGCAAATTTTTGAAGCGAGCGGTCCAGGCATCCTGGCTCCCTCCTATGTGTGCTTCGGGCCAAGCTTCCGCCCCCTGCCTCGACACCCCCACCCGCACAGAGCACAAATTATCAAGTGCCGGTGGGGGGCCGGGATGCTCACAACATCCTGAGTTTCACGAGGGCCAAGTCAGCTCTAGGTCAGGCCAAGCCACAAGGGTTGAGAGCCAACTTTCTACTTACGACCCCATACACCGTGCTGTGCACAGCTCTTGGTCCCAAACCTTGGCAATACACTTACAGAGCATACTCTTATTGAGGCAAGCTGGAAATTTCACACTTCTGAATGCAAAATAGGTCACTCCACACAATTCCCCCATTTGTGCAGGCGTATTTAGTGTTGGTGCCAGCATGCACATATTTCCAGGTACAACCTATATCCCTATCTAGTGGAAATTCAGACGCTACATGTCTACTGCCTGAAAGCTTGAGATTTGTCTTTTCCATATATAAGGTTTAATGTCCAGTCTAGGAGCAGTTTAAATACCCAGGGGATTGGGGTTAAAACCAGCTGAATGATCCCCAATGAAGTCTTAAAAATGAATTTCCTGTTCCCTCAGGTGGGGGAGTCCTTTCCCTGCAGCTGGTCCAATGAATCGGGCACCTTATTTCTCTCTCTCTCCTTATTTCCCCATTAGCTGGTGTGTAATAAGGCACCGCAGGCATCAAGCGTGATTTAAATCACCCCTTCTACCCCTGCTCGATATGCATGTCTGTGTAAGGTTAGGGTTTTTTCCCTTGGTCTCTTTTCTGTTTCAATTTATCTCCCTCACTTAGGAGTTTGCTGGTGAATACAATGACTTCAGACTGAGAGAGCTAAAGCTAATTTTCTTGTTCTGTTTGAATAAATGGTTGCCAGCTCTTACAGGAGTAGGTTAGCCTTCTCATGTGGTTGTAATCTCTTTAACTCCCAGCCACAGAGCTCCTAATGCCTGTTGTATAAATTATCCACCTTTCACACGTGGTTGTGTTTGTCCTTATTTAATTCTTTTTCTGTCTGTCTGTCTGCCTGTCTATCTATCTATGTAAAATGTGTTTTTCTGAGCATTCTAGTTCTCTGTGCAGGTAGATTTTACTGTTCCCTTATGTCCTACCACCAAAGAGGAAGGGAAAGCTCCAATGCTGTGGGAGAAAAGTGAATCTCCTGCTGTAGGAAGCAGGCTTGATGTGGCCATGAGTGCACCTTGCCACACGCCCTGTGCTGGCCAAGGGAGCAATTGGAGAATGAGATCCTATTTCAGTGCTAGCCTTCTGTCTCTGATGACATCTCCTAAGGACGGATGGCCATCAGGGAAGGACAGATGATTAAATATGGGGCCAAGACAATGTACAGCCTGTCTTTCCATCCCAGTAAGCTATGCACCGTTGTTATTCACAATAAACCTGGTGTCATCCAAAACATTCTTGGCTTCGGTCATAACTAGCGTCTTTTGCGGCCCAGGAATGATTCAAGCCTGTTGCTGAATTTCATATATTTCCATAACGTAGAGTGGCTGATTTCTCTGCCTGGATGCAGTTTTTGGAAATTAAAGTGTTGAGTCCCAAGGATGGAAGGTCACAGTGACCTTAAATCAGTGTGAGGCCATGCCACTGTCAGAGGGAGAGTTGCACCCTGAGTCCCCACTTCGGGACCAGCCCTCTGCCAGCACCAGCCAGGCAGCTCAGCAGCTTAGGCTGGCCCAAAAGGACAGTGAAACCACACGCTGGGGTTTAAGTGCTGCTCTTACAGTCTCTCTGTAGGCAATCCTGACAGTCTGTCACGGGGGTTTCGCACAAGACGTAGATGATTTGTTTATAGCCAAATACTGCCTGTGGATCTGAGCCAGCCAGCGGGTTTGCATTCACATTCAGTAAGGCATTTTCAGGTGAGGCATCAGCATTTCTCAGTGTGAATCCCTGTACGTGGTACACAGCTAGAGCAATCTAAAGGTCTTCCCAAATGCCTAAGGCAATTGCCTCTGTAGAAAAGCCTGGCTCTATTTGGAGAAGCACAAATGATACCCTGAAGTATAAAATGAAGCTGTCCCAATATTTATTTCTTATCAGCCATGATACAAATATTAAGAAAACATGATGTACAAATATTCTGCCTGTGAAACATAGATGATTGCTGCCTTTCAGCTATGCCGGCTTTTGGTTCATGGAGTGACAGCCACCTAAGTTCACCGAGTCATCTGCATGGTACTGGTATTGGTACTGGTGTCAGGAAGGACAGAGTTTCCATGGTCACAGACCCTGTCATCTTTAGGTTTAGGTGACAGCTGAGAGATGGGCTTTGTGAATGATGGTTTGAGATGTAAATGTTCAGTGGACTTAGGGTAAGAATTTCATATTTGAGTGCTTTTGTGGATATAAAACCTAGAGCTTTGAAGTTGTAAATCCAGCACAATTGACAACTGCAATTGGCACCTAGTTATAGTGTTGCAAATCAGATCCGTACAATAAAGTAGCTATCATATCCTATATGTATGATAGGGGGTTTATGCATCTTTTATGTATCTTAGAGTTTTAGCAACAGGGCTCAAAAATCACCAGCATGAGGAAAAACAATGGCTATCCACCACGTCCTTTTTTCTGCACGATTCTGTCAAGCATAAATTGGCAAGACATTTCAATTTACTTACTGCCATTTCTCAGACGTAAACATTCTGAATGGCTTCAAACAATCAAACCTTGCCATGGCACTGCAAAGCTAAGCCACGGTAATGAAAAGCGCAAGGATTTTGCAAGCTGAACAGCATTTACATTGTTCAATGTGTAGAAGATACAGAGCAGGAATTAAAATTTGGTAAAGTAAAATTTGAAGGACAGCATGCTCCTCCTTTTAATAATTTATTGTTAACTTGAAGGCTTCAGGTTCATTTAATTTCCTTCCAGCATACGAATCAACAGTTTGACTTTGCTAGATGCACAGTTCTGTTCCTCTGAATCCTAAAAGCATATTGTTTACACGACATAATCAGCAAATGAAAATGATCTTGTTCACGGAGGGTCCGGTTCCCACAAAATATCCACACCCTTCCTTGCTCATGAATTATGGATGTCTGGGGTCTGCGCTCTACCAGAAACTTGGCTGGGCTATGTAAAACCATTTTCTGGAGAGTGTGTTTTATTTTGAATGAGGCAAGCAGGCAAGAGGCCAGTAGGGTTTAAATGGATTCTTTATTTAAAACAAGTCACAAAACACAGCAGCTCCTACCATTTTGTTAGTCTCCCCTATTTCTCCCCAGACCCCTTTTCCAGGGTTCGGCTGGTGCAAGATCTTGAGTACGCTCTGGGTCTTTTAGGGTGCATCAGAGGGTGGCTGCTACCCTGGCCTGGTCACCACCTGAGAGCCGGTGGACAGGAGAACAAGGAGACTCTTGTGGCAGCCCCAGCCACGGAGTCACTGGATCCATTATCCTAACCCTAGCATGAGGAAGGGACATCCATCTTTCTGCTCCCTCTGCTTATGGGAGTAATTCCTCCTGGTATAATTCAGAAATACTGGGAAGCTTTAATTCTCTGAAATCATAACAAAGAGCTCTCAGATTCCCTGATGAAAAAGGGAATGTTCTCTATCTATCGAATATTATGTTGTGTCCAAAGCTCCCTGAATTTATTTAGACAGTACTAACAGAAGTTTATTGAAAACAAGCAAAATAGTGAATGAGCCACTTCCACAAGAGCTGAGATACCGTGAGGTGCTCTGGCAGTGCTGGGATCTGTCCTGGTTGTCCCAGCAGTCTCCTTCTCTGATCTCAGCAAAATTTATGTGCGTGATCTCATTTAAGTCACCGCAACATTTTTCTTCTGGCTGACTTTGATGCAAAATAGAGACAACAGCCAAACCTGAAACAAGGAGTATGGACCTCCTTTGTTGAAAAACGGAGTAACCTGATGGCAAAAAACAAACAAGCAAACTCAAGCGTCATGAAAGATATTGAACTTCTTGAAATTGCTATGAAATGAAATGCTGCCAGATCATTTATCAATGGCCTCTGAAAAGAGAAACAAAGTTTGTGTCTCGGAGTCCCATCTCAGTTGGTGTTTAAATGTCAGCTGTCTTACCTGCTGCCATCCCTGGTGAGAGCTAGATCCAGCCCGATGCACATGTCACTGAGCTCAACCAACAGACACCCCTAAACGTCTGTGAAGGTGCCTACTCTTACCCACTGCCTGTGGGTCCTCACTGCACAAGACCACTTCCAAAGCTGCTGCCCTGAAGGAAGAGTCTGTCCTTTTGCTATCTGCCCTTCAGAGAGCGAAGAAATGACCTCTTCCAGACCAAAACCTCTTTCCCTCCTTGTGACACCCTCATTACAAAAGCAGCCTTTCCACATCTTTAATCACCGCTCCTTCCTTACTTCGTCTCGCCAGTTCACTGCCTATCAGTCTGCTCAGCTCAAGGACTTTGAGTTTTACAAGTCACCAACACCGTAGGCACTAACCCTCGCAGAGCGCCCCGAGCCGTGGGAGCCGCCTTTGCTGTCACCCCGCAGCAGTCCCCGCCCTGACACCAGCTCTTCCCTGTGCCACATCACAGAACCAGGGCTGGGATGGGCAGAGGCAGGACCTTCTGGACTGGAACAAATGGTACTTAAAATGAGAGGCGGGGTGGGGGAATGGATAAAGCAAAGAGCGAGCAAGAGCCCTGTTAGCTGCAGTAACAGTGTAGTTAGGAGGACCTAGAGGGCTCCAGAAAGAAAGCATTTCTCTGTGCGCTTTCCAAGATTTGTTTTGAAAAGATGCCAGGCAGAGCTCTGCAGAGCTAAGTGGAAGTAGCAAGCATGATGGTGACATCCTTAAACCTGGCCCGCTACCAATGGGCTTTTACAAGGCCAGAGCAATGAGACTGGTGGAAGATTATTTTCTTTGTTGTGAAATCATGTAGTCCTTCCTTTTGATAGCTGTGCAGTTATTTATCCAAGAATCCATGTTAAAGAAATACCTGTGTCACTGAGACAAGAGCAACTGCTGTAATTTATACAAGAGGGATGACATTCCAACATGGAGTCAAAAAAAAAAAATTACATTTGCCATTTTAAAATCACCTCTGGGCAGGATATCCAGTCAGATGTTACCACAGCCCAATTAACCTGATAAGAGGAGGGACAACAGTTAACAATCAAAAATACATAACCCTCTCCCCTTCCCTTGCCCGAAAAGACAAATAATGAGAGTGGGATTACAAATTTGTTATTGTGCCTATTAATAATCAGCCCAAGGGCATGTAGAAAAGACATTTTGACAAAGCAGAAATTAATAAGGAATAGTTTAGGGACATCTGCTTAGAGTAGATTAGAATTGTCTTTGGGAAGGTTTCCCCCCCCCTTCCCATAAGATGCTTGGAGCTGCAGTATCATCAGAGGGGAAAATACTGCAAAGGCTGCCAAAAAAGCATCAGAAGAAAACTAATATAGAGAGGAAAGGCTGGGATGAGATGGTGATCCAAAGGTTACAGACTTAATGTTCAGAATTTTTCTAGTCCAGCCTTTGTCCTACCAGTGAAAGGTGATGAGTTAAAATAAAACATATATCTTCTATTTCTACTTGCAGATATTATTAAATGTTATGCAGTAATTTATTACCTACATTACGTACTTTTTTTGGCTAATAAGGGAACGAACATTGAGAGATCTAGCATGTTGATAAAAACCCACATTTTAGTGTCCAAAAGGGTCAGGTCTCTGATTTCTGCTATTTCTGCTCTGAGTGACAAAGAAAACTCTTGGTGTGCAGGACAGAAGGGCCAGCTTGGGGCTAATGGGAGTTAATGATGCTTCAAATGAGAGGGAAGAAAGAAAGGAGTATTTCTGAAAAGGAGTAAATGCAAAAAATACAAATGCACTCTAAGTCACCACCAGCACGTACAATGAGAATTGGGAGTGAAGGGTGTTGAGAAATAGAACAGGGGAGGGAAAGGAAGAGCAAGGAAATACTTCTTTTGGTGGCAAATTCCATCCTAGAAAGAAATAAATATGCCTAGACAGAGCCAGTCAAGAAAAGGCATCAGATAAGAAGAAGACATACCCAACAAGACAAGCAGTAAGACATGCTGATCTGATGAAATTATGGGTTTTCCTGGTTATTGCTACTGCTGTGTATCCTGTTTCCTTCTGGTCAGTTAAGTATGTAAAAAGCAAATAAACCAGCAAAATTCACTAGTGCCTTTTATACTTCAATGTGGAAAGAGAGGAAACAGAGAAAGACATGCTAATTCCAAGGGCACACACTACATCAACTTCTGTAGGGCAACAGGGGCTTGTAAGGCTCTATTACTGAAAGAAATGCTCTGTGCATGACAAAGCTTCCCAGCCTAACATTCTCACTGATAGAAGACGGTACCTTCTCCCATGTGCATTAAAGCCCATCAGAAGCGGTCTTGTTATCACACCACTTAAGTTATTGCTTCCTTTCCAAGCACGGTGTAATCAGCAGAGTGAAGTGCTCCTGTCCATAATCTCCTAGCAGCAAAGGTGGCCTTACGTAAGAGAATGGTTTTCAGATGTTCTATGGAAAACATGTTCATGGGAACATACCTGACAGCTAAACACAAGTATCAGCTTGCTTTTTCTTTGGGCAGAGCATCAGATGGGGTGAGCCACCCTGGAAAAGTGGAAATCAAGACTTTTAAGGAACCTGGCAGGCATCACTTAGTGACTGCACAGTGGCTTAAGACATAGGAGTCCTTGTGTTGCTGCCTCTCCTCTCCCCTGGAGAAGACCACACTCACAGCAGGCACTGTGTGCCCATTTTAGAGTAAACTCCTGGTGAAGGAAGCTGCTCTGCAAGCCTTAGTGCCTGTGGTTCACCACGCACGGAGCCAAAAGCAGGGCTGCTAGCTGTGGGCCAGGGCTGAAGTGCACTGAGCCAGGCTACCCTTTCTGCTAGCCTCTTGCAGCAGCGTCAAAGCTTCCGGACTCTCCCGGAGAGACTGCTGGCTACAAGGGCAAGCAGGGTGCGTAGGCAGGCCAGGCCCGACCAGCATGGATGCCTACAGCTGGTGGATGCTGAGAGTCCAGAGGCAGCTACATGCACACACCAGGCTGAAACCTGCACCCTGGTCAGTACCTCAAGGTCAGCAGAGACATGTACTTTAATGCAGGAATGACAGCAGGTTTTTATGATTTAGCTTACACCGTGGGTTATCACGTCTACTGGTTAAAATGTGTTTCACACGTTTCAGTGTACACAATTATAGACAAGCCCTTAGTGTGAAGAAGCAGCGGAGTGGGGGTTTCCCCCCTTAAAACAAGGACTGAAAGCAGAACTATTTTCCTGTGCTATTTGATGAGATAATACTAAAGTGAAGTGAAATCCTTGCCGTATGACAAGACCTGTAGTTACATTTGTGTGCAATTGCATAAGATCATTCTTGAACAAAAGAAGGCTTAAGTGAATCATTAACATGAAGAAGGAGAGGCGGGTCACCTTCAGTGTCTGCAGTGTGAAATTCTGCCTTTTCCTGTGTCTGTGGAATTTAACACGTATTATCACTCAAACTGTGACAGATATGTTTTAGCAGAGCAGTCGAGAAAGTCTTCCCCTTTCTATCTGCTCTCCAAGATACCGTGGTAACACAAACCATTCCTTTCTCCATCTGTCTGCACAGCTCCTCATTATTAATTGTATTTCTCAAGGTTCAGGAGTGTCGTCAGTAACCTTGGGAAATCTTGTTTTCAAACTCAAAATGTGGTTTCTTCCCTGATCCTTCTTACATCCCCCTCTTTAAAATGAAAGGCTCCCATTCATAGTTACCCTTTCTTTCCTCCTCTTTTGCCAGTTTTCAGTCCAATATGCTCATTGTCCTTCTATTCCATGACTTCAGACCTTAGACATTTTAACCAACAGTGGAGAATGTTGTCAAATGCTTTCTGAAAAACGGAGTCTATAATATCCTTTCCCCTTCCTTACCAGGGCAGTAATTTCCTCAAAGAATTCCAACAAATTAGTTAGGCATGATCTCCTTTCCCTGAATTGATGTTAGCTGTCTTTAATCAAGCTCTGCTTTTCCAAGTGTTCCCTATTTGATTCCTTAAAGGAGTTTCGTAGTCTTTCCCCTTCAGTGAAGGCAAACTGACAAGTCTGATTTTTCCCAGTGTCTGGTGAGGCACTCTTCTTTTTTCCTCTAAGAAAAAATCATGAGAAATAAATTTCACGTAATTTCAGCAGCCTCCCACCTAGAGACACTTATTCCCTCAGATTTTTAAGCACAGCTTTTGCTGTCAGGGGAGGGTGGGAATGGAGAGATACAGAGTTACAGATGACAAGTTTGTGTAATTGGATTGTATATTTTGAAAGCTGGGAACCAAATAATAACAGGCATTTCTGATGAAGTCAGAGATTTGCATGGATTAAACTCACATTCAGTTCCTCCTGCAGGATAGTAACACCAGGACCTGTACCAGCCTACAGCGCTTCCCCACAGACCTTGTGGGGAACATCTGTTGGGATGTGATCTGCTTTGTGGTCAAGTCCTTGGTGTGTTTATGTGCTTATGAGGCTTTGCAGGCTGCCCCCATGATAGGCTTTCACTTCAGGCGTGAGTAAATTGGGGAGGGGCGATGTCAAGACTAGCCCCTCTGCTGGCATCAGCATTGCCAGTCTGCCTGTGCCTCTGCCCACACATATGATGTAGTGTATGATGTGGCTTCATGATGATACAAGCTGCTCCTCATGCACCTTTAAGAGCAAGGGCATCTGTGTCAATGCCATTTATTTGTCATGCAGTGCTACAGCCCATCTCTTGCTCTTGGTGGGCATTTGCTGGCGATAGCCAGTGACCTCTGACTGCACTCTGCACTCTGCCCTGTGGGTTAGGCTGCAGTGAGGGAGGAGGAGGCAGCACCCTCCACATCGGGTCCTCCTCTGCCCAGCCATGCCTGCAGTGTTCAGGGCAGCACGGGTAGCCTGGCACAGGGCACTTATCATACACTGCTGCTCTCAGGCTTGTGTTTGGCCTTCTTTTCTGTGTGGGTTTCACCATAATTTCTCTATAAATTGCCCATTTTTATTAGAGGCAAGCTTCATTCCCACTGACCTCCAGGGACAGAGATGGCCCCAACGCAGGGGGAGAGATACCCTAGGGAAGGGGACAAAAGCATGACTGTGCAGGATGGCATTGCATCTGGCCATTGTGCCTGGTCTCGTGAATAAACAAAATGCCCAAAACATGTAATTGTATCTGAGAAAAGGGGAAAAAAAGAGGACTTTTTACTACCATCATTAGTAGTAAAAAGGAAAAGAGCATGAAAGAAAAAGAGGTTTTGGTTCTCGTGAAGTGTGAGATCTGCTCCAAGTCACAGCAGTAAGCACATCCCATGATACTTCACATTTTGAAACAAATTTGGATCATATGCTCTATGCATTCCCTGGATTACTGTCTCTGCAGGTGATACTGTATTGATCTAGGATTAGCAACAAGAAATTCCCATTTTGGTAGGTTTGTGTCCAGAACAAAGATGGCTGCAGACACACACACCACACACCCGCCCCCCCCATTTCTAAAACAGATTGTTAACATGGGCTGTTCTGGAAACACATCATCTACTGCCCAAACTGAAAAGAGATTCTGGTGGCCCCTCCTTTCACAGGTAAAGAAATACACACTTGAAAAGAGAATAGAAATTGGTCATTAGTAGTTTGATAGCCCTCAATACACCCAAACATTGTTTCTTTCTGTTTGAGAGAACAATATCCACTGCAGACTTCTGACTCTTTCTCCTCTAATTTCACTCTTGCCATTAACCACCACTCATAAAACATCACACTCCTGAAAGGGGACTCCTGGATCCCAGGTCTAGCCCTCCAGTATCATAGGCAAGCACACTAACTAATGCCTTTCATAAATTCCCTCTTAAAAGTCCATCCCTCTTAAAAAAAAAGAAAAGAAAAAACCCCTCCCTTATTAAAAAGAAGAAAAGAAAAAAAGAAAAAAGGTAAGTTATTTGCTCCTGTTATTCCTACAAAAGACTATTCAGAACCTCATCTGGCCGCTCATCTTCCTTCTTATTTCCAGACTGCATTTTTCATGACCTATTATTGTCCACTTTTCCTTGTGCCAAAATTTTCCTTTGACTTACATATACCTTGTTTTCTCAAAGGTCTCCTTTCCTTCTTATGCCATCTTTCTCTTTTTACCATCCTCCTTCCTTTCTTGCTTCTGCTCTCTCCTTCTCAAATTGTTATCTCACTCGTGACAGATTGCCTAGCAAAAAATGTGGGTGGGTCAGGAACCACATCTGTTCCACTCGGCTGGAAGACTTTGTGAATACAAGTTTGGCTACATCAGGAGGGACATGACTGAGATACCTCAGCTGAACCACAGGTAACTGCCCTTAGCTTGTGGTGCATGTCAGGTAAATCACAGCACTTCAAAATTGAGTGGAATGGATCAGGACTAATATTTGAGATGTGTTAGGAGCCTAAGTATGGTCAGTGGAAAGTGAGATTCATAGCCAAATCATATTAATCTTATTAATTCCTGCAATGCTAATGAAGGACACCCCTGCATGGCTGATGATAGGACAGAACAGGGACACTTTTAAAAAATATTTATAAACTAGTTGGAAGGTATATTGTGCATGTTCCTGGTTGCACGCAGCTGTCAGATAACCTTCACCTTTTATAAATAGCAGCTTTTCACTGCAGCGGGCATGTTGTGCTCCAAGCTCACCCAGTGTGGTGTAGCTATTGTGGATTTACCCCAGCTGGCAGCTAAGCACTGCACAGCTGCTCACTCCCTCTTCGCTTCCCCCCACTCAGTAGGATGGGAAAGAGAATGACAAAAACCTTATGGGTTGAGATAGTCTTATAGAATAACAAAGGAAGAGATCAATATCAGTAATACAAGTGATGCACAAATGCAATTGCTCACCACATGTGAAAGGAGAATAAAATTACCCAATGCCCAGTCTGTTTCTGAGCAGGGATCCTGCCTCCTGGATCACTTCCCCATTTACATCCAGACTATGATGTGCTGTGGTCAGGAATGTCCCTCTGGCCAGTCTGGGTCAGCTGTCCTGGCTGTGCTCTCCCAGCTTCTTGGGCACCTGGCAGGGCATGGGAAGCTCAAAAGTCTTTGATTTGGTGTAGAACTACACCTACTTAGCGACAACTGAACATCAGTGTGTTACCAGCATTATTCTCATACAAAATCCAACACACAGCACTATACCCCCTACTAGAGAGAAATTAAGTCTATCTCAGCTGAAACCAGGACAGTAGGGAACCCAAAAGAGAAGCAAAATGAGCAGACCTGCTTAGTCTCTCACACTTCTGCCCCATGACAGCCCAAACATGCAGCATTAACTCCATTATTAAATCTCAGCCCAACTCAGAGAGGACTTCCAGGTCTTCTCCAGAAACAATAGAACAATGTATTTAAAAAGCCAGGAGATGGTGGTGTTTTGATGGGCCATTAAAAGACACATTGTACTGCTGCAGTTTTATTATTTGCCTGTGTTACCAAGACCTACAGCAGCTTCTTCCCTTTATCAGGTTTGACATTTTTTGATAGATTTCTGATTAACCTCACACTACTGCATCTGGAAAACGTATCCTTGATACATATCTGGTGTCTTCCTAAGATCCACATTGGCTCTCTGTTAAACACTGTGATTCAGCTGATTTAAACCAGTTTGAGTTTGCCTTGAAAACAGGCCTTCAGTTAAAGATGTACCTCCTTTTCCAACTGCATTTCATGGCCGGCTGTTTTTTGCTAGCTTTCCGATGCTGACTGCTAGGCTGGCCCTCAGTAGGCCACCCAACACCACCCACCCTTAGTCCTTACGGGGGTTCCACATGAGTATGGATGTCAGGACAAGAACCTTTTTGATTCTTGCTCTGGCCCTTGTCCTGACTCAGAATCCTGACGACAGCAACCTGCTATCACTGTCATTTACCCATCTGGCAAGTCTCCTCCCCACAGCTATTTGCCTTCGGTAGCTTCGGAGAGCACCAACACCGCATCCTTGGGGTCTACCAGATGCAGGTTAGCGCTTGCCTGCTTTGTACTATGTGCCCATTGCAATGGGATTTTTGGAATAAAACCATGGAGAAATGAACACTGAGTGCATCCCATCATCCTCCTACAGTGAGCTCAGAAGTCGCAGCAGTGTAAGCCTGCCTCAGTGAAGTGATTTCTTAGCTGACAGTAGGGTATGTGGGAGGCTAATAGGTGCTCACACTGCTTTTCAGACAGCTAATAGAAATCAGTTGCAGTTTATATCAAGCCTTTACCTCCATAGGCACTGAGGAGAAATTCACTGGTACTGTTCACTGAAGTCATCTGCATCTTTTCCATGTCCAGTCGACTCTCAAAGTTATTCTCAATAGACTAATACAGAACATATGTAAATTGGACTGTAACTACATATTTAGTATATTTAGCTTTGAAAAATGAACTTATGATGAAGAATGCACATCAAGGGCGGGGCAGGGCAGGGGATGATGGCTGGGAATATTTTATCAGGGCACAGCTAATCCACAACCTGGATGTGCTGCTCCCAGGTGATGTAGAGCTGACGGGGTTTCAATCACAAATGTGTCTCCTTTCATTTCTGCTTTAAACCAAAGTGAGCTTGAATTCTCTGGGCTAATCTACATCTTTTTCTCATTGCAGAACTTGGCACTATTCAGTACAAATAGCATGCCTTGCTTGAGGAACTGCAAGAGTAATGAAGGCCGGGGCGTTTTGAACCATGCCTGAGATGCATTAGCAAAGCTGTGGGGCACTTCCTGCAGCACCTGCCAGGGCTGTTCCTGGCAGCGCTGGGAGCTGTTGGGTTTTCCCTTTCCTGATCCCCAGATGAAAACAGCTTTTAAAGAGGCAGTTCCCATCACATGCTTGATTTTGGCAAGTATTGGGTGATGCTTAGGTGGAAAGAGAAATCATGCTTCCCTTCTCATTGTGACCTCTTTACCTTAGCTTCATTGCACATCTGGTCCTCTTTCTCCATACTTCTGATACACCTTTTCTTCTCTTGGTTTTTTCTCTCTTTATAACTTATCCCCCTCTTATGTTACTACTTTTCAAAACCATAATAGCCTAACACAATGTTTCCTGCTATCATTCCCTCCTCACCTCCTCCCCTGTGGTCTTGGTTGCAGCCATAAGCTCTTTGCGAAATGAACTTACCTCCACCATCTTTCTGGAGGGGACCCCCACTCCTGGTTAATCTCTAGGCTAATAAATGTGACTAAAAGTAGTGATAGCAAGTAACAAATTTGCTCCTCAGGTAATTAGTTCCTACATATGTCAAGTCTTTTGCTTCTTTAGAAATTACATATCCAATAGAAGAAAATGTGAATTCGTCTATAATTTCTATATGTTGTAAAGTCAAGGGACAAAAGTCACCTCTCCTGAGTTGTGCTGCTGATCTAACACAAAACCAATTTGAATTTATGTAATGGGAATGATTTTCTTCATGAAGCATTTGAAAATGAAATTAGTGAAGAAATTTGTGGCAAATTTTGCATAGCAATCAATAAGAAGGAAGTCCTGAGCCACTCCTGAAGAGTTCACAAATCAAAAAAGTGCTGAACTTCATCCAATAAATTATTCATTGTGAATTGTTCGCACAGCTGTGCTGTGCTTACAAGGGAAGTTCAGGGGGTCTAATAATAATCCCTCTTCATGCAGAATATTTTGTTACACAGGGAAAATAGTAATTCAGAGGATGCTCAATTTTATGCTCTTGTCATAAATTAAGAAACTGTTTGATTCTGGCATTTGTGAGAAAAATACCGTTTTGGGGCTTTTTTCCATCATTGCAGTGACTATCTCAGAATAGTTTATTGATGGCAATTGTTAGCATGGTTGCCATCAAAACCCAGTGTTGGTCCAGCAATTGCCACACAATCCCAAATGATGTAGTACAGGAAAATATATTTATCCCAGAGACAGTGTGTAGTAACTTATGGTAAAAGTTGCTTCTTTAGGAGCAGCCACCACAACTCCATCTGTTTTAGCTAAAATAACTGTCCAAGTGACCCCAATTTCAACTTTATGAGGCTCATATTAATAGGGAATCTGAGGAAAATGAGCCAGAGTTTAGCTTCATGTCACTACTCACATTTTCAAGCTCTTTATCAAGTATCTCTTAAAAGTGTCCTGTATGCTAGAGCTCTGAATGCCTGTCCGTAAGTGATGGACTCGTCTTTAAAGAAACAGATCCACTTAATGTGTTCAGCTACAAACATGTGCCTATTGGTGCATACGAACTAACATGTCACCCTGTGATTGATGTTTCCCTATTACTCTGCCAAAGTACATTAAGTTAAGCTCCTTTTCATCTCCACAAATAGTAGGGACTACAGATGGCCCTCATTTGTAATCCTCGGGAACTAGCACAACGGAGCAATGGGAGAGGGTGTCGGTACCCATTGCCTGCCTGAAACGGATTAAGGACATTTCTGTGTGGAGCAACATTACAAGAATAAAATAATATAATGGAAAGGAAGGGGTGCTGACAGTGGCTGTATTAACAAACTGTGCAGATGACAATAGTTTCTGAGCAGACACTTGTATCTGGTGGTGAGTACCTTAGCAGTGTGCACAACTCAAACCTGCGTATTTTTTCCTGCTCATCTTCCATGTGATGCCAGAAATGTGCACCATGAGAAGCCACACCCACTGCTTTGGTGGCTTCCTGGTCTCACTGAAGCCCATGGCTAACCCACTGACTTGGGATTGCAGTCAGGATTTCATCATGCCCTAGAGCTTGTTGAGGCCTTGGGTGAGAAGCAGCAGGAGCCTATGGCTTGTTGGACAAGTCTCAAAGTGCGGTTTTTTTCTTGGCAGTGTTTGTATAAGGAGCCTGGGTGACTTGTAGCCGGTTAGGCATCTACTTTTTAAAGTTTTACAAAAGAAATTCCCTGAGGCTTTGTGTTCAGGCTGCTTCCTGGAGGCTGCTGGCATTGGTGTCATGGCTGCAGTCTGTTGAAGGAGCTATGGTCTGGCAGCTCTGGGAAGAGCTCTGGCTGCCCACATTCTGCCTGGAGCTGCAGCAGCCTTGCAGCCTGCCTTAAGCAAGGCAAAAAAGGCCAGGAAGCCAAATATTTGGGAAGCTGGGTGCTGAAAATACTTTCCTCAGGTGGAGCTAATATCAACCCTTGCAAGACACCTCCAAGGCATATTTTTTCCAAAGACTATATAGTGGGAGCAAAGGAGAAAGGCCCTGTGCCACCCTCACCAGGAGGGAGAGCCAGGGGAAGGCAAGGCCCAGGCTGTCAGACTGTTCGCTCAGGGCCATACACACTACACCGATGGAAGCCATTTTTGAACATTGCATATGTGTGACTGCTCACCAATAAACATGTCCTCTCACTGTCTTCAGAGCACAAATCTGCAGGGTCCACATGAGCCAGCCCTCAGCTCTGGAGCCTGCCAGTGCTTTTGTGGGAAGAGCAAGGGGTTTGGAGGCGGACGCGGATCTCCCTCTCCCATGGGTATCGTTTTACCTCATGTCAAAGCTATTTCCATCTCATCATGTAAAGGGAGCGTGTTGTAACGCAGATGGTCTTCACTTGATGCATGTTACGAGAGTGAATTTATGTTACTTCACTTTTTAAAAGAAGAGGAAAAAAAGTGAAGAAAGCAAATGTGAGGGTAGTCTTGAGGGAGGGATTTGCAAGGCAGGAGATGAGGTCCCGACCCGTTAGTGGCGGCCATGGCTGTGAGCAGACAGTGTCGAGTGCGGTTTGGAGGCCAGACAGGAAGGGAGCCCTGGCCTCCAGACGGCATAAGAGATAACGATGGTCTTTCCAGACACTGTTATCTGCTTCAGCGAAGCGCTGGGACTGGCCGATGGACCTTCTCCAGGGAAAGCCACACGAAACTCCTTGGAGGCCTGTGCTTAGCTGGGGGAATGAAGCCGGCGTGGGTCTGGGCTCCAAAACTACAGAGATATCTGCCTTTTCCGCAGGGCTGCCGCCTCAATGGCCTGCCGCTTGCAGCCACCCAGAAGTCTGGCTGGGCTAGATCCTGGCTGTGTGACAGATGAGCAGATACCATTCTTCCACATTTTCACATGTTGTACTTAGTCCCAGCTGACTGAGGGTGCGAACAGAAAGGCCCTCCTGGAACTGGCACCGACCTCTGGTGCTGCCTCAGTTTCCCTTCAGCACCACTTGCTGCTGCCTCCATCAGTGAGATGTCTAGCTGCAGCTGGCTCCTGACATTTCTGCCATGAAAGTCACAACCTGATATGTACTCCAAATCTGGCTGTTTATCCCAGGTCTTGCCATGGTAGCGTGCCTCCCAACATCCCTCCTTTTCATCACATTGATGGCCATCACCTTACAGGCTCCTCACTCTTTTCATGCCTCTGCATGCAGAGAAAGATGCACCAATGCATGGGATAACGCAGGAAGTCCCCAGCCTTCCCTTCCCACCATGTCTCACCTCAAGCAGACACACACAGGCTGCCTGTGTGCCCCCAAGAACAGGAAACCAAACTGTGGAATCTTGCAGCCCTGGGTACACTTCTCCTCATCCTGAACCCTTCCCCCTCAATTCCTAAGGCCCTCAGCATTCATGGTCATGATTGAAGACTTCCCTCCACCACATTTTTCCTTCTCCCGCCCCCATCACACAGAGCTCAAGACTAACCTTCAAGAGAGACAGGAGCCTTTGGAAGGTCCCTCTGGCCCCCAGGTGGAGAGACAGGGGGAAGACGGAAAGGTAGGCAGGGAAAGGGGAGGAGATGCAGCCCTGGGAGGATATGGAGACTGGGAACTGGTCTGGGCAGAGAGTGACTCTGAGTTAAAGGGCTCTTCCCTCTTCATGTTAAATTGCAAATAGCTTTTCCTTTCCATTAAATAGCAAACTTTATAAAATTGCATAGATTTTCTTGTCAGAGATCCAGTGTTGGGTATTGTATTCAATTTACTGACATATCTTTATCTTAATCCAGTTGAATTTAGATAAGACTCTTTTCATTATATTTGCAGACCCAAGTGTCTCATCCCAGAGCCAACTGCATTTTCCTCTAGAGTACAGCAGTTTGTTTAATAAAGTCATTTTTTAACAATTGTATTTATAGGATTCCAATTAGAATGAGCTTGAAAATAATGATACAGTGAAAAGATAAATGCACTTGGGTGGTAACTAAGTATTGAATATCCAACATCAAAACACACCAGTGATGACACAGGCATGTAATTATGCACACAAAGTATCCATATGCAAATTATTGATACATAAAAGCTTGCTTTCTTCTCTTATCTGGAAAGGTTATAGGTTGAACTTCTGCATCCGCTCTTTCAAACAAAAAAAGACTCCTGAAATGGAACTCATTAGTGCAGGATGGTCTATATTTCCAGGACAGCTGAAAAGGTAGTAAAACCAGAATTATTCACTTCTCTTAAAATTTAAGTTTTGCAAATACTTGGATGTTTCATATCTACAGAAAGAATGTTCCCTTTCGGATACAAATAGCTTGATCCTGCAGCCACTCCATAACCATATGGAATAAAATTGAAAACAAAAGCTATTTTCATATCTGCTGTCAGTCTTCATTTAAAAGGTGAAGCTGAGTGAACCTTCTTGTTCACTTTCTCATGACTGTTCCTATGAATAAGATTTGGTTTGCAATGGAGTCAAACAATTGTGGGCTTTCACGTGGGGCACAGTTGGTACTGATGTGGCCATGTTCACTCTCTGGATTTTGAAGGCTTGTGTGGAGAATCAAGTGTTTCAAGCAAATCAAGTGTTTTAAACTCTCCATCAGCAAAGGCATATGTAGGTACCTTACCTAAGAGAAGGACAAGAGTCTTGGAGAGGAACCACACAATATATTCCCAGTAAAAAAATAAAACCTGTGGTCTGTGTGGATATTAATGTGCAGTACTGAAGGAACCATGTGTGATAATGTTTATGAATATTTTTTAATCTTCTTTGGACATTTCATTTATTGCATCTGCTAGAAAAAAAATAGGTGGAACTTCCCTCCAGTATTTCTTTGTGTTATACAGAAGAAGCAATCCTGCTTTTCTAAACTGAAAGAATACCACAAAAAAAAAAAAAAAGGATCTGCTTTCCAGTTAGTCTCCTCAGGGGGATTAGCTCCCATGCTGTGGCACAGCCATTCGATTCTACAAGATCCAAGGTCACCCTGGAAGGTGGCTGGGCCAAGGAGTCCAACCATGGTTAATTCTGGAGACAACGGGACAAAAACTCTTGTAAAGCACCAGGGGCATGTAGAGGCTAATGTTATTGGACAGTAAGTGGTCTGCCATTAATTGAGTGAAACTTTCCTCATCACAATTTTTGTTTTGCTAAAAGAACCTAAAAAAAAAAAAAGAAAGGTAAAAATACCTCATTTCCAATGGCAGATAACTTCCACTTTTTATTAGTTGGTAGGTAACCTTTGGAGTGTCATATGTTCACTCTGTGTCACTGCAGGAAAACAAACTTAACTTTGCAAACAGTGTTTATAAAATGTGGAGATGAGCAGTTCACTACAAAGATACTGTGGCTCTACAAAAGAGTTCAACTTTTCCCCTTATTTCTCTCTCTCCCTCTCTCTCTCTCTGTGTCTCCCCAGAAATCTGTTCTAGTTCAATGCATTTAAGTGGAGTCTGAATTGTTCTCTCCCAAATCTCTGTTTATAAATCTCAAATGCTGACATGAGCCTGCAGTTTCTTCTCTTAACAAACGTGCCCTTTCCATGGGACACAGGGGGGTCTTTCCAGGATTTCACACAAATGAGCCAGCCTTCTGCATCCCAGTGCTTTATTCAATTTCTGGATCATCTGCTCCGCAGCAGCATTTCAGCTGTTCATGGAGTTTTCTAGCATCCCGCAACCTCCGTTGGGTGCGCCGAGGCTTTTATTTCATTGTTGGTTTCCCCACCATGCTGCCAATGACTGACGGCACGCATATTCCCCCTGAGAATGCCATGGGCTGTGTATAGTTCACCAGGGACATCCTGGTGGTTTGTGAACTGATGCAGGAAATATTGTCAACTATGTGTTAGTGATATATCCCAGCTCTTCTCATGACTCATATCTTTAAAGGTTTGATGGAATTTTTTTTCTATTCCAGCAATTGGTGATGACTGGAGCAAACCGAATCTGGTCATTAACCAATAAGGTTTTAGTTTAAAATAACCTAAATTAACTAATTAACTTTCAGGTGGCCAGCTGAGAAGTCATTTATTTAGTCCCGATGACCATATCCTAGCAGGGTGCTTAATTTACAGCTGATTCATCATCGTGCATCTCTTTATTTAAAGGTGACTCCTGGCAGTCTAGTTGCACAACACAAGATGTAAATCAGGGTGGAGGAGCGGGTGTGAGCAGCGGTGCTTCTGCCCATCTTCCCTGAGCCCTGGACACCAGCCCTGAACCCGGGCCCTGGCTGCGGCAGCCTGCCCCACAGCTCCCCCACCACTGTGGTACACTCACCCTCACATGCATCTTGCAGACAAATGTCTCTTGCTTGCTCATGCATACATGCCTTGCACTCTCACACATGCACATCTTGCACACTCACATCCCACACATTCACACTCATGCACACGTCTGTCCCCAGCCTCCCTCCTGGCATGGTACCAGGCTTTTCTTCAACGCCACCAAGAGAAAATCCTGACAGTAAAATGAAGAACTTTTGCTTCCTGCAAATCTCTCATCTGCATGTCAGGAGTCTGCACAGTGGGACAAAGAAAACTGATTAATTTCTTCTAATCAATCAACTTTTGCTAATAAAACTTGGGCAGATTTCTCTCTCCATGCCACTAAGATAAAATCTTATGTAATCGTGGCAGATTTTACTGTTGCTTTGCCAGTCACAACAAAACAAATCAGGAAAGTTGATGTGATTTCCTCACCCAGTGAGTGAGGAAACAGAAGCAGAACCCCTGGCTTTGGTCTGGGCCAGCGTCACTTTGCCAACAGCACTTGGGTGTAGTGGGGAACTACCTGGCACGATTTTTATGAATTGTTGTACTTTGTTGATCCCAAATGTCTGCCTGGAGCAGGAAAGAGCAGCTGCCTACATAGCCTGGACATCTCTGGGGAGAGGAATGAAGCTACTTCTGAAGGATCCCAGGTCCCCAAGCCCAGATTGCTGAGGACATTTTAATTGACACTGACTTCAGAGCAGCTAAGTAGCCAGCTATCTAGAGTAACTTGGTTCAGCCCATCCTGGGTATAAGACATTCTCCCACTTTTCCACTCCCAGGTTGCAGCACTGTGGGGCAGGATCACCTCTGCCTGCACGGGCAGTGCAAGACCTCAGGCTTGGCTGGGGACTCCGACTGTACCTACAGCACAGAGAAAAGAGGGTGTATCAACATTACACTGCTTTCAAACCAGGCAGCTGCTACTGATACCTGCAGCTAGCTACCAGCTCTTTGGTGTCAAGTTGATGTATTTCTGATCGTTTATTGTTGAGTCAGGGTGAACAGTACATGAGAAGATATGCCATAAACTTGGTGGGGCACTAAAGAGAGAAAACTCTGATATTTAGGTGACTGACTGCCTTCCCACTCTTCCTAGCTCCTGGTTAACTCCTGTTCTTTGGACAGAGAGGGTGAATTTGGACTTTTGATTGATACGATACCCTCCTTTATGAGCACAGATATTCTGTAAAAGGAGTCATTTACCAAAAATCTGGTACCACTTGTTTGCTGGAATTCAAACTGACAAGTCCTGTAGCTAGCTGCAACTTCCCAGCTACGTGTACAGTATCCTAGATCAGAGGAAAATCCACAAACCGTGGAGAAGTGGTTAAAGCTATGATAATTGCTACAGTCCTGTATTTTCTACCAGCAATGAAATCAGCCTATAACTCCTGTATGGAAAGAATTATTCCATACCACTGTCCATTGTTCTGCATCATTACCAGGAAACAGGGTTATTACAAGATCGGGTCTCTTATGTTAACCCTGGAAAAGAAGAGAGATACATTTTGTTTTTAAAATATATTAAAGAAAGAAGAGAGTAAATCCTTTCTGATCTGGTAAATTGCTACTGTACACATTCATTGAAAAAGAAAAAGACTTCTTAACGAACATCACAGGCATAGCACAGACCAAGAAAAACCAAGAAAAATCAAAGTTAAGGCAGGCACTGTGTGCTTAGCTAAACCAGGGATAGCACATTAAATCTTTTCAAGCACACCAGAGCTGAGCTGCTCTCTGTAGCTCTGCTGTGGAACAGCCACATCCCTCACGGGCTGATAGCAACCACCAAGGATAACCCCGGCCATGGCTCAGTGAGCTTCTACTCTGCCCTGCTATGGGTGTTCCCTCACTATATCACCTGCTCCAGCTTTGGTGGTGGCTCCCAATCTGCAGCAGTTCGGTGCCATGAAGATGCCAGGTCAGCACCCACACCGAAACCTCTCCATAGCTCAGGAATCAGAGGGCTGTCCTGCAGGACATAACTGCACCCGGAGATGGGGTCTGTGTGGCTTTCCCAGCATTGGGTCAAGACTGATGAAGTGTGCCACACACCAAAATTTGGGGAGTTTGATTCATTTTTTAATTCTTAGATGAGTTATACCAGTAAACACATACTGTAAATTTTGCTATAGTATGCACTCATATTTACACACAATTTATTGTATTACAAAAAATAAGTCATTTGAGGTGAAAGTCATTTACATGATTTATTTTATAGAAGTGAAAGGATGACATTAGAAGACTACAACAAATAAGACATTTTCAGCATCATTACCTCCCAGTGTGACATTCTCACTGGGGCAGGGGTGGAGATGGAGCTGTTTCCAGGCTGTTCCATGTAATGCATTTTTTGATCTTCTCAAGTCATCATTTTCAGGTGCTTTTCTGTCGATCTTTACTGCACGGGAAGCAGACTTTCCTTCTCCTGCCACAAAGCCATAAAGAGGAAAGACTGCAAGATGAGTAGACAAAAGCTTCCAGCCCATCTCACCTACATGCGTGCTTGCTCACAAGCCTTCGGTCTTCCTGGCTTCTGCCAAATCTTTCTCATTGCCTGGAGAGGAACTGTGGAGCAAGAAGGAGAGATGTTTCCACCAGATGATGTGAAATCTAGTCCTTTTTCACTGCCAAGGCCCAAACCAGTCCCCAGGTAGGGGAGGAATGGGAAGCCAAGTCAGTCATTGTGGTGTGGGCAAAACTGCCCTGGCCTGTGTTGGGGCAGGAGGAGGTGCAGCAGGTCCAAGAGTTTCCCACCCTGCTGGCAGACATACAAGTGCCACAGGTGGGCTTTGAAGACAGTGTGCTCAATCGCCATTTCCCTGGAGCCCGGCTGATGCCCAGCCAGGTAGCGTGGGCTCTTCTTCATGCAGCACAGGGCATCCTGCCCAGGTCTGTTGCTTGGCCCCAGGGCTCAGAGAGAGAAAAGGGGGTTAGCCTGGACAGCGGGAACACCCTTCTGGGTGCAGTACCCAAGAAGTTTGTGTCCCACCCAGCAGGCTCACACAGCCAGCCAAATTTGTACATGTACACCCAGCAAACATGCTCTTTTAATACCTCCTTTTCTCTCACCAATTCTCCTGCTGTCCCCATTGCCAGTGACTGCCTGCAGTTACTTGGATGTTGAATTAAAAGCATTTAAATATACTCTTTGATCCTCCACTAGAAATGGTAGCCCAACACATTTGGCTGTTGGCAGATTGTGGGGACTGTATGTACCGGCCTGTAAAGCAAATATCTTTGGTTTTGTATAGAAACCCAGCTGTGCTCACACACGTGCCATGGCACACACTGCATTGAAGTGTGATGACAATCGCAACTGAAAACACAAGATGCTTTGAAGGCCCTGTAATTGAAGCAAAAGAAGAAAAGCCTGGGCTTAGAGCCCGTAGTGATCAGTACCAGGCCATGCACTCAGCAGAAAACTCCCTTGTAACCGGCGGCATTTTACAGACTTTCTAATTGGCTTCCAGGGCTGGTGGCTGTTGCTTGTGCAGAATTGGAAATCAGAGCCATGTGGGGCCAACCCAGCAGCTGAGGTCTGTGCTGCCTGAGTTTGCCTGCAGCCGAGCGGCAGCAGAAGCGTTCGCCAAGGGAGGTGAAGCAGGGGAAGGAGGGCTGGAAAGGACAGGCCGCCATCGGCAGCTACTTGGGAAGGTTCTTTGCCACATCAGTGCCTTGCATCTCATCCAAGGGAAGGGTGTTCTCTGCTGGTAGCAATGATTTCATTACATGCCTGTGCCTTTTTGGAGGGGTGACTTTTAACGAGAAGTTAACAGGCTGGTCCTGCTGCTGAAGCTGCCCGGGAGCTCCCTGCAGCCTTGGCTGGGATGTAATTGCTGTGCCACCGGCCAGCACAAGCCTGTGGAATGGGGCTTTTGCATTTCTTATCTTGCCTTATTTGGCTTTCCACAGATGAGTTTACTCTTGCCCTCTCCCTGTCTCTCTCTCTCTAAATACATGCCCGTACATACCCTATAAGTATATGCAGACCAAAACATACTCATTTATGTAGCGTACTTGTGGTGGCGTTGGCTTATTTCCCTGGATTAGAGGACTATGTGTTAAAGATGCCCATATATGCTTGAATATTCATGCAGTGTTTTAGCAATTATTTACTGGCAGTCTGATGGGCTGGTTTTGATTTCCTGTTGGCAAAATTCAGCGTCACCAACTTAAACTTGCTGTCCAGAGACCTAGGAAACTAAATGCCCTGTGTCAAGGAGTAGGAAGGACTAACCTCTGTACTTACCAGAGTTTAGCACGGCTTAAATAAAAGAGCTTTACAAGAGAAGGGAAAAAGAATAAAGCCTCAGCTTGGAAAATCTGGTGAATCTGCCCAGACTCAAACTATGGGAAAAGTTGGTCTCCTCCACCTGAAATACATGTGGATTCAAGGAAGATTGCAGCATATTTGAAGCAAAGTAATCCCACCCCTATGGCTTGGCAGAAAGGCCAGATATCTCTGCTGCTATTTTTACTAGATTTGGCCTAACACTATCTTGCCAGATACTTGTTGCCATCAGTCTTTGTCTTCTCCCCCATCTCCTCTACCACTCACTCACTGCCCAAAAAAGCCCCACAGTAATCCAGCTCTTTTAAATAAGGAGCAGAAATATATCAGTCTCTTATAGACATATCTGGGTGGTTAGAGATTCCTTACCAGAAACTCACCCTGTTACCTCATGCTCATGGAGTCCAAACCTTGCTTTTCCTCCTACCCCTTGTGGTCCCTGGGCCTTCTGTGACACAAGCCCTCCATTTATCTCAACTTTTCAATGAAAAGTTTTTGTAAAAAAAAAATAAATCCCAAATTTGGTTGTAACTAGCAAAGAAATCCCAGCTGGTGCAACCAGCTCCTTGTGCTCCTCTGCCACTGGCAGGGGTCTGTCTGAGCTCTCCTGACTCAGTTGTTCTTCCTCTTGTCCTGTCAACAGTCACCAGCACTGAGCTCTTGACCTTTTAAGGCTCCCAATCCTCAGTTTGTGCATATGCTTCTGAATATATACATGCACTCACACGCATACATGCATGCTGGGATCCCATGGGAAAAGGGAAGGAAACAGAATCCTCCCACACACCCCCCATTTTGTGGGTGCATTAAATTCAGGAAACAGAATCACTATGTGAAGGACCCTACTAATAATTTTAAAAGACTAAATGAGGGACACTGCACAGAGCCTATGTGATTATCTCAGCTCACATGAACTGTATGCTAAAGGCTCCCATGCTGTGGAGGATCTCTGGGCAATCTCCACATTGGGATGTGTTTCATCCCAAAGGTATGTCCAAGCTGTGCCACCTCTGAGGTTCAAGACCTGTCCAGAGAAACCCTGGCTGGCCTGAAGTTTGAAAACAACTCTGCTAGCTGAAGGTCTACTGAGCTATTCCTTTGTTAGCTGGCCTATAGCCGAAATCATGAGGCTATGACAATTCTGACTGTACAGTCACTGGAAAACAATAGAGGACCTATTTTTTTCCTAGTATGCTTCCTACTCATTTTTAAGAATAGTTTGAGGTCATGTGCCCAGTTTTACTGTTTCCCTTAAAAGTACTAGTTCTATAAAACAATATCAGTCTTAACTTGTCTCCATTTTCATAGAGCTTTTTTTTTATAATTAACAAGAACATTAAATCAAGAAAGCACTTGTTTAACATTTCAACACATTTTTGTCTGAAGTGATTCACTCAGCTCATTTTCCTGGAAAAGGTGTTTTCTGGGCCTGTAATCCCCTAGGTATGTGTTTCATCTTCCAATATTGAGCTGGTATGGACACATGGAAAGAAAATCTTATCTTGTTGAATAATACCTAATACCCTTTCCAGAAAAAACAATAATGATTTGGCATGTCTCCAGCTACTAATGCTTTATGAGTAACTAACTCCTCAATACACAGAGTTTTCATCCTTCTTCAGTACGGGAACAAAAAGTCCCAGGCTCACCAACCCATTTGCCAAGTTTCTCAAGCATCACATCATCATGACTACCATGGGTGCTCATTGTCATAACAAAAATCACGGTGTACTCCTTGGTATTTATGTGGATAGCTCATGTAATTTCACGAGCTTTCTTGCTCTTTCCTTCTGTCTTTGGATTTTTACTTCTATGACAGGTATGAACTCTATGCACAATACAGGAAACGTATTTAATACACAACAGTTGTACTCTCACATGCAAGTGGTTTCTATAAAGAAACCATCCATCACTGCTATATAATAAGCCACATCTTTTTCTGAATGGTCTGCTTCATGAACTGACATATGGGGGGATAAATAATATCCACTGTAAAACACAGAATGTGCAAATACCGAAGTTACTCCTTGAAGAGTTATTAATTTGAAATAAAACTATTAAAAATGCCCAGATAACTTATGAGTCCAAATCCCACTTTCAAAAGGAGGTGAGGTATAGAACAGTGAAAAGATGTAGGTGTCTAACCAACACAAATAACCTAAATGCTAATGTGTTTGCCCCAGACCATATTTTAGATCTTCATCCCTTCTCCTATCACATACGAGCTGCACACTCATACTTCCATCAGTGACATTCCCTGGGCTCATATATATCCATAGGATCACCTCAGAGCTTTTGAAGCTCATTCTCTCTTCCAGCACCAGTTAAGCTGTTTGATATATCTCCCTTCTCCCACTGGTGACTGTGTTGAGAACCACTGCGGGTGTCCAAGACCCATAACGTACTTCAATGCCCACAAAACAAGGTTCCTAACTAGTCAGGAATTGGTCATTGATTAATGGTGATATGTCAAAACCAACATGCTTCATGAAAATATTTTTTGATTCTGGAACATTTGCCATCCCCAGACTGAAGCTTTCTTGGCAATCTGCAGGCTCACTGTCCTCTGGCAGCACCTGATGGGCAGCACAGCTCTGGGTCCACAGCCCAGTCTACATCTGGGCATGTGGCACATCTGGAGGCCCAAAAATGCTTGGGATGGAGGTGTTTCTGTGCACCAGACTTCACAGGAACAGTCCAGGGGATAATGCATAGTCACTTGACACCATTGCACTTCAGACTTGGCAGCCATCTGAGAAGATAACCAGTGAGCATATGTCTGCTGCATTTGGTTTCAGAAAAACCGAAAAACATGATTTGAGCTTCCCAGAACAAAATACTTTCAGAATTTCGTTTCCACAGGCAAGGTAAAACTTTTTCAGGCTTTGCTCCTATACAGAAAAAAAACTCTCTGGAAATGTCAGGATTTCTCTCAGAAAGAAAATGAAAAGTTTTGACCCACACTAGCTTTAAGTCACTTTTTTTAAAAAACAACAACAAAAAAATTAATTTACTAATTCAGACCCAGAGCATAGAATTCTAAATATTCTGTGGAAATTGTAGATTCAAAGTCCTTGTTCCTTAAAAGGATATTTCAAATTTCTGCACCCACATACTTCACCTGGAAGTCATCTTGTCCATGTGTGCCTTCCCCCTGTCCCCCATGGCTACTGTGTTTTGGGGTATCTCTGTCCAAGTGTGGAACTGTGACCGGAGACAGAATGCCAGCCTCTCTGTTTAAACTAGAATTAAATGAAATTCTAATGAGTAGTGTGTGACAGAAACATAATAATGAGCAAACAGAAAGGACCTAACTGTGTTTCTCCAGACACCAGAGGGGATTGGCTACACCTTTCCTGATAATATGGAAGGAGGATGTACGGTCATGTCCCTTTGTATGCATGGGTTTCTCCATTTTCCCTAGCACAGAGAGTGGCTCCCTAGCTACTGGTGTGGGACCCAGTCCTCTCCTGCTTGCTTAGGGGCTCCCACTTGCTCCTGTGTAACACAGCCACATGGTGCAACTTCGGGGACATGGAGACATACTCGTTACCACCATGTGCAAGAGAGCCTGCTGGTCTGCTCAGAGCAGGGTCACTGATAGGAAGTTAAAGAGCTGCCAGAAAGCTAGAATTATTCATTTCTAATGTTCTGAAAAAACATTGATTCTCAAAAACACGCAGACTAGAAGTAAACAAGACAGTGCAAGCAAGCAAAATCCTTTCCCTTTCAAATGTTTTGCCTGAAATTTTGCACATTGTCCTTCAAGGTGGCACAAGGCCCTGATGTCTCCTTCCTTCCTTGCCTGGGAGAGGAATGAACTTGTCCCAGCAGTGGACTACCTCCTCCACGGGGATCCAGGGGTCAGTGAGCCCCCATTCCCACCGGCCAGCATGGACTCCAAACAGTCTCCTTTCCACTTCAGCTACATTCTCCATGCTCCTTGTTCTGAACCCCCGTGTTGTGGTCAGCACCGGTAAGAATCTGGATATATACATGCAGAATAGCTTCACCCCAGCTGACGCTACGAATTCCTTCTTTCTCATTAATTCAGGAAACTGGGTATTGCAGTGGAGGACATGAGTCTCACCTATTCATCAATGCTGTCTGGGCACAACCACATGCTTTCAGTAAAGAAGATCCAGATTCTTTTGTGGACCTTCCTAACATGCCTTGACTCCTAGTTTCTTGATACCTGCAAGTGAACAATTCTGCTTGCAGTAAAAAATAATCTCCCAAGAGGACCTCTGATCTTAAAACAAATGCTGTTTAATTCACCACTCATTAGGAGTGTATCGGGATTGATTTATTGAGCACTTCTGACCCCAAATCTTTTGAACAGCATTCCTTCACGATTAAATAGGGAATGGATTTGGGCAACACTTCTGGCGGGCAGACTGGATGAACACAAGTGATTCTTAAAAACACTCATATTGTGTAACTTTATGAAAATATACTACATGTTGGCATGCATTTGGCCCAAACCAGGATGGATATGTTTTCCAGCCGAGGCTCAGGTAACTTCTGTAGTAAATATGGCCAGAACAATTCATTAGTTATACATTTGTGGTCATCCCACCTTTGTGTATTTTGGAAATATGCAGCCACATTCAATCAATCAGAAAAATGGCAATATCTTTGGGTCCAAAGGAAATCAATGTTTCTGCTAAGTACACAACAGTCCGTGGCAGCAGAATCTATCATATCCTCTGGGGGATCAGTTTTTCTGCTCACCGCTTAACATCCAAAGATCAGAGAAATGGAAAAAACTCTCCTGAAAGTCTTTTATAAGTGACTGTCTACAGACAAATGCTTTCTAGATGAGAAAAACAAACTTTCTTGCTAGCTGTACCCAAGTAATTACAGGCATAAAAAGACTTGGCCTCTGTTCTTTGAGCATGTAAACAAAAAAACTTTGAACCTTGTAATAGGAATAAAGAGAGCAAAATATAACCTCCTGCCATATGCCTCACCATACTCATCTGGCTGCCAAAGCAAGATGAAGCCATGGTTGCTGCATGGAATAGGCTGTTGGCTGCCTGCCTTGTTTGGCCAACGAAGGTATATGCAGTAAATCTGGTATGTGCCTTCCCTTCTCTTCTGGCTTCTGGTTAACTGTAGAGTGCAGTATCTGGCTTGTCTCTCCCTGCAGAGACCCAAGAGCAGAGAATTTGCCAGAATATTTGCATCTACATAAATCATTAAGAACACATTTTGCTTTAGGTGGCATTTGAATGCTAAGCAATTTCATCAGCTCCCATGAGTTTATCAGAAGATTCCAAAAATAGCGTGCTACTATTTTGAATCAGATCTCATGTTTTCAGGAGACTACAAAGTTGATTAAAGGCTTGATTAGTGATCTTTGAGGGTGTAGACTGGGTCTTTCCCAACTGACTTCAGCACTTAACTTCCCATATCAGATCCCTAGTTCTGGTGGACTCCCCCTATGCTTAGCAGAGAGCAGTGGCTCCTTCGGACAGTGAACCAGATGACAAAAGGAGCTTACAGTGATTAAAGTCTTGATTGAGGTGCTTGTTGCCTAAAGCTAGTAAGGACCAAGCAGGAAAGACCTACAACATTCAATGTGTAGCAACAGTAAGGATCTGATAGCAGAATAGAGAGGAATTTGAAGTTTCTCTTGGGAGAGCTGACCCCTTCCACAGGCAGCTCCTCGGAGCGTGTCCCATATGATGAAGTTGGGCATGGTCCCAGCAGCTTGCAGAGAGGTGGGCGCCGTGAAAAGCAGCCCATGTTTTTGCAGTGGCTGTGGTGGGCAGCTATGAAGCTGTCTGTTCTTCCCATCCCACCATGGCAAGTCCTGCTCCAGTCGTCAGGCTCTCTCCTGAGGCAGAGAGGAATAGAAACTGCCCATCTCCATGCACTGTCCTACCCAGGGAACAGGACTTCTCTGTAGGGCAGACGGGGGAGGAATCCTTCACTCAGTAGGACCTACACACCCGAGAGCAGCACAGAGCCATTAATTACCTTGCACTCCTAACAACAGGTGACAGAAAAAGCTTTATATCTTACACCTGCTCGCTGAAAGTGCACGGAAAGTTTGTTCACTCTTCTGAGACCTTTCCAAGGGGGCCACACAAGTGGCGAGCCAAATAAAGCCAGTTTCAACCAGATCTGTCTTTCACTTGGGCGTTCTGGATAAAAAAATATGTGGTACATGAAAGAGCTCTTTGAAGTGACTGATGTTGATGCTGCAGCACATTTGGGCGAGTGCAGAGAATACCACGGCTGACGGTGTCGGGAGACAGGGGGGCTCTTCCTCCTCGCACAGGGAGATGCCGAGGATATCTGAGAGCTCTTTCTAACATACTATATATATCTGTATTTAAAGGCATGGGTAAATTTAGATTTGGCTGAAAAAGCAGAAGGATTCATGACACCAGGGTGAGCGAAGAACAGCATCTGCCGCTCTGCGGTGGTGCCGCGTCCTGTCACGCAACGTGGCCGCAGCGTCAAGCCCACCTTTCCCTGGGTGGCTGCTACAAATTAGTGTGATGGCGAGGTAGTTTTCTGGCATTGGAAAATGTTCTCTGTGGATTTATTTTTAACTTCAAGCAAATTTGTGATCTAGGGTCTCCAGAATAAGACATACGAGCACCTACGGTAGGTGGTAATTTTAACAGCAATTCAAAGAGCTGCCAAATGACCTTTCTTCTCTCGGCGGTGAAATAATTCTGCGTGCTAGGGATGGAGTCTTCCACATAGATTTGTTGTAAGGTAATTAGAAAGAAAGAGGAAAAGAGCATCATGAAAAAACAATGAAGAGAAAAACATCAGCTTTGTGTCACACCTGGAACCACTGGAAAATCTGCATCATAAACCAAACTGAGAGTGTGTGTAGTTGGTGGAACTTTCCTCGTGTCAGGGTGTATTTTAAGCATTATTAACAAAACAAATGTTTAGTGTCTTGGGCCAAAGGTGTAACAAAGAAGAAAATGCAGTCTGCCTCCTCCCATCAGACCAGGAAACCATACCACCACCCTGCCCCAGCTGAACCTCTCCTGGGGCTGCTCTGCTCACTTCAGGACAAGCAGGTAGAGGAGACCCATGGCACTTTCTTCTGAGAGAGCAAATGGATGCGAGGTGGGGTGACCTGGCAATGTACTGGCAAAGGAGAGGATGGTGCTTATGTGGGAAGACGGAGCAGGAAAGCCAAAGAGTGAAGGAGTTGCAGGAGGTCATCTCTGAGTGTCTCACCCCTGTCATCTTCCTATTTTAAAAAGGGAAAGCTCTGGGGCACAAGGCAACCCAAAGATGAATCCAATCTGTTCAGCTGGAAGCATTTCCACCTTCATAAAGTCATGACTACTTCTGAAATATTCTTGTGTGATTAAGAAGAGGAAATGCAAAAACTTTATAAGCTTTGGGTTATGGCATTAGGCCCATAATAGTTTTATTTGGCCTTTTTTTTAACGGACCCAATCCTGTCCAAGTGAACACCATGGGAGGTCAGTTATCAAGCCACAGGGGGCAAGACAAAGCTCTATTTGAGTTGCTATTTTTTACTCTTAAAGTTACTCTTATTGGGCCCAGCCCAACTTCAGCTGAAGTCAATGAAAAGACTCCTGCTGACTTTAATGGGAGTTGGATTGGCCCTATTGTCCTTTGTTGAGTAAAGTAATTTTAAAAGGTCAGGGGGTGAATTAAAAGAAAAAGAAACAACTACCTCGATAAGCTTTATTCAGCGTGCTCACCTTATAGAGAAGTGGTGTTGTCTTAGCTGGTGGGAGTAGTTCAAACTAGTCCTTGTAGACCCTAGCAAGGATAACAAAGTACGGTTTTACTAAAAAAAAAACCCCAAAAAACAACAAATGGAAATGAAAAATTCTGAGTTCCAATTTAATGATCTCCCAGTGGCTTCTATCTGCTCAATTTACAAATAAAACAGACACCAAAGCTGGAGCCTAATCTCAGGGAAACCAACCTTGTGCTGGTGCAGTTCCACTGACTTTAATGGTTTTCTTCTTGAGTGACACTGATGTGAGACCTAAAATAAGATGCTGTTCTGCTAATGGCTATGGCCATGGTTCAACTTCACCGATGGGCATCTTGCTTGGCTTTCAGTACGGTCACTCCTCCACCTGCAGCTGAAGCAGCTTGGTAGCCAAAGTGCCAGCGGAAAAATGAGGAAGAGAAGGAAGGTTAGTTAACAAATCTGTTGATGGTGTAAAACTGAGTGCAGGCACAGCTGGTTTTCCAAATGCTGCCTTGGCACTGAAGGACTAAGAAGATAAAGAGGAGAGAAAACTATAGCGCGTTTTCCAGTTGTGCTGTGTGAACCTTCTGGGTTTCGACTTGCACTCTGGGCCCTCTCCAGCTCTAAAAAAGCAGACCACAGGTTTTATCACCACATACAGCAGATAAAACTATCAAATGAAAGGTTGCTATTTTTACACAATACCTTTTCAGAGTCCAGTTGCTCTCTCGGAGCAGCTCTCCTGCACTAGCTGTCGGAAGATGCCGTTGGCAATCAGCTTTGCAAATTTTTTCTTTTCCAGATTAACCTTCTTCCAGGATGTGTTTTAGGGTCCAAAGAGCATAAAACATGCTGAATTTCTTGGGAAGTGGCTGGAGGAGTTTGGTTTTGATTTCTTCACATTGTCTTTGCTAAATATTTCATGCTGTGATATTCAGATAGCTTTCTCTGATACAGGCAGTAGCAATAGGAAAATTAAAGTGTATCTCTCCTCCTCCACCCCCAATTTATTGCCATTTTATATACTTCAAAAAAAAAATCTTTAGCAAGCTGAGATGAATCAGCACCATCTTTCCAGCAGATGGTTAAAAATGGAGAGAAGGATGGCTTCATTGGGCTAATCCAAGCAAGGGAAAAACCTTGCTCTGAGCTGTTCCCTTTCCAGGCAGGTTAACAGCCCCGCACTCAGCAGGTTCTGACCATCAATGAACTAACCCTTTCCTCCAACCTCCCCTCCTGCTGGGCAGGAATTCAATGCATGAGCAGAGGTCAGTGTTAATGCCATCTTGCTAAAGGCATCCAGCTTTCATTCACAAAACAAACCACTTTACTGGCTTCAGAGGGAAAAGGAAGTAACCCAGGAGGAAAAAATAAAAAAAAAAGAAAGAAGATTTTCTCTTAAGTGAGAATCAGTTTACGGTATAATACCAGTCACAAAAGGGTGGAATCACACAGGGCTATAATATATCTTTAAAGCAGCTTCTTAAGTGAGAATCAAGGAAAGATTATTTTGCCCATGTCTGAGCTTAATGGCACACTTACACAAATAAGATGAGAAACTACAGCTGCAGCGAACACTTGTGCTGCCTGCTGCAGTTTACAGAGCAAACATTTGGGATCTATCTTGCTAATCATGATATATTTTTCATGTGATCATCTGTTTATGCTGCTTTGGTTTATATTTCTTGGGACTGGGCTGCATGCCAAGGGGCTGGGGGCTGGAGTCAGCAAACACCCCTCCAGCCCCGCAGGACCCTCGGCGGGACCCTCAGCCACAGCTGCTCCAGCCCCACATGGGAACAGGCCCCCCACTCCTCCTGCCCCCCAGCAGCCCATCCCTGAGGATGCAGCATGCTCAGAGCTACACAGCTTAACCTCTCCCTTTCTTCCCACAGCCCCTCTCGAGCTGGAGCCACAGACCAGGCACATATGTAGGGACATCCGCATGTGCCGCTCAGTGCACATTCTAACCGAAACACCACATGGTGCCCTGCGGTAGCTGGGGTAGGAGGCGGGGCCAGTGGTGGGGGCACATGTTTCTGCACTTGTTTCCAAAAAGTTCTTTTTTTCCTGAGTGGTCTGTGTCCAATGAACCCCCGTGGCCAGGGGCTGCCCATTGAGCTGGGGGCCCCACGGTGGTCATTGCCACCGTGTCTGCAGAGGTTTTGCACCGGACACCCTGCACTAGACCATCCTCTTCCCATGTGTGACTCCTACAGCCATTTCTCCAGGCAGAAACCTTCAGCTTTCAGCAGTGTGCCTCTGCAGAGGCTGTGCTTTTCATTCCAGCTACCTCCCTTGTGCCTCCCTGTCCACAGCCCCACAAAGTCCAAGGCTGATCCCTGCCCTCCCAAACTATATCCAGCAGGACTGGGCCGTCCCAGTCAGGGCCTAGCCGAGATCAAGTCACCCGTGGTGCTGCTCATACCCATCACAGCCCCCATGACCTCCATAGGCTAAACTCGGTGGATGCTGACCTCAGAAGCACAGACACAGTAACAACCTCCTGCTACTTTGTTGATCAGATCACCAAAGCTGAAGAAGCGAATTCAGGGTGAAATTTGGTCTGAGCAGCTTTTGAGATGTTGGAAAGAGGCCGGCGGCATTGCGAGATCTCCCGTTTCTCTCCCACAGTGGGAGCACAGCTTCTTCAGGACACACTGAAGCAGATGCACTTCTGTAGCCACTGCAAAATTAGAGGGTAAAGGAACTGGAAAATAGGTAAATTATGGCCTCTGCCTCCAGCTCAAGGAAAAGGTGATTTTTGGAAGTTCTGGTGCTGCTTGCCTGGCCTCCACCTGGGATGCTGAAAAAATTGGGTCATCTCAATATCCTGCCAGGTATTGCCAGCAGGCAGAAGGCTTCGGCGCAGCACCTTTAGGACAGTTCTAGTTTTGGCAAAGGACGAAGCAGCGTTGAGCCACTGCCAAGAGTGTCTGGGATGGCTCTGTACCCTTGCAGGTTACAGTGTTTCCGTGCAGCAAACAAAACTAAACCAAGGAGAAGAACAGACAAAATGAACCTGGGTAAGGTCAGTGGACACATAGCTCCAGAATGGTGACCGACACTGTACCTGGTTACGCTGCTGATGGTCACTGAAGTTACCTACCCACTTTCCTGACTGTCAGGCAAATAAAAAATATCATTTTGCTTCTTTTTTCTCTGTTGGTTGCCACACAGCAGCCATACAGCCTCAGGCGTGATAGTTACTATGACAGATCCAATGGCCCAGGTCTAGTCCCAATAGAAGCATAGCTGGCTTTAGCTCCAGGCTCTTCAGCTCCAAGCCACCTCAGGCTCCTCACAGGTCTTTCACATTTGGAGATCCAGGGTCCCACCTGCATCAGCTCCATTTCCCAGCTATGTCTGTGTTTGTGCTATGGTCCTGAAAGGCTGCTGTTGCCTGGAGTTGGTGGATGGGGTGACAGGATGCTGAGGACCTTGAAGGCATGCATAGGTACCCCTGCCCTTTTAACATTTCCAGCCTGCAACTGCATAATCTGTAGCTGCAACTGCAGCAGCTCTCCCAGCAGAAGCAGAGGACCACAACCTGGTTGTACAAGCAACATTCCCTGGGCGAGACACCAGGGCAGGGGCATGAGAGCTGCGGTAGTGTTGTGCCGTGCATCCCCTGGAGATGCTTGCCCCCCCTTGGCCAAGCTGGGGGCATGTGGAGTTGACAGCTGTCCCAGATGATACTTCAGCTGGGACCTCATGTTTTATAGTGACAGTGGCTGGAGACCCTGTGGGTCCTTCTGCAACATCGGTCTTTCCGATACAAAGCAGCCTGTTCATCTGGAGAGTAATGCATCTGTACCTTCCAAGTGCCTCAAAGCTGAAAGCCAGTCCCACGTGTTCAGGCACGGTGACAGACAGGTGCTTGGGAGCCTGACTCACGGAGTTCTGCGACCTCACAGGCTCCCCAAAGGGCAGCACTGCGTGCAGCACTGTCGTGCAAAGCAGAAGGACTTTAAATTCCTGGTTCAAAAGGGCAAGTGAGGGTTTCTCTGTGCGGTCTCTACCTCCCTGAAGATGTTTACTTTTCTCCTTGTGCTTCCCCTCTATTTCCTTCCTCTCCATTTCACACCACTAATACGTTACGCACAGGCTAGCGAGGGAAGCAAAGAAAGGAAAATGCAGTCTTGGCAGCAATAGCTCTCAAACCACGCTAGGAGCAGAAGAGCAAGGTCAGATGGGTGGTAAGAAGAGAGCATTCTGCTTGGTGGGTCCCCACAGGGAAGCTCAAGTGTGATGGCTTGTCCTTCTTTAGGACCCCATGGCATAGCACTTAGTCCTGTAAGAACACTTTGCGGATGCAGCGGAACAAAGCCATGTAATAAACCCTTTGCAACCAACTGCCACCAAAACTACTGGATGTGTCCTCGCTACTACACAGTGTGCCCAAGGAGTAAGACAAGGAGGTGCAGTGAGGGGCACGCTGGCTCTCAGGAGAAAGTCCCCCTCTCAGGCTTGGGTGTCCCAGCTCATGCCCTTTTGTAGGGAGATTATATTTCATCGTGTTTAAAGTTGGTTTTACACAGCCTAAATCCTCCTCCCCATTCACTGTTCACTAGCATCACTGAGTCTTTCAGACAGAGCTGGATGCCTTCTCCGCACATTGAACATGCTCAGTCCCACGAAGGCGGCAGGGATGGCCGAGTGAGAACGCAGTTGGCTGCCAGAGAGGCTGGTGTTGCTGCGTGTGCACTTTTCCCCTTCACCGATCATTTCTAAGGCAAGCCAGAACGTTCCCATCCCTCGAATCTCTGTCTAAAAGCACGAGCCCCAGATCACTTAATATTCTGGGTGTCGAGGGAATTTCAGATCCCCGCAGCGGGAAGCTCTTTGTAGGATTTGAGAGTCTCTGTAATATTTGAGCGGATTCAAATTTTCTCTGTCTTTTTACAATAGCAACCTGAGAAAGCGCAAAGCCTCGCGTATCTGATGGCTGCATGAGTGGGACTGGGGCAGGGAGGGGAGAGGGAAGGGGAAGTTATTTCAGTCTGATCTTTCCCCATTATTTTTTATTTAACTCTACATTCCTCAGTTTAGCCCTACTGAAGCACAAAGTAGAAACAAAATGAAAATAGCCCTTGAGTGAGGGACAGCACTTGGAAGAGACAGTTCCTGGGAGACTGCAGGTGCCGGTGGCCTCGCTTTATAAGACGGCGACTGACATCCACCAGTGTCTGGAAACGCCAAGTCTATTCATAGAAGAAATAAATCTCGTGTGAAATACGGGCTTTCATGGATCATCTACTAAAGGTGAACGTTTTTTAAATCGTATTGCACACTAGGAAATAAAAAGCAAACTGCACTGACAGGATGCATTGACAGTGCCCTTTCTACAGAAGATTTTTATGTGTTTTCCAGAGTCTTTAATGCTCTTACTTCAGAGTCCCTCTCGCTGTGGATTTATGACATGTTTCCTGCCTCCCTCCTCCTCATCTGTTCCCCCATCTTTCTTACTTGAACTACTTTAAAGTGACACGTTGACGCATATCCATGTGATGAAAGCGAGCGCATAGCTCTGGACCCGACCGGGTGTGTTTCTGTGCAGCTTGGTGACCCCAGAGCAGCCAACACACCCTGCCAACGCCTGAGCACCAACGCAGCGGACAGACAGAGGGACACCCGCCCGGTGGGGAAAGGCCACGAACCGAGAGGCAGAAAGGCTTAGCACACATGGAGCACTTCAGATAGTGCTCCTTTTTCAACCCCTTGGATGCCTACCTGGGGGTCCTGGGTGAGAAGTAAAACTTTTACTGCTATTAAGTCACAGCTGATGATGGAAGCACTTTGACAGTCCTCTCTGGAATAGTTACCCTATGGTAATTTCTGCTACCCACCACAGATGTACTCACAAAAAATCAAAGGCACCCTACTGCCCACCAGTGCTGTCACCAGTGACACACATCCCCCTCCTCAGCCTCCTTCTAAGCCCAGGGAGCACCCACTTGCTTAACCTTGAGTAGAGGGGCAGTAAGGCCAGCATCCAGAGCCAGGAGTAGAGGGTCTCCCGTGCATGTCTGGGGACTAACACAAGGACAGCAAGTTAAAGGTTCCCCCCCCTCTCAGCATTATTGACCTCACATGGTTCATAACCACTTTTCTGCCTTAGTTTCCTCCTACATAAATTATATGAATCTACCTGTTCCCATGGCTTCTCATTTTTTTCCTTTCTCCCTGTGTTCCTCACGGGCTTAGCTCAATGCCCAAGAGCATCCATGTTTGCTAATGTTTTGAGATTAAATAATTTGAAACATGCGTTGAAGTCCTCTTGCTTCTCAATGCTCTGAACCTTATAGAGGTGTGAGATCCCAACACCAGGTCCAGACACACAAGTACACCAAATTCTATGCTCATCCCCATTCCCTGCCCAACCCAGGGAACTAAGAAATGCTTAACCTTAGGGCAGCCTCTCAACTTTCTGCAAAAAGCAAAATGCCAAATACCCTTCCGAGTGCAGTGCTTGTTAGTACCCCTTCCTGGGATGTCTGCTCCTTTTCCAAAGGATGTCCTTTGAGCAGCTGCCATCACTCATCCCCAGAAACAGCAACACATGGCAACTTGCTGCCTTCGCCTTCTACTGGACCGAGACATTTGAAGGATTTGCAGTTTTAAGGGCTGTGTTCATTTAGCTTTGAAATGATGCTTCCGCTTGCCACAGCTTCAAGGAGGCTGCACGGAGCCTGGATGCATCGTTGCAGAGAAGTTGCTTCTTCATGGTCAGTACAAACAGAGGTTAAATCTCAGGTGTTCACTGTGTAAATGTGGAGCTGCCCCCAGAAAAAAACCCGGTACAAAAAAGACAGATCTCCTGGAGAGAGTCCAGCAAAGGGCTACAGAGATGATTAAGGGCCTGGAGCATCTCCCCTACGAGGAAAGGCTGAGTGAGCTGGGGCTGTTCAGCCTTCAGAAAAGAAGATTGAAAGGGGATCTGATCAATGTTTATAAATATCTCAACTGTCGGCACTCTTCTAAGTTGTCTGTGGGGACAGAACAAGGGGCAATGGCCTCAAGTTGGAGCACAGAAGTTCTGCACCAACATGCAGAAGAACTTTTACACAGTGAGGGTGAAAGAGCACTGGGACAGGCTGCATAGGGGGGTTGTGGAGTCTCCTTCTCTGGAGACATTCAAGACCCATCTGGACACCTACCTGTGCAACCTGTCCTAAGGAACCTGCTTTGGCAGGGGGTTTGGACTCGATGATCTCTGGAGGTCCCTTCTGACCCTTACGATTCTGTGATTCTGTGAATCTGTGAGAAGTTTTATGGTGTCAAAGTCTAGAGTTTCTGTCTCCCATAATTGCCATGTGCAGGATGCCAATGCTATGTAATGTTACAGCTACTAATTAACCATTATCATTAGTTACCCTGCTGCTAGAGTAACAAAAACTCAGAGGGACAAATTTCTGAAGGCTTTTCTCATGTAGGCAGCAGACTTTGTCTTTCCTGTGAGCGCAGGATAGAGGCAAATGCTCACAGGGTAGATGCTGACACACACACACTCCCACCACACCCTCCGGTTTGTAAGTAACTACGGGCTATGCAAGGGGTGGGCTGGACCATAGGGAGCTCATAGTGCAAACCTTTGCCCAGCTATGACGTTTGGGAGTCCTTTTGTGACACGGCTCCCACGAGGCAGCAGCATCTGGGTATGGGTGGCTGAAGCCAGAAGAACATTGAAGAGTTTTCAGATATTAACCTGGTACTATAGAGCCAGGATAAGTCTTGAGTGCACAGGTCTTGCTCTGACTCACAGAAGGGATGCTCAGATTTGTGGTCAACATCGGCTTTTCATTCACTGGAGGCTTTCAAGATACCTTTCCAGATATTTTGCAAGCATTAGAAGGGTTTTTTTAGTTAGTTCTATAGATGGGGAAAGAGCAGCAGAACAGTGAAATCACACGCTACAGCATAGCAACTTGTCACTTCCATTAGAAGGTGACATGTTGTCCCCACCATTTCCTCCTCCAGTCCTCCCAGTCCCTGTTCCTCCTTCCCTCTGCACCTGGCTAACAGATCAAGTGCTCACCTCGCCCCACTCTAAGTCAGTTCACTGCATCAGTCCCAGCTGCCCACCGCCTTTTTGCTGAGTTAGTCCTCTGTGGCTTCAGAAAGATAAACGAAGGAGCAGCAGGAGTGGGGAGATGGGGCAGAAGGAGGGGGCCAGGGCCAGCACCACCCAGCAACAGGAAGCCAGTGATGGGCTAGGGCCACACTCGTTTTACCCACCACCATTCCCTGTCCCTTCTCCTTCCTTTCTTCCCTTCTCTCTCTCCTTCCCTTCTCCTTCTCCTCCTTCTCCTCCTCTCTTCTCCCCTCCCGCCTCCCTTCCCCCTCTCCCTCTCCCCATGCACCTCACCCCCAGGACAGCAAGGAGAGCAAGGCACAGGGTCACAGAGCACACACAGAGCACCAACAACACAGGGCTGCAGGGTAAGTCCCTCCGGCCACGAGAAGGGACCTTTTAGCCACCGGCAGCTGTGCAGCCTCAAACAAACGTGCTCTGCAGCATCGCTCCTACAAACGGCACAGGGCTGCGGAGGCGCGGGGGGACCGTTTCGGCATTGCAACGCTGTCAGCTGGTGAGAAACTCCGCGGCAGGAAAGCGCACAGCAGCTCCCAGCTGCCCCGGGCTACAGGCATCCAACCTCGGTGCAGCCTTGCTGACACTATAAACGCCCGCGAGCAGGGCAGTCTGAATGGCACCCTTTGAATCACGGGCTTTCATGCCTCTGGCAAATGGAAAAGCAGACATCGATAGATGATGGATATAGTGAGAATTGTATTCTAATTGGAAATAAGACGTATATTACCTTGTACTGGATCAAGTAACACGAGGGATTAAAATGGCTGTGCCGAATAATTGAGATCCCAGTCGTATAATTTTTCCTATCATTTTAAAGTCATGCCACAGAACCAGCAATATTCCACTAATAAAAAAAGGTTGCTCATAAAAAGGAAAAGTATCAGAGCCACTGATGAAAAGGACCATTAGAGAGAGAGAAGCAGAATTGCATCAGGAAGAGTGTGTCCAGCAGGTCGAAGGAAGTGATCCTCCCCCTCTACTCTGCGTTGGTCAGGCCCCACCTGGAGTATTGTGTCCAGTTCTGGGCTCCCTGGTATAAAAGAGACAGGGACCTCCTGGAGAGAGTCCAGAGAAGGGCGACAAAGTTGGTTAAGGGTCTGGAACATCTCCCCTATGAGGAAAGGCTGAGTGAGCTGGGACTATTCAGCCTGGAAAAAAGAAGACTTAGGGGGGACCTAATTAATGTTTATAAATATCTTAGGCATGGGATGCAGGGGGAATTGACCAGCCCCTTTTCAGTGGTCTGTGGGGACAGGACTAGGGGCAATGGCTGTAAGCTGGAGCATAGGAAGTTCCGCACCAACATGGGGAAGAACTTTTTCCCAGTGAGGGTGACAGAGCCCTGGGACAGGCTGCCCAGGGAGGTGGTGGAGTCTCCTTCTCTGGAGATATTCAAGTCTCGTCTGGACGCCTATCTGTGTAATATGAGCTAGGGGGCTGCTTTGGCAGGGGGGTTGGACCCGATGATCTCTTGAGGTCCCTTCCAACCCCTATGATTCTGTGATTCTGTGAATTTTCCCACTCCTCACCTTTTTGCGTGTGCAAGTACTACTTTGCAGGCTTTGGTTCTTCCATGAAATGTCAAAGAAGTTCGTGGCAGGCAGCTAGGGGCTTACACAGGTACATCAAATGTACAGGAACTGAAGCCCTTCTCTTTACCCCTCCAGCCCCGTGATGCCGCGTGCACTTGGTGTGCTGTACTGTGGTAGGGATTTAGCAAGACTTGGCAAGACTTGGCTTGATAACCAGAAAAATGGCTACATCCAGTCGTAAATCTGGGGGTTCAAACCAGAAATACTTGCAGGGTTTAGGCCAACTCCATCTGAAGGGATTGCTTGCTAAATCTAGGCGTGAGCAAACAGATCCCTTCCTCCTGGGGCTGTCTCACAGAATCACAGAACATGTAAAGTTGGAAGGGATCTTTAAAGGTCATGTAGTGCAACCCCCCTGCAGTAAGCAGGGACATCTTCACCAGATCAGGTTGCTCAGAACCCCATTGAACCTGACCTTTAATATCTCCAGGGATGGGGCCTCCACTACCTCTCTGGGCAATCTGTTCCAGTGATCCACCACTCTCATATTGAAGATTTTTTTCCTAATATTGAACTTAAATCTCCCCTTTTTGAGTTCAAAACCATTGCCCCTCATCCTATTACTACATGTCCTCATGACCCGTTCTTCCCCAGCTTTCTTATAGGCACCTTTCAGGTACTGGAAGGCCACTATGGTGTCCCCCCTGAGTCTTCTCTTCTCCAAGTTGAACAAACCCAACTCTCTCAGCCTGCCTTCACAGGAGAGGTGCTCCAGCCCTTTGATCATTTTTGTGGCCCTCCTCCTGACCTGCTCCAACAGGCCCATGTCCTTGTGCTGAGGGCTCCAAAGCTGGACAAAATACTCCAGGTGGGGTCTCACCAGAGTAGAGGGGTAGAATCAGCTCTCTGGATCTGCTGGCCACACTTCTTCTGATGCAGCCCCAGTACCACACAGAGCAAGGGGCTGTAACCATAGGCACATTTGAAGCCTCTGTGTTGTACTACTCGTAGCACGAAATTCAGCCTACAGCCTCTTTTAAAAGATAGCGTTTTTCCAGAAATGTTTATTTTAAGTTTAGAGCTGTTATTGTTATTTCTTCTCAGTGGTGCAAAAGTCCAGTTGGAAGAGTTTTCTTTCCTCTGCATTGAGGTTGAAAATTCCTGGAAAGCCATGACAATATTCAGCATTCATGATTACGCACAGACAGACATATTTCATGAAAATTGCATAGGCTTTTAATACAGGATTATGAATGAGCTCTAATGTTGAAATTATATTAGATTGAATTTCAGAAGGTATTTAACATATTTCCATACAGCAACCTTGGGATGTCTTTTCAGTAACAGTGATTATTACGGGCAGGGTGTTTTTTATGAAAACATTTGTTCAGGGTGGACAAGGCTTCCTGAAAAATGTTGTCCATCTTTATGGCTGACGTCTTCGTTGTTTTGAATTAACTTTTTTCACAGCCAGAATGAAACGTTTCACCATATAATTCTTCAGGCATGTCTTAAAAAAAACCAACAAAACAAAACAAAAAAAAACCTGGAGATTTTGCTGTGAATTTTCTAAACTGTAACACAATCTCAGGCATGAAAACGCTTTGTGAGCTGGAGGTGAGCATTTCATCCCAAGTTATCCTGTTACTCTCAAAACACAAATCTTTTTAGCTAACGTCTGGCTTCGAAAAGCAGCGGTTGCCTCAGCTGTTTCGAAGGCATCGCCGAGTATCATCTCGTAAACCATCCCAGGCTTGCTCTTTTGCAGGCCTCCTACAGCTGACTGCCCGCCCCACGCATCTTGATAAGGACAAGCTGCTTGATTGAGGGGAATGGAGTTCAGATTTTGCTTTGCATAATGGCAAACACATTGAGATGATGCATCGCCCAGGACAGCGTCTGTGTTTGGCAAACAGAAGTCACCTGGAGACAGGAAGGCTCCGGGGAGACCCTATAGCGGCCTTCCAGTACCTGAAGGTACTACGGGCAGGTTGGGGAAGGACTGGTTTTTATAAGGCCATGTAGCAATAGGACAAGGGGCAATGGTTTTAAACTAGAGCAGAATAAGTTTAGATCAGACATTAGGACAAAGTTCCTCACTATGAGGATGGCGAGACACTGCAATTGGTTGCCCAGAGAGGTGGTGGAAGGCTCCATCCCTGGAGACATTCAAGGTTAGTCTTGATGAAGCTCTGAGCAACCTGATCTAGTAAAGATGTTCCTGCTTACTGCAGGGGAGGTGGAGTAGATGACCTTTAAACATCCCTTCCAACCTAACACATTCAGTGATTCTATGACTCACCTTTGGGATCTGCCTGTGAGAGCAATTTCTCTCTCTGTCCTCATGGCATGACTCAAGGATGGTTCCCTGGACCAGTGGCTCAGCTCAGACTTGCCTCTCCAGGTTCCCTCACTGTTAGTAAGAGCACCTGGACTACTGCATTACATTGGTGCTGCATCCTATTTGCCTCATGTTCACACCAGTGCCGATTGGAAGTAATTCTACAGAAAGCACTTAGGTTTTACCATTGCGAGGCACTGAAGGGCTTCCCCTCGGTCATTAGCAAGTTTGATAGCTCTCATTAATCTAGTGTAGTCACTGGAGACAAGAGATGTGTGTTTCCTACAGTGGTGGCATAAACGCTCCCCTCACTTTTATACTGCTGGAAGAAATGTGTATTTTCAGGGCTAAAACAGTAATCCATTCACAGTACGCTTCTGAAACCGACCCTATTTTATTCACCTCTCTTAAACGGTCAGAACTGTGTAACTGGATGCCACAGGCTCTATACTCCTAACACCTAATAGAGATTCTTTGAAGGGATGTTTTGAAGACATTTGAAATAGGAAGCTCTGTGCCCTATCCTCACTGCTGTTGTGAAACTCTAGGTGAGTCCACATAGATGTGGATTTTTATTGCAGTTTAACATTTCTAAACACCGTTTTGATGGTTAAGAATGGGCTGAATCATCTAAAATTCACTTTTATTTTTGCCCTCTAACTGGAGCCACAGGATGTATCTATTAATTAAATGTCAACAGGAAACAAATGTCTTCACAGAGGGAAAGTAGTTATCTATGGCAATTTTGGTTTGTGGTGAAAAAGCCTAGGATGAGAAAAAAACCCAACACAATCCCCGTACAGCAAGTCACATACCTTTTAAAACAGTGTCATAAACTCATGTGTGGCCACCCAGCTAGGCACAGAAAAGGCTGGAGACATACACTTCCTCCAACGTGGTTTTGGTAAGGTCTGGGGACCGTGCCTTGTCCTCAGATAGAAGAAGTCCTGTAGAAAGAGCAAGCCTGGCCAGTTAGAGAGGAGAAGCAGAGTTGTGCATTGCACTCGGTCAGCATCAGCCCTGCGATGCAATTCAGAAGGGGAGCAAAACCGTGTACCAAAGAGCTGCCATTTCTGCTCATAGTAGGAACCTTTCACACTTTTTTTTTTTTTTTTTTTT
>VZTU01016613.1:0-90248 GCA_013400835.1 Zapornia atra | reverse complement strand
GTACCTTTTTCACTTTTTTTTTTTTTTTTTTTGCCATTCTATATCAACTTCTCAATGATTCATTTCTTCTGGTTTTCCACTAATGACCTAGAAGGAAACCTGGCTTGGAGAAATCTCCATAGCCTGAATAGTTGACCCAACTGAAAGATGAAATTGAAAACCCAAAGGGAAGAGGAAAACCTACCATCCCACTTGGCATCTGAGTGTAGGAAAAGTGCTGCTCCACTATGACCAAAACACTTTTAGATGCAACCCACTACTGGGCACTGTCTCAGCCTTTCAAGAAATCAGTTTCCACTGTAAATACTGACTGCAGCCAACGCAAAATATTTATTCCTCTCATCTGAGGATCTCCCACAGGCTTTAAGCTATTCCAGTGCATAAGTGAGAATACCAAATATTATTCCTGTTGCGTGTACATCAGTCAGCTCTTGCACGTTCTTCCCCTATGTCATGGTGTCAGTAAGGATGAGTGAAGCTGCCCTTTGGCCAGACTGCTGTTTGGTTAAAACACGCTAGATTTGGGTGTTCCTAAAAGCACCCCCCACCACTGCTGTCCTTGTTTTCCAAAGTAAACAGCCTCTGGCGTCTTGTGACCTGAACAGCCCCAAGTGTCTGACCTTGAAAAACAAAAAATATTTTATTTGAGAAGAAAAATCTGCAGTCTAAATGATTTGGGGCACTGCTTGCTTTCCTCAGCAGGATGCCGGAATGCCCAGGCTTTGGCAGGAGCTGCTTACACACCACAGTCATACACAGGAATATATTTGCCCTCTAATGATACATTAGGCAATGGTTTTGAGTTGGCACGCTACTAAAAGTCCTAGCCAAACAAAGATAAAATTATAATTTATCAACAGAGAATACTGAATTCACGGTCACTGGTGACTGCTGGGACTGGTGGTATCCCACAAAGCTGACGGTGATAACATGGAGACAGCAAATTCTACAGTTTGCTTAGAATTTCCTCAACTTTGGGAGAAAAAGAAACACAAACCCAAAACTCTTCAGATTTTTTTTTCCCCTAGAAATTGTTCAAGCTAGGAATGAGGTAAAATTATCACCTTTCTCAAAATCCCCTACAGCGGGGCTGAACCTGCCAGGGCGTGTGAACACAGCTGGGTGAAGTACCTTCCTGGTGGGTAATGGAAGGTGTGAAAACAGAGCTGTAAGGATGCCCTCGAGCAGGCTGGGGGCTCCCTCGTTGTGCTGAGCTTTAGCTGGTTACAGAGCTTTCTTTTGAAAACTTGGCCCGTGGCTTTCAGGACTCCTATTAGTTATCTGGAAGACTGGGAATTTTCCAAAGGCATCCTATTCCTACAAAAGATTTTAATGAGTCTTGGAAGTATTTTATCTCAAGTATGTTGAGGAATCTTTCTCCGTTGACGTTAGTTAGTCCTTCCCATCCCCTCAGATCTTTCAGAGCTTTGTTTCACTGCAGTCAGTGCAGACAGACACCGGAATGAAGTTAAGAATTACGACCTATTTTTACAGGGCTTCACAAGCCTGTATTATTTTAATTGTCCTGAGTTAAGCGTGATCTCAAAGTGCCACAGCGGAAATCCATCTAATTTAAGATGAAAAAGAGAGGCAACCAACAAGGGATGAAATGCAAATTCCTCTTTCCCATTCCCCACCTTTCACCTACCCCTCCATCTCTGGCCTGCTCTCGGGATAGAAACTGGCTGCTCTTTCAGCAAGGAATTTAATCTCCTCACCGGTTGCAGCATCACTGAGGCATGCCCCCACAGTGATTTCTGTGAACCAGTACCAGCACTAACTAATTTCACAAAAGAAAAAAACCAAGTGAACAGCAAAGAAATCACCAGGGATGCTGGCGGTTTCAGATCCAGGCCAAATGTGAAGTGGTGTTCTGGAGGTGAAAGGATCTCCAACGCCATTACAGACCTTCCAAGTTTCCCAGTCCCAGGGGTGTATTTTCATGGGAAGAAAAACCTGTTTCAGATCACACCAGATATTTTCTGCACTGCCCAGCAGTTATACCTGAGGATGTTCTCCAGATGTTCGTGTTTGTATGAAACATACAATAATAAAGTTGTAAACCGGAGGAGACAATACCCAGACTGCAAGAAGAAGGGCTTTAGGGCGGCCTGGAAAAACATGAAAATTAACTAGCCCACACACAAAATCAACTTGTCCGCTTTAATAGGATGATAAAGACGAATTTTATTTGCTTTTCCAAAGAACTGCTACTTTTCCCAGAAAGTGGGTACATGTGGCTTGTCACGGTTCTGTAGGTGATTGCTTGTGTTTGGGGAACAGAGAGTCCTTCCACCCGGGCAGAGAAGAAGTGAGAAGTATGGTGTCTCAGACAAGGTGAAGCCACTGTGGTAGGCCACAATGAAAAGTAAAGAATTTTTAAAAAAAGATACCATCTCCTGGAACACCAGCTATCAAAAAACAAGAGAGAAAAAAATCCTCACAGCACCTGAATATGGAGGAGATGGAAACAGACCTGTTCAATTAGGGCATTAAAATCTCCTGGCTAAAAAGAGCTCGGCCGCAGGTATCATCTGTACTGGAACTACAAAAAGCAGCAAATAGGCATCAAAAAGCAGCAAATGGGCATGCCCTGGCTAAGACATCTGCAGAGTGAAATGTCTCCTGTGTTCGCAAGCTGTCTAACAAGGTGAGTGAGTCAGGAGTTCGAAACTGGAAGCCTTTTCTATTTTCTGGAACGGCTTCTCTTTTTCTACTGGCCTATGCTGGCTAAGCAAAAGGGCTGAGAAGGCTGGCTACAAAGTCTAGGAGGCCTCTGGGGAAGGTTTCTGAGTGTAGTATTTCTGCTTAATTTGGGCTGCTCAAGCAGGTCCTGATCCCAAAAACATGCGGACATAACGGAGACCCTTTCGCTTGGTGCGTTTAATATCACACCGGTGGCCTGTATAAGGATTTCAGGATGTCACATGCCTGCACAGCTCAGAGTTTGGTTCTTTCCATGATTTCACCAATTGGGGTGTGTTTGGAAGTAGTATCTTGTGGGGTTTTTTTAAGCGACTGTAAAAATAATACAGTTGCTGACTGCTGTTACGGCTTTGATCTGAAATGCCTGGTCAGGCCCTGTGGTGTATCACTTGTCCCCGTGATGAAGCGGGAGCAAGCCAGGCTGGAATGCAGCTCTTCAAATCAGCAGGATTAAACATTTTTGCAGGTCTGTCGTGGGACCTGTAGGTGGCCTCATTTTAATAGTCAATAAACCAAGAACTATGAGCTTGGTTTGCTGATGAGCTAAGCAACGCTTCCTTTCATTCTTCTGAATTTAGAAGCTGGTGAATTTGCTCCTAGTGCCACTGAATACTCTGCCATGTATTCTGTAAATGAGTGGGTATAGAGCACACGGCTTTTAATTCTGGAAGTATTGGCCACCTGTGACCATCCTTAAATTCCTCCAAGGATGGGAACAAGAGGACATGATTTTGAAACTCTGAGTTACGGCCAGTAGCCTGCATCCTGTGTTCCACATCCCTTCCCCAGCCCACAGGTGAAGGAACAGAGGACTGCTGGCCACGCGCTGACATTTTGTAACAGTCTGAACAATAAGCAAGAACAATTCACATAGAATCACAGACTGGTTTAGGTTGGAAGGGACCTCAAAGACCATCTAGTTCCATCCCTCTGACATGGGCAAGGAAAGCCCTCCACTAGACCAGGTTGCCCAAAGTCCCATCCAGCCTGGCCTTGAACACTGCCAGGAAGACCTTTCAGTACAATCAGTAAAGCACCAAGACCACACTTGGCATTGTGTCTGTGACAATGTGCTCTTCAGTGTCACCCCAGTAGAAATGCTGACTTATGAAGTTTTATTTAACTGAGCTGGCTTTGGGGTGCAGAAGAAGAGGAAATACACTGGAGCTTAGCTAGTGCCACAGAAAGTTCACAGAATCACAGAATTGCAGGGGCTGGAAGGGACCTCCAGGGATCATCGGGTCCAACCCCCCTGCCAAAACAGGGTCCCTAGCTCATATTGCACAGGTAGATGTACAGACAGGTCTTGAATGTCTCCAGAGAAGGAGACTCAACAACCCCCTTGGGCAGCCTGTCCCAGGGCTCTGAACAGTTCCACCTTCGTCAGCTGTGGGGAGAGCAGTAAGCTCACCATTACGTAAGCAGGTCTAATCCCACAGGCCCTTGCTACCAGTGCCTTGTGTTGGAGGCAGGTTGCGCGCTTCAGTTTTACCTCCCTCTTTCTGCTGAAGAGATGACAGAGCCTTCAGGCACCACTTACCTGTGAGTGCAAGTAAGAGGCCAATGCACCCCTTCACAGCAAGCTCCTTCACCCTTCTTGGAAGTCTTTGCTGCCTGAATCCAGATGCCAGCCTGCCACCATCCACATAGAGAATGCAGACTACAGCCACCACAAGAAGGTCCCCATTTTAACCAGTTCACATACAGAGACTGTACATGTTTAGTGCATGAGAGCTGACATGGCTTATGAGAAAGGCCTATGGTTAAGGTGCCTTTAATATATGGAAGCCTGTCCTGGTTCTGGCCAGGCCAGAGTTACCCTTCCCAAGCAGCCAGCACAGGTGAGCTGAGTTCGCCTGGGCTGTTTTCCACACCACCTGACACCACTTCCCAATAAAAGCAGCTGGTCGGAGAAGGGTAGGGGTTTGGTGCCTCTGGAACAGTCTGAGTATGGCTAGGGTATCAGGTCAGTCAGTCTGTCCGTCCGTCCGTCCATCCTTGCTGTCAGGCAGCACTCTGTAATTGTGATTACAGTGATAAGTTAATCACAAAGCGGTTATTTAATTGGGTTTTGTCACTGACCCTGCTGTGACTGCTTCTCTGATACTGTGGCCAGGGCACCCTGGGGAGCAGAAGGAGCAGCAGGGAGAGCTCCTCTGACAGGAAATTCCCCTGACCTTGAGGCAGTGGGGTGCATGTGTGCCTGAGGTGCAAACGCACAATGCCATGTGCTGCAAAACACAGTCTGCTTGAAGCTGGACTGGGGCGCAGAGCCATCCCTTGTGCCTGCTGCCAGGCCAGCGAGCACCAAGGGGGCTGTGCAGCTCCAAAGAGCTGCCTTAGCGCAGCACCTCAGGGTGCTGACGGACAGACCGGCCGGGTTACAGTGGGAGCACAGGGCAAACCCACTGCCAGGTGTCCCGCAATGTCTCATTTTAGCGAGTGCCTGTTAGTCCCTCATTTCGGAAATACCCAACTATTCCAGTTCTGAGGGGGAACTACAGTGATAGGTGGGAAGCAGAGGTCTGCAAGGGATCAATTTTTGGACTCATGGATTGTAGCAAACTTGTTTAAAAAGTCTTCAGTGAGTCACCTGTCCTAGGACACTGCAATGCCTGAGAACAAGAAGCAAGCAAATTTATTTTGACACAAGTCTCCAGTTCCCATGAACACAAACATGGAAGCTGGTTTGAAAACAGCCTACAACTTCTCCCCCTCCCTCATGCCTATCTTTTCAAACCCACCACAATGCTGATCTACCGAGCGGTGTTAACGTGCTGCCCACATCCTGCATCCTCAGAGATGAAACCCTGACAGAAACCAAATTCCCAGATGACCTCCTCCACCACAGACTGAGCCTGGGCACTGTGGGGCTCCTCCTACAGCAATGCCTGTGACCCACCACATCCCACGTACCTTGGAAGCCTCCAAAACTTCCACTAAGGTACAAGTTGAGCCTTTCTCTAAACGTCTCCCCTCTCTATTGGGCCTGCAGTATTTTCCTGATAGCAGGGAAAGTCCAAGGAACACCTGGTACCCTGCAGCGCCCCACCCCTGCCAGAAACCTGCTGTAGAGAAAGTGCTGGATATAAAGTATCCACCCTTAGTTCAGCGAAAGCAAAGTAAAAGCAGCTCCCTACAACATGCTGCAGCTAGAGGCACAAAAGACTGCCATAAACCCACATAAATAAGGAAGGAGAATGGAATTATTTATAAGGAAATTTATTTTATATTTGTGTACAACAAATATATGAAACAAATTTAATTTGAAAAATGTATATTCAGTTTCTTAAAAGTATTGAACTCTCTTAAGGAAAGATTTTAGTTATTAAAAAGGTACCGAAGGCTAAAATTATGTTTGGATAATACATGTGTGTGTACGTATATATATATAAAAAACGTGTGCAATTTTATATATATATATATATATATGGTATATATAAATAACATGTGTGGCTTACATGATATTTTAAGGTATGCTATTTAAACGTCTGAATAACAACAGAGATATTATAAAATATAGTTTGCTCTTTCTACACAGTTTGCATTCAGTTTTTATAAGCATCTAGACAGTGCAAAATTTAACCATACGGAATTATTCTCCTATTATTCTATACATTGTGCTCAGCCCCCAAGTTTCCTCTGATCATAACCAGACTGAACCAAATTCGGAGGGTTCAATTCTAGCCCTTACCAGCATCTTCCAAGGGCAATAAAAGGAAATCTGTCTTACCTTGCACTGCGCTGTGGTATAGTTTGCGCACAAGAGAGAACAATGCATTTCCTATGTTAAATGGTCTAACTCCCAGAGATCACATACACCTCACCATATTGACTCATTTCATTGCACTCCATATCCTGCAAAAATAAATCTCCTGTAGGACAGCATACATTACCGTGCACTGAAGTTTAAGTAATATATTTCTGTAACATAAGGCAGGAATATACTGAAATTTGATAACACTTAAACCCAACAGCAATCTGGAATTAAACCACATTTATGTACCACATTTTTATAGATGCTGCCTTTTTTATGTTTGTGTCAGAAAATGTGGTAGAGAAAACCTACTTTTCTTTAAATAAAAGCGAGGGATAAAAGCAGCCCTTCTAGAAGAAATTGCTAAAACCCAAAGGGACTACGAGAAGCCTGACCGCCTGGAAACACCAAAGGTCAGTCCGCACAACCTTTCCTGTGGCTGCCGAGCAATTCCTTGCACAACATCTGGGGGAATACTCATGTGAGGAAGTGCTCACTGCAGCACAGCCCGAGTGGTTTAGCTCTAAATGTCTATCGTCCTTATTTGCATCTATTTAATGTTAAGGTATTGTATGGTTTTCCCATGTCTTCCTTATGTTGCTCAAAAAAAAAGGCAATTCTGGCTGTTCCATATGCTGTCGCAGTAGCTGTATTTGAACTGAAGGATGTTTGTACCTTAGATAATATGTTTATTATCACTGACATAAAAACCCCAGTCCTGCTTCCATGAAAATCAGTGGTTGTTTTGCTCCTACCAGAAATAAAATTGGATCCAAATGCATTAGTCACAAAGCTTGCTAATAAAAGGAGATAGTATATTCATTAAGTCTTTCAATGCTTAAAGGCAAAGTGGTGTTAGCTTAAAGAACAGTACTGTGCACAATTCTAGACAAACAACGAAACCTAAAAGCAGCTGTGAAAAACATCTTGTGGGACAGCAAATTTTGCTACATGAGAATTTCTCAAGTTCTGACAGGCATTTTTCCCAATCCATTTCTGAAACCAACGCCCCCCACTCATGTCCTACACCCAAATCGCACAGATTAAAAGCGGTGGCCTTGCTGGCAGTACACACCCAGACCAGCTGATATTTAACACTGGATGCTTCAGGATGGCCTCCCTCTTTCTGCTGCATTCATGCCCGAACTCCCTTTTAGCAGAAACCGTGGTGTTTCTGAACCCTTGTAGTAACCGACGAGATAAAGGGGCTAGTGTCATCCCTCATCTACTTCACTTCCCAAGTTTATCTCTGCACTTGTCCATATAATTACCCCCTGCAGATTTCACCTTTAATTGAGATTTGAGTTACAGTTGCCGAGCAGGCCTCACAAAAGAGACAAAGTCTCATTAGTAGCCAGCAGAAGTGAGCCTTGCTAGTTAAACCCTTGATTTAAATACCAAACAAGGGGGGAAAATAGACGCTGAGACAATGTTTACATCCTTTCAACCACACCCTTGAAATTTTGGCAGTAAATTAGCCAAAGGACGGGGCTTTACATCTCATCCATCTCTCTCAGCTGGGAAGGAACAGCCATAAGTACAAGTTCTTGCAGGGTGCGGCTGATGCCGGGAGATGGCTGAATACATATGACCAAAGGCTGCATGCCTCGCAAGTCAGAACAAAGCAGCGTCGTGCTGGGAATTCAGGGTTTTCTTATGCCCAGAAGTTTCCTATAGACTGGAGATAAACACAAGTCCCATCTCCCACACAGAAAGGAACAGCGTTCAAACCTAGAGTAACACAGCACTAAGAAGAAACTAATAACTAATGCTGCCAAAGCCTCTTGATTTAAGGATTCCCCAAAGCGATCTCAAAGAAAAGAAAGGAAAAGAAAACCTGTGGAGTCAGTCAACACGTCTTTCAATCCAATTATATAGTAAATGCACCAGCAGGCAAGGCCTCAGTTCCAAAAAGATGAGGAAGAAGGAGGAAGGTGCAAAATGCTTTCATACATTTAAACATTCTTAGGATATAAGAGAGCAGGCAACTTAGAAAACATTCCTTGTAAGCTGTGTGGGATCAGCACAGTTTTCTGCAGGCTTTTCTTCATCCTACAGCTCAGCTTTGCCTGTTTGGGCAGAACTGGCATTAGCACTGCCTTCTCCAGCATTGTTCTTGTCTGCTGGCTTGAAAGATAACGAAGCAGAGTTTGTGCAGTACCGTTTGCCAGTTGGGCGAGGTCCATCGTCAAAAATGTGCCCCAGGTGAGCACCACACTGAAACAAAACACAATAGAGGATCACTGTGCAGCTTGATGGCATCGCCGTGGTGTTAAGCAATGACTAGGAGCTGCTTCCGAGAAAGTACACTGGTGCCTACCATCACCCTTTCGAGTGGGATTTACAACCTACATTTATTTGCAAGAGTGATCTAGGAAGATCATCACCTGAGATATCATTTAAGGCACCTAAGAGTTCAAACCCAAACTTCCTGGGTGTTTGTGCCACTGCCTATGTTTGGTCAGGCCACTAGTTGCGAGAAGCCGCCTGCCTCTGCAGTGATCTCATGGCGGGAGCTCAGTGAAAGACGTGATGGCGAGGGCAGCACTGCCCACGTTTTGCTTATGGCTGCGAGGATAGCTGTGTGTCCCTGAGCTCTGGGCTCTCCTCAGCCTGCAGCCATTGGTAAAAAAACCACTAAACCCCTCGGTGAACCCAGTGAGGACCTAAAGCAGTGAAGAAATTCTTTGGAGTATACCCTCATGCTCGTTTTTGTTCTGCATGAATCAGCCTCAGATACTCGCAGTGGTATTCAGGGTGAACACTGCTGCTCCTGCGTGTAACAAAGGTAACAGTCCCTTGCTTTACAGAGAGAACAATATTTTGAAGCAGCTGATCCAGCTGATATTACTCAAAAATGAGGATTACTGTTGCTGCACATTATGGCTGACAACTTCTCTGGATAATAAGAGCTTCTTGTAATTAGTCACTTAAATTCCACGAGTTCATTTTTACAGCCTGCCATGAGAAATAAAAAAATAAAACCTTGCACTGGAGAAATATTTATCTTGAACAGGAAAGTCATGCTGCTTAACCAGAGAGCCCTGGCCTTTCAAGTCAATAGCTGATCTCAGTGAGAGCCTGAATGATGTAACCGAGATCACAGAGCTGCTCGTGGGCTCACAGTCAGACAGCAAAAATTAAGGACTGCAGATTATTCTTACCGTTTAATTAATTCATAAAATCCCAAATACATAGAGGCAATACTGATTATTCCAAACTGTGAACGAGTTAGCAATGGCATCTCTCTGCTCTGAAGTTACTGTGCTGCTAATGTTCTCCTGCTGTTACGGCATTTAATTCACCATTAAGAAGGGGGTGTGTGAAGCAGGTTCTGAACCTTTCAGGTTGGAGACTGCAAGACTGGGAGAAGCTCTCACACCAGCTGAGAGGGTCAGAAATTCTTCTCCTTTAATGACATCTGAAACAATAATCCTCACGGACCCCGGAAGCAGGGCAGGTAGGGACGTGAGGCCTCAGTGCTCCTGCCCATCAGTCCCACCTGTGCAGCCATGACACAGGGCAGGCTCTCTGCTCCCTGAGAAGTGCTCCTGAAACAGCCCAGCAGTCCAGCAGGGGCCCCAGTAACAAGCAAGGGCACTTCAGCCCATGGTGTCAGCAGGATGAGCTCCCAGGCTTTGAAAGGAAGACAAAACATGGTAAATAGGAAAAGGCATAGGGAAGTTGCATGAGAACCAGAGAAGACAAAGCTTCAAGCCTTGTTCCTGAACAAATACTCTCTTGCCACCCTTTCCTCCATTCTCTGCTGCTTATTTTATTTAGTTTTCCTTTAGACTGAAGGACTTTTCTCAGGCAGTTTGGGCAGAATACCTGAGATGTTTCTCAGAGTGGGGTCTCTGACAATGAGGTGTTTCACCCAATTGTAAAGCTTTTCCATACCTTTGGAAAAAAAAACCCTAAAAAATTTTGTGTCCCAGAGAGAATATTTTTCTAAATGCCCAGCATCCTAATTAAATCATCTCATCTCAACTGAGAATGTTTCAAAACCTCCTGGCTAGCAGTATTAAACAGATCTTTTCCAGATTAACATTTACCCAGAGATAAATCATTCCCTCTCCACTGGACAGAAACAGAACAAGAGAAACCATAGAGAGAAACAGTCTGCAGGAGTAATATACTCACAAACACACAGACTATGAAGACAATCTATCAAAAACCTTTTCCTCACAAAACCTCAGAAGCCGTGAGAGAGTCTGAGGTAGACTCATTGCACCTTCTTGTGATGGCAGAATCACACTGGGATTGGATTACTGCAAAATCTGTTACCTTTTGAGATTACCCCTCACCAAAAATTTATGTGGCGATTCTCTCTGCAGAGGACTCTATAAGTCATCTGCCCTGAAAAGGAACGTAATTCAATCCTTTGTATCACAGCGTAAGAAACCTGGCCCTCAGCTGAGAGTACAAAGGATGAATTGATCTTACTGTCCTCCCCACACATCATAGGTGCCGACCATTTTTCTAGGGCATATATACATGTCTGCAGTGCCTCCCAAAGAGAAACAGTCATCTGCTGTGGCCTCACACATAAATATATTGGGCAGAATGCACTGGGACGGTGAAACGGTTAGAGTAAAGCATCTGAAGTATGTGTTTGGGAGCAGGAAAGGGGGGGTCCCTGCTAACTGTCAGTACACTTGGATCTCCCGAGCCTCCTGGTTCTAATATGCTGCATTGCAAACTGCTACAGCAGCTTGCATTCAGCTGCTGTACCGAGTCTGAGATACCGATGTGCAAACGGCACTTCGGTGGCTACAGAATTTTATTGATTTGTACAGGTACAGCTAGGGAGACCTCAGGGAAAGGGACTTTAAAGCAGGAAGAGAAAAACAACAAAAAGAAAAATAAGAGATGCAACCAGTTTTACAGTATTCCTTGAATGCATTTCTAATTAGCTTCTACCTGCCACCAATCATTGATTGACTTTTAAAATACATCCAGGGTGATGTGTTTCCAAAAACTGTAGCAGTTACTGCTAGGATAATCCCATGGATGTCTTTGATTAATATTACAGCAATTTTCCCCCAGCGTTTGCTTTCTATAATGGAGAACATTAAGAGTTTTTTAGTTCTCTCAGACAGGTGGAAGGAGCTTTAAAGAAAAATCAACTACTTTTTCATCTGCGAAAGATCAATAAGGCTTTGGGTGCGGGAGAGGGTATTTCCCTTCAGTTTGACCAAAGGCTGCCATATCAATCCCACCGCTTTCCAGGCTGCAGTAAAACTGTGCTTTTTTTGCAGCTGCATGTGCAATTCACATTCCTAGGGCTCCGAGGAGGGGAGGAAATGGTTTTGTTATGGATACACAATGAGGCGGTATTAGCTGCGCTGAGTGGTGGCCACAAAGATGCTCACCACTCCTCAAGCTGTTTTCCTGCGTGACTTGATCATCAGTGGGGTTGTTGGACCAAGAATTTGGAGTGGCTGGTAGGAAGCTGCCATCGGATTATATAGCAACCTTGGTCGTATTTTTTTCTTAGTGCTTTAAATTCAGGTTTTGGTTTTGCTTTTATTTTATGGTGTCTGCATGTGACTGCTGCTAATACTGCTGGTCTCGGGTCTGCTAAGGCTATTTTGTTTGGCAACAGGTAAATGACATTCCCAGATTCCTTGGCCTGACCACAGACTGCCTTGGGCTTCTCTCGGGTGAAACCAGGAGCTCTGGCTATGTCTTCAAGGGTGTCAGCAGATACAGGCTCCGCAGGTTGGCAGCACACTGATTTTAGCACCAGTTGCTGAAAAGAGTGGTGTTGGTTTTGCCAGTAATCACTGGTGAGGCACAAGATTCTCAGTCACTGCTACCTTGGTAGGGAATTTGGGGAAACAGATGTTCCCAAAATGTGTTAGATGGATCTTCTAAAGCATAGTATCAATGTGATAACTACAGAACTATGTAGTACACGGCATACTAGTAGACATGCTGATTTGGCCATTAGCGTGTTGGGCCTAATCCTCTATCCATACTGAAGATAATGGATTCTCCATGAAGACGATTTTGCCTCTTTTCAACAAGCTTCTTCACTTACTCTGAGCATTTATATATGAGGAGCGATTGATCAGTAAGGATGCACGTTGTCAGGGATGAAATCAGTTATCCCTCTAACAATACTGTCTGGAAAGAGAGCAGCAAATTCTCACGGCCCAAATGAAGCTTCTGCATCTTCTCAGGGGGAGTTTGAGCATGGGAGCTAGAGGACCACAAGCTGCTGGGTATGTCTGGCAAATGCCAAGGCAGCAGCTTCTCCCTTTGCTAGGTAATGATTATGCCATTCCCTTCTCAGGGAGGAAGACAGCACAAAGGATGAGAGAAAGTAGAACAAGACAGATAACGGAAAATTCAGGCATGTTTTGAATCGCGACTGACTTCATTATGATGGCAGATGGATTGTTTGAGGCAGCCATTAGGACTGCGCTGGGAATGAATGTGGGGAATGAGTTAGCATGGCTGCACAGTAATGCGCAGTGATGGAATCAGCACACAGGCGGTCGCTCCGGCTTTCGGCTTCCCTCTCAACTGCTCACGTGAGGAGTCAGTCGCCCAGGCTCAGGCTCAGGAGCTCCTTTGAAGGGACCCTCTTCAGGAAGACAATTTTTGTAGACTCAGCACTGAGTCCAACCATTTACATCTGCTCTGTTAAATCTCACCCAAGACAACAACGCGCATTCCAGTGAGCCCTTTGTGCCTTTGGCTCATTCCACCCAGCTGTTATACCTACAACCCATTGTGCACTCTCACAAAGATTACTATTTAATGGAACTGAAAGGTTTGCAAATCTGAGGGAAAGTGCAGCACGCTGTAATGATTTTTACAGCCTTTGCCATCGGAATGGTGTGTGCTATAAACTAACCTGACTGCAGGATATTTCAATCCGATGCATCCCATAGGAGAAATCATCATTGAAAGCAATTGCATCAGGACTGATCACATCATAGAAGGAAGGCCAACCTGGAAAAGAGGAACGAAGCAAGTAAGAAAAGAGGGTGTCTTCGTGGCAGATGGCACTGTAAAAAGCAAGGAAGAATCACGCTTTGAAAAACTGTTATCTCGCTCCAGAGCCTGGAAATAACTAAATGGAGATTTTGGATCCTAAATCACTTAGGTACTCTGGAAAACTTCCACCCTAATACCACAAACAGTGGTAGCAGTTTAGCTCAGGCACGAAGGTGGTTGCTCTGATAAAGCCAGATCCAGCTTCATCGTCCATTTAAAAAAACGCACAAATTCCACCCTGATGACAAACCATGAGACTTAATGGAACACAAGTGGTTTGGCTTTTGTAGTATAAATGTCCTTTAAAAAGTAGTTAGTAAGTTGCAGTTTAGAGCCCCAAAATCTGCTTTAATGTTTGCCTTCACCAAGGCACAGTCACACCCAGAAGGATGTGCTCAGACACTGACCCATCACACATCAGAGGCAGTGAGATGATCACTACTTTGTCAAGTTTCAGAACAGTAATGAGCACTTCAGATCAGCCATGGACAGGTGAAGTCGTAACTATGCCTATATTAGACGTTAATGGATGCTCTGCATCCAGGACAGAACTGCACTTGTTAACACGTATGTTCAACACAGCTTCTAGCTGGGGACTGAGCAGCATGACCTGACACCACATGATGATGAGGTGCATGCCTCATCTACCAGCAATGGCCACTTATGATCTCAGTAACAACCTTCTACTCTTTAACTACTCCTTGCCAAGTCTCCCCCTCTCTCCAACACAAGTCTATTCAGTGTTGCAGTAGATACCCATTACACAGCTGTAACTTTTCAGCCACCCCTCAAAAACCTGTCATCATATGCTCCACTTCCTGAAGCTGGGTTCCCACATAAGAACCTGATAGGCTTTAAGGTCATGTCAACATCTACCAGTGCCCATCTGAAATCCCACCAGCTATCTGTCCTTCTCATTCAGTCCCTTGCCAAATATAACATGCAGCTCTTGCTCTCTGTGAATACACAGATGCCCATGTACAGAGAATTTCCTTGTTTCTTCTGCTAGTATTTGTTAAGCATTTGCTGATGATGATTTCACAAAATGACTTGCAATAAGCTATTAAGGAACACAGCAGCAGCTGTGAATAAAGGATGTACACAGCTTCCCATAAGTAAAGTGAATAAAGTGTCCTACCCAGTAAAAGGGGGTGTGGAAGCTATCAAGTTTTCTGAATGTGGGTAAAGGAAGTGTGTAAACTGGGAAAAAATCTCAATGTCTTCAGCTGTATCTTAAACAACCAAATATGGAAGAGCACTTATTAGGATGCAAGCATAATAGGCATAAAATATTTTTTAAAGAAAAAAATGCTCAGAAAGGGGCATTTCTTCCCAAATCTTCTCTTTGAGAACACCCAGATAGTAGCATTCCTAAGCCTGCAAGCCCCAAGTTCTATGCTCCCAAGGTGTCTACCACCATCACAAGTGTTTCCATCCCAGAACTCACTGCAGAAGTGAGTAATCTTTTTTTCCCCAAAAACTGTATTGCAATTGGAAGAGTTACAGGAAGCAGACAGACTGAGGAGCAAGAACTCTGAAAAGGGAAAGTATCCCACAGGACAGGAACTCAAACCAGTGCAGCAATGACAACCATAAAAAACCAATTTATAAATTCTTCCCCTCATGCAAAATATCCCTGCCAAACAAATACCTCCACAAACAGAAAAGGAATAAACATATGACAAGTTTTGCAAAAGGGGTTATCCTGTTGACAGAAAAATTGATGTCTCATAATTGGTGGCTCCTTTCCAACACCATTCATCATCTTCTTAACTGTGCCTCTGTCTAATGAAAATTGAGGCCTTACATAGAACTGGTCAGAATATTTTAATGAAGCTTTTTTAGTTGTTTTGGGTTTTTTTTATTTTTATTTTTAAAATTTAATACTTTTGCAAAACAGACTGTTTGCCCTTGTGTTCCAAAGAGGGAGCTGCTATGGAGCTACCAAGTATCTGATTGTGTGAAAGCTTTTGGAGTAGGAACACTTCAGCGCTGCAGAAATTCTCAAAGACAACCCTCCCTCCTCCATAACAGCAATAAGGGGGAAGCTTCAAAGGCTGCTACGCAGAGATTGAAGCAATCTGTGTCTTGCTGAGAAAATTATCTTGTGAGAAGGGTTTGGAGGAGACGTGTTTATGTCAGCTTTGACATTAAAGGAAGACTATCCATCCTCCTTTCTCCAGACTTTTCCTTTTGGTCTTCCCATTCACCACAGGAAAATTATTTGCTTTGGATGCACTCCATGCACTTTTAAAAATGAAGTCATCTGAATACTATATAAACAGGCAAGCTCCTCCGAAAGTAGCCTTTGTACCCAACTGGAGTGACTTCAGTTTAGGCTGTTCCAAAGGCTCCACCATGGCCACATATGGTCCCCAAGAAAGGGACTGGGAAACAGGCTGTGCCTTCAGAGTGTGGACTTTTAAGTCTCAGTCTAAGCCATCTCTTCTTGAGTGACATGACAGGTCACGCACCAGCATTATTGTGACAAACCAGTAACTCCATGAGGGTTGACTGAAAACGGAGAAAACCCTCCAACAGAAAAGGACCTGAAGGGCACCCTGAGATACACTGTCACTCTGCTGACCTTGAGAGGAAGACAAGTGAACTGCTCATCGAGTTGATGAGCCAAACTCACCAGGAAAATCAATTCCCCTCTGCTGTCTCATTTCCTTTCTCCTGAGCTGAAGTGGAAAACCCATTCAATAGTCTGCTAAGCCTTCTCTGGCCATTCTCTTTACTTCAAAAGCTGCCAGGAATGAGCTGTAGAAGCAGTCTGCTTGCCTGCACTCCAGGCAACTCCCAGTGACGTAGAAAGCCAACTGGACCCCTGTGGGCTCTTCATATGATCTCTCTTTGTAAATGGTGAATGACCCAGCAGTGGCCTTCACTTCACAAGCTCCAGCCTACTTCTGTGGTCTCACTGGCTGCCGCTCCTCCACTCCTGCCCTCCTGTATGGCTGCAAAATGGCTGACTCGCTCTACATGTGAGTCTGCAGGAATGACAGGGAGGGGGTTAAGAAGCTGGTTGTGGATGTCTTCTGCTTCTCTTGAGCTGAGACAGAGAAAGAGTAACTCTTCACACTGCAGGGACTGAGCACTGGAGGAGACCCTCTGCAAACGCCAGTGCTGAGAGTCAACCCTCCTGGAGCAACGGCCTTCTGTCAGGTCTGGCTCACCACATCCCATGGGCAGCACGAGAACGACTTTTGAAGGATGGTAAAACCTAACAGCAAGGAAGGAATAGCTGCTGGAGGAAAGGGGCAAAGGGTAATTGCAGAGGACAAGATGGGGGTGGGGACAGTCTCCCAGCTGAGTGAACAACTTCAAATGATGTGCACTATTTTTTTGTCTGTGTGAACAGCAGCTGAGACTTGTGAATACATTTATTCCCCAGTGTAAAGTTTAGTTTGAGGGAGAGCGCGACACAGTAACGGTCAGCAACTTTTATCGCATTACAGACATGTAAAATGGGCTCGTTGTCATTTTCACAATCACTCTGCATCACACTGCCAATATTAAAGGGCTGTAAGATAAGAGTCTGTTGTGTTTGTGCTCACTCTGATGACCCTTTACATGGGAGTCAGGCTGCTATGTCCCCAGGGCCACTTTCTGGTATGTTAATAAGCCAGCCACGGAGATGAATAGTTTTTCAGATATATAGCAAGTATCCTTTCTTGGATCTGAAATACACCAAATAAAGCACTGAAACTTTCTTCTGTCAAGTACTTAAGTGAAAACCATGTGTAAACTGAACATTACTGACAGATCTTTTCCGCTCCATCCCGCGTGAGTAATAGAAAGGATCTTATGCTGCTGGGTGTCACACATACTGAGTCATGTCCCATTCTTCCTCATTCTGGGACATCCCCCAAATATTTCATAAAAGCTGCACGGCACTTCTAAAATTCACCCCACACCCCCTCACCAAAACTGAACCTTTTGTCTTTCCTAACAGTCCCTATTCTGGTGAAGAGGAGACAGCAGTTCATGCTTCTTCATCAAAGAACGCTTGTAAAACACCTTATCTCATGGGGTCCTCCAGGACTCTTTCTTGGGGCAATGCTGACCTCATGCAAATAAAGACAGACATTTTGTTCCCATAAACTTTTGGAAAGCACTCCAGCTGTTGACTGACTGATCAATTTTAGAAGCATCCCAAGCCTCCTTCCAGTTTTGCAAGTTTGCACACATTTTATTGTAGTTCGATCTCCAACTTCCTAATAAATGGATGCAAGCACTTAGACATTTAACCATTAAAATATGAGCCTATAATTATTTGCAGAAGCAAACCGGCAGGCTGCTTTTGAAAATCAGCCCTGCTAGGCTATTTTTTCCCCTCTCCTGAACTAATACTCCTTTTGACTTTTTTTCTGAACAGTACAATTGCAGTCCCCAAGCATCCAGCACTCTGACATTATTCCCATTTCATACACCTGCCGACTGGAGACCTCCACAGTCTCTCAATAACTGTGATGTCTGTAGTTATGGTTTTCATTTTAGATCCCAAAGAGATTAAGTTCAACCTGCATTTTATCATTCTTTGCTGTAATTATTCCAAGCATTTACATCAGTGAGTTATTTACAGATGGAGAAGTAGGGGGGAGATGGAAGATGTTAGAACTACCAAATGGCACCAGATGGAAAAGAGGACCTTGACCTGAAAAATACCTTGTTTCTCTGATGTGCTGTATTTTTAGAATTCTGATTCCCTTTTAACCTAATGTGGATTAATGAAAACCCAAAGGCTTTTTAAGGTAGAGTCTCATCATTTATCTTCACTGAGAAGCTATGTCTGTGTAAAAACATGAAGCGCATAGGATTAAAAAAAAGGTAATAAAGCTTCTGCTTTGAAACTGCTGTAAAGCTGAAGGGCCTTCACCTTTTTTCTTTCTCACAGGTTTATTGAAACAGAATCTGAAAGGCACAGGCATCCACAGCTGTATCTTCTCACATACAAGTTTAATGTAGAAGTACAAAGTGACATGTTGCTATTATGTAGAATGCCTGGGCAGATATAGGGTGGGTTTTGCCTCACCTCTTTGGTTATTTTTCATTATATCTCCATGATGATGAATGCACAGTAAATATTCTTACACAAACATTTTACCATCAGGTAACATAACTTTCAGTGGAGGTTCATCAAATTTACCTAAATGTGACAAGAAACAGAATGGGGCACAGAAACATTCTTGTTCACCAGCAAACAACTTTAGATACGTATGCCTCTGGAAAGAAAACAGTTGGCCCTTTCCAGATATGAGGACAACATGGCACTGTTTTTCAGCTGGCCATTCAAGGCTTCAGAGTGGTAGCTAGGCTGGGGTGGGGAAGACAAAGACAAAATAAAGCTTCATTTTGAAAGGAAAAGTAAAGAGGGGGCTTATCTCTAATGCGCTAACAGTAGTAGCAAATTCGGGCTGCTGCAGCAGGCAAACACCACTCTGACAGAAGAGTGTGGGAAGGGACTTTTACAAAACAACTGAACTTCTAATAGCAGCTTTTATGAGACAATCGTCATCTGTTTTTTTCGTTATGTTTCTCACTTGGGAAATAAAAAAGTGAAAGCCATAAATAAAGGTTGTTATTTATTTTCTTCCACTGTGGCACTCTCAGCATCAAAACAACTTACTAAGAACCAGCATATGCAAACCAGATTTATCTCTTTGTTAGTGGGAGCAGGTTATATGTGTTTTAAATGATTGTTAAGGGGGATGTGAAACTTCACGTCTACAATTTCATGCGACATCTTAATTTTTCAGAACAAGAGTGCCCCTGATGTCTCTTGAGCAATGAAAGCATGGAGCCTGCTCTCTTCAGCAATTAATAACTGTATCACAATGCCACGATTGCCCTCGCTACTTCCTTAGTCCTTTCACTGCGCTCTCAAGTACAGCTAAACACAAGCCGGCTGTTTTAGAGCCTTCCTCTAAAACACTCCTGACATCCCCAACGTCTGGGCTGCTGCTAGAATCAACAGGTAGGCAAGAGCTGAGATCTTCCTCAAGTCTTCTTAGAAAGATTGAGTTACTAATGGTTTTTTTCTTGGTTCAGGTTCAACAAAACTACTGAACCTAACTCACTTCCTCCCAAAGGATGGGTTTCTCCCCTCGTCTGAACAGTGTCTCGTTACTTTAAATCATGGCTAATGTTTTTAAAAATATATCTTACACATAAGTCAGTTGTAGATCTTCAGCATCAAAGGATCCAAACAGAATCATGTGAAGCAGTGTAACCTTAAGCTATAATTTTAAAATGCCATCAAGAAATGTCTCAAATAGTTTTAAAAATTTACTGTTGACCTAGTAACCTCAGTCCAAAGCAACTCCACTTCGAGTGCTTTTGTTTTCCTTCCAAAAGCAGTATTGATAAAACAAATGCGTGCGTTGCAGAATACCCTGCAGTCGGTATCCCTATGAGTTACCTCCACAGTTCCCTAAAATAACTGGTGCTTTCATACAGGATGAGTAAATGAGGACAGCGGTAGACCTGGCAGGCCTTCCGATGGAAGTGATTTGACAAAGCTGGAATCCTAATGCAATGTGTTCTCAGAGAAAGCAAAATAAAAACCAAAACCACAAAAACAAACAGCAAATGCAACCCTGAAATAATCACCAGCCAGCCCTGAAAGAACAGCAGTCACATATGAAGCACATATTTGAAAAATTTGTCATGGGGGTGTTTCAAGTAATAAACATCCACAGTTTGTTTTTAAACCTGTTGAAATATTTTCCTGCAATATTGTTATACATGTCTGGGAAAGAACTTGTGTAAAGAACACTCAGAACTTAGTTACACACCAAAACTGAAACTACAGAGGAAGAATTCTGACAGAATTAACTCAAAAAAAAAATTAGCTTGTACTGTCTTCCTTTTGCAGTTATATTTCTTCTACCAAGCCTCCTTCTACAGTGCCTCCAGCACTCAGTACTCAGCAGACAAGCACCCTCCTCATTACAGCTGGACAAACAGGCTCTCATTGCAGTTGTAAAGTTCTGAAACAAGGGAAAGAGTTATTACACTGATTAAAACAAACAAAAAAAAAAGACAAAGGCCTCCTTTCTTCTGTTTACTTTAGATATTGAATGAGATGTCTTGGTGAGGGAACTTGGTCACAAATAACTAAGAAGGGACATAATTTTCTTGGCCATCAAGGAAAGCTTTTGTCAGGATTTGGGCCAAGACTGGGGCAGTTAGCAGATGGCAATGTCTGGTCAAGATTGACAAAACGGAGAACTTAAGAGCAGAGTGAAGACAGAGTCACAAACCACTGTGTCTGCTTTAAGAGCCATTCAGCCACAGGACAAGACTAGTGCAGGAAGGTGGGGTAGGACTCCTTTTGACGTCACCATGAAGTGGCGGAGAGCAAAACCCTTCTCTTTGACTAATGTTACAGCTTATCTCCTATGCTAGTCCTTAAAATAGATACATTTCCAGAGCAGTTTTTTCATCCCAGTGCAGGAACATCTTGTTATGTGCCTCAGGTTTGTCAAACCCTGCCAGGAACCTTACCGCGAAGCCTTCCTTCACCTAGGAACTGCAGAAGCCACTCACTGCAGCTTCATGCAAAGGCTTCCAAGGCACTTCTGCCACCCCAGACCTGGTACCCACGGCAGCTTTACAGTGCCCTCTGATTAAGATTTTGTTTCTACAACACACACAGTTGAACACTGTGGAGTCATGCGCAAAATGTTGCAGAGGCTATAGGCACTGGAGAAAAAAAAGAAGAAAAAAGGAATGATTTGCGGGGTTAGAGTTGGGGTGGGGGGGAGATTTAAATCTTTTTAACAACCCCTTATGCAAACAAAAGGAGGTAGGTAATAATGCTGACTAAAAAGTAAAGACCTTTCTTCACAGAAAAGCCTGAGAAAAACAATATACATGTGCACACACACTCCCACACACTCCTTTTCCTTTAAGTTTTCTGTGGAAAACTTCAGCTGTACTTTTCATGAAAACTTCTGAAAACTTAAACTATTGGAATGGAAAAGTTCATATTTCAGATTATAATGTTCACCTTCTGGTTTGCTTTCTTTTACAGTTTCTAAAGCAAAGCATGTCATTTCTGCTAAACCCCGTATTTTCTTTCATGAAAGATTTCAAAGGAAAACTTTTCACAGCCATACTGTGTAGCTGGTGACACAGACCAAGAAAAGAAACAGCAAACTGCTTAAAAATGATCTCAGGAGAAGCTATTCTCCTTTAATGCTCTTCTGGGGGAAGCCTAGCTTGTCTCTGTGTTCACCTAAAGATCCCATGGCTGTTGCACGCATCAGCTCAGCACAGGTCTTGTATTTTATCCAGTGCCTGTGCTGTTCCTTGTATGACAGTGTCTTTGATTTTTGTCTTTTTCTTCTGGATTAGACTTTTTTTGTTTTTTCTTGAATAAATAACTGAAACAAAACAAATGCAGCGTCCACAAAGTGCTCCAGACATGGAAGTAATTTTCAACCTAAGCTAAGAGCATTTGTAACTAGGCACAGTGCGAGTGGTCACAGTGGAAGTCAATTATACTCCCTACATGTTTCTGAAGACAAATAATACTGGCCTATAAACATCCGACTCACTTCAGAGCCTTGTGTTCTTTTACGCTATACAAAATATGTAAAAAGGAGTAATTGCCTTGAAAAAGAAACCTGATGCAATATGCAAGAGAAGAAATAAGGGAAGAATTAGATTCAGAAAAAGGAAATGGGCCAACATGCAAGAGAAAACTGGGGAGAGGCAAGATGTTAGGAGCGGGCATGCCCTCCTCTAATACATGCCATTCAAGGAAAATGCTCCATACTCATGGGGACGTGTCTCCATGACATGGTGCCTCCCTCGGCCCTAGGCGAGCCATGGCTCCAGTTCACATATCAGCTATGGACACTGGATGCTTGCTTCTGAGGACCGCTTTCTATGTGTGTTTCCCTGGGCTTCCTTCCCAGCACCACTCGCATGTTGCACGGCCCCAGTGGAGCCGCCGTCCCGGCTGCCCGCCTGGGACACAAGCCGCCCTGCCCTGCCCTGCCCTGCCCTGCCCTGCCCTAGGATGCAGCAAGGCCGCAGCGCTCGCACGGGGAGGCGAGGCTGTGCGGCGTGCCGCCTGCTCGGAGCCCTTCAACGCCTGCAGTGGGTATCTCCCAGCAGCCAGCCCTGGAGAGACGAGGGCGAGGAAGAAGAGAAAGGAACTACCCGCGGGCTATGGCGTTTGAGGGACAAGAGGATGTGTTTCCCTTTCCCGCTGCCTCTCGAAGGGCCGTTTGCACCGCGGGTCAAGAAAGACACCGGCGGTGCGGGGCAAGGACCTCCGGCCGCACGGAGCTGCCCGGCCCGGGGGGGAAGCCCGGTCCGGGCGGGCGGGGGCGCGGGAGGCGGCCTCCCCAGGCCTGGCCGGGGCTTCCTTAGCGCCGGCTGCCGCCTCAGGGTGAGGGGAGCCCGGGAGGGCCCGGCGGCGCCGGCAGGAGCAGCGGCAGCGCATAGCCTTGTTCTTGTCTCCACCTGCTGATTTTATAAGCAAATATACTCAGGGAAGTAACTTTACAAATAAACACACTTGCCGGGTATTTAAAGCTGTGTTTCAGGGCACCCATCTAGGAGCTCCAGCCATGATCTGGCACAGAGGGGGAAAGGAAGGCAGACGCGGCTCTTGTGTAAGCAGGCAAGTTGGCACGACACTCCCTTGATAGGTTTCTGGAGCTCAGACGTCAAAAAGCATCACCTTCAATTCACAGAACCCTTCAAAGGAGCGCACACCAGGGCTCCAGCCTAACCTGGCTCTCACCCTCCTCGGAATGGATGGGGGTGGAGGGGAGAAAGACAGAAGAGGGATCTACGAGGCATTTCTCATCAACTGCTAAATGCTCCAATATACTCGTAACCTTAGCTCACTGCTTTATAGCAAGTGAGTGATGAAAACCTGATGGGACAGGCTTGCAGCAGCCCTCTGAGCCACCGGGGTGCACTTCTGGAATTGGGCAAAAATATTCTGAAGTGGACACCTGGAAAGGGTGTCCAGAAAGGAAGAGTTTAAACAGATGAAGAAAATCTGATTAAAATTTTAAGAGGTGAAGTGCTGGCACAGATCAGTTTTCCTGGAAAGCAGGAATCAGGCTCCTCAGATGCTATTTGGAGACCTCAAAAGCAGAGTCATTTAGAAAGCAGCTTCTTCAAGGAGCCCAGCTAAAACTACAAAGACATAAAATTCCAGTCAGACACAGGAAATTATTAGGGGAATACAAGAATTTTATGAGTCAGAAGATAAAAATCCCTCAGAATACCTAACTAAACTAATCTAATGAAGTAGTCACCAGTAAAGGAGTGTGATGAATCTGCATGTCAGGAAGGACAAATTTAAACAAACAGGAAATTGAACAACCTGAAGCTGTTTTCATTTGTACTCCCTGTGCCCGGCTCCTTTTATTCCTTTAAAAGTGCAAACCCAGTTGACAGCCTCAGAAGCTGCCATGTGGGTCTGAGGGGACTATTTAATTTTAGCCAAAGTCTCAATTTAAAATAATTGCCTGGCTTCCTTTTGCAAAGTTGGGAAGTCATTTATCTATGGTTATGGTTGCACTGCTGTAGACCCTACATGCCACGGTATGATCAAACTGCTAATCACCACAAAGGAATACAGGGAAAGACAGTTTATAACAAAAGTTTATAACCTGAAATTTAGCTTCCTCCCTGGCGTGCAGAAGTGAGGCTAAATACTTCCTGTCAGGTATTTTACCCATGCTGGTAGCAAGAGAGAGGCTTCAATCCTAAATGGTACAGCTAGTCCCCGTCCAGCTTTGCATCAGGGCACAGGCTTAGCTTTTGACATGGAAAAGTTGTCAGAGCAGTTTCCAAGGTCCCCACATCTACAAGGGCCTTGATTTCACTTCAGGTACCAGCTGGGTACCTCCTCTACATTATGCAGCCAGGCACTGCCTAGACTCCAAAAAGAAGGGGTTTACATACATGTAGAACTGCAGCTTGGATGCCTTTTATAAGGAGTGAGGAGCTTTTTCAGCTTATAACCTCTTTATTACAAATTTTCTTCTTTAGGAAATAAATTTTTAGCATACTGTGCTTTGCAGAAATCCTGTTAGAATTCCTAAAACTACAAATACTGCTACTGTTCTCACAGTGTTGCTTCTGTACTAAAGTTAAGTTTCTATATAGACAAGGCAGAATTTGCTTGTTTCATTGAGTGTTGTGATTTCAAATGTCTTCATTCCAGAATGGAGGAAAAAATACCACAAAAACAACAGAAGAAGAAAACTCTCTTTAAACAAGGTTTCCTTCAGAACTGGTCTTGGGTTAATTAAAATGTTTCATTATGCAAAAGAATTCAATATATGAAAAAGAAAAGACTTTATTCTAATTATGATTTTTTTTCTAAGTGTAATATTGCATATTGGATGTCTTTGTATTAAAAATTTCAGATAAGAAGTTGTGCTAGAAGAATTTTGAGATGAAAAATGAAAGCTACTGGCACAGTGTAATGTGCTGCAGTAGACAGCATGTCAGGCATAGATCGAAGTGACTGCAAACTTCTTTTATATAAATTCAGGACACTGCTTAGTTTCCTATCTGAACTGCCTGTCTGGATCCTCCTATTTGGGGTTGATTCTGGACTCCACTTAAAATACTAATTGTTTATATTAAACAGACAAGAGAATGTGTGATGTATTTTAACTGTCAAAAGTGTTGTGAACAGCAGCAGCTGGAAAAGGAATGTTTAATTCACTCTGTTACCCCAAAGCCTTTTAGAATCCTGTATCAACAGCTAAATCTTACTCTTGCAGGCAAGACAAACAGGGTATGAAGGGGCAACGCTGCAAAGCTGCTTCTACCAGAAAAAAATATGCCAGGAATATTCAAAAGTCATGGCATTGTCATCATTAGGTCAAAATCAAGCATCACTAAATCTACATTATTGATGCATCCATGCAAGCTGTGCACATTTGTGCCTGGAACAGCTCACATTTAGTGGCTCCTTTCTTGTGCTGGTTCACTCACACGTAGCTGATGCCAGGGAGGTGATGCAGGTAGCCATGGGAGAGATCACTTGAGCTGTTCGCTACATGATACCCCTAAAAAAAGGAATCTTGATACTCTCAGTTCCTGTAATACTCTTAAATCTTCTGGACAAGAGGTCAGTGGCTTGTGTGGAGCTGTGTGTAAGGTTAAGTTTCCTCCCCTACACAATTTATTCTCACAGGGCATCTTAGACACATGCCCGGGACACTTCCCTCATCATAATTGGTGCAGCATAAGCTTGTGCTGGGACCAGTGGGGCCCAAACCAAGGGTAAATGATGTTACTTAAGAAAGATTAATAAAGACCTTGATAAGTAACAAGATCAAGTTGTTCTCAACTTTTATAAAAACTTAACTCTTCAGAAGCAGAATAAGAATCCAGCCATAATGATGCTATTTTGCATATTTCCTTCAGGAAATCGGAGCAAACCAGCAGAGTAGCTGCCCACAGACAAATGACCCTTCAAATGTCAAGGGGAAGGAAGGTCTCTGAAACATGAAATAGAGAGATGCACAAGCTTGTGCAAACTGCTGTACTGCATGTTTTCCTTGGGAGGAACCACTTCTGCCATGTGGTTGGGGGGTGTGTGTGTCTTTTTTTTTGTTTGTTTCCTCTTCTTTTCTTTCTTTTTATGCCACATTTACAGAACGGATTTACGGTGCTCAGGAAAGGAGCACCGCTTTTGTTCATCCCATCCATCTTTTACTTGTCCAATTGCCACTGCCCTATTCGTAGGAAAAATAGACCTAACGAGGTGTAAAATAATGCTCTGCCCTCAAAGGCAGCGCTGTACCTCATTGCACTCTAATATTTACTTGAGAAGTACACTCTGCTTAAACCTCCAGCAAATAGCAGGGTCTGATTTTGCAAGGTATGCCGAACTTACTGAAGCAAAGACAATTCACACCTCATACACACCGTTGCTTATTTGGTTGCTTGCTGCCAAAACTTCTGCCCTGAGAGCCCTGGGATGCAGCAAGTGGGGAGATACAGGTATGTCAGGCTTGACTAAAGAAGAATTGCTACGGAAACAGAAGTTAACTAGCAGAAAGGCAGCCCACACCAACTGAGAGTAAGCAAAAATAGCGGAGTTGGAAAGTAGCTGCAGGTGGAGATTTTAACTAGATTTCAATCTGGTTTAATGCTTTTTACACCCTGTGTGTCCAACTTCTCATTTTCAGCCTTTCCACTTTCTTCTTTTCATTAGTTTTCCCTTACACTACAGGAAATATGTCTTTTTCACTCAGAAAGGCAGTGAGCTGAGTGTCTGAGCTTCCTCTCGGGCAGTGTGTGCCTGGGAGCATGAAACCAAGTACCTGTAGCCTTCAGTAGACGGCATTTTGGAAGGAGCTGTACTGAGATTTCATTAAAAGGTTTGAAAGATGAGTTTCTGGTTCGCTGTATGAGGGAAGTCTTACAGAGACTTTCACCAGAGAAGGTGAAAAATGCAAAATCTCGACAAGGGCTCAGTAGGGAAACTTCCATAAAAACAGGTTTTTAAGCAAAAGAAAGAAAGACGAAACACTTATTTGCTGGAAACAAACCTTTTCATAGGGGTGTCTCCCTTTCACCAATGACCAACTCAACCCTTCTGACCTGCTGGTCAGGAGGTTCCATGGAAGACCCATGGGAGGCTTCTGTTCTCATCAGCTTCTAATGTTTTGTATGCAGAGGGGAGAAGCTTTAGCAAAGCAGACTTGGGGGACAGCATCATAAGATGACTGAAGCAATCCGCCAGCTTCCCACCCTTCTCCTGCCCCCACTCTCAGTTGTCTTGGTCCTGTGGCTTCCTCACCATCCTCTGGTGAGTGAGGCTCTGGTGCTTACCACGTTGTAGGGAGAAAGTTCAGTTCACTAAATCAGCAAAAAATTATTCACCTTTTTTTCCAGGCTAGTGAGCATCAGTTAACTCAGAGGTTAAACCACTGGAGGAAACACAAGAGAATACAGGGCAAGGGGTGTAAGGATCACTTAGTGTGATATCCCTGATAGATAATCACACTATGTCTTTGCACCAATATCACAGAAACATGATTATAAACTGAAGACAAGAACAGGTTTGACTAAAAGGCTGCCTGAGGTCAGTGCCTTTATAATTCAAATAAGCCTGTAATCCCTCTGTTCCAAAGATCCCCTCTGTCTCAGCATTACAAATGGTAAGGGATGCACATTTAGAACTTGGAGGAAATTACCTGGGTTATTATCTTGGCTGAAATCTTTTCTCAGAGAGCAGGTAGCAGAGGATGCCCTTTCCAGGAAAAAGGACTGAAACATACTGTACTTTTCATTCTTTAAGGATGCTGTGAGCACTTAAAAAAATTAGATCCCTCAAGAAAAGCTACAGTATGTCAGCTCCCAACCCTATCTCGGTTATAACAAAATCTAACCTTTGACACCAAGCTATCCCAGTACTGATCCAACTCTATTCAACAAACTCAATCCTTTTTTTTTAAATGATGCATAACTCCCCCCCAAGTACAATGTCTGTTTACTTAAGTCCTGAGCAGGCAAAGCAGATTTAGCATCGCAACAATGGAAGTTGCAGGGATGGGGAAGGGCTGGAATGCTAGAGGTTGCTGGGGTTTCCCCCTCTACCCTTGATGTGATCATCAGATTGCAACCAAAATAACACACATTCTGGCTGCAGAGCTCTCTTAGCCTTGGCAGAACAGGTCTGCTTTTTGTTCTAAGCTGCAACCTCTGCTGAAATTTAAAGGGCATCTCGTACCCTGAAGTAATCCAGTATCCAGTCAGTCCAGGAAAACCTTCACACACTCCCTGACTTCTCCCCAGACACACTGGACACAGTACTCCAGATGGGGCCTCACGAGGGCAGAGTAGAGAGGGACACTCACCTCCCTGTCCCTGCTGGCCACAACTTACAAAATGTACAAATATACAAAATGTATCAATTTACATTAAAACCTCTGAGGGGTAGACACCACGCCCCAATTCAATACATTGAAAAACTAAAAATCTTTTATTTCTGCTTGCCAGCTTAAAGCAAACTTCCCTGGACACACAAGTCCCCAAACCTGACTTCCATATATAAGTTTGGTCCCCAAATAAAAAAACCCTCACTGTTCCCACGGTTCTAACTGCGTCTACCCCAGTCTCTGGACTATCTTTAGCCACCTCTATTTGAACATTTTACCCCTTTCTACAGTAAGAATGCATAGCAAAGGCTATACATCCCCCTAAATGTGTAGACTGGGTGAGCAGGGCAAACAATAATTTTATTTGCAGCTTTATACTAGCTTACCTCTCTGCTATCCCAGTGTTGGACAATCTCCTTTCCTACGCCAATCCCATAAGACTATTTTTCTTATTTTTTACCTCCATTGATCTTTATTAGATCATTTAAATATTTCCATGGCCTCCAGTAAGTATCAGTTCGTTTCCCAAGAGCACAGAATTCCTTGTTCTTGCTTTGAATCTTTTAAAAATACCTGCTATCACTGCTGTAACTCTCTAATTCCCCACCATTCATTAGTTTTAAAACAGACTTGCACAAATAAACCGTAACACTGAACTAATGAGATATGGGTGGGAAGCTTCTGTAAATACAGTCTGAATTGAAGGTAGAATGTCTGCATAACTTAGATAATCTTATGCTTTATGTTGCACTGAAGATGACACTGAATGGTCTGCATTTATTAATCTTTATGAATTTGAAGAACATGGTCTTTCAGCTTCTTTAAGTGACCACTTCTATGTTTTTAAATATGAAGCAACACTCCTATCCAAATGCTAAAGCAGAACTGCAGGCTGCAATGCATCTGATTACTTAGGTATTTTAATGTTACTGCCCACCTCCATCTGTGCAAGGTTTAAGCCTGGCAGTAGCCAATGCAGTTTAATGAACATTTAAAAATAGGCAAGAACTATTGTCAGAGGAATGAAATAAATATACCCTTACTGCTTGCAGAAATGATGAGAAACTCATTAAAGCTCAATCATTTGTAGATAAGTAAAAACATTCTCAGAGGCAAAGTGCCAGTGGAAATCTCATGAGTTTCAGCTTCTGAAGTTTCCCAATAACCCCTTTCACTGTGGGAAGAAGGGTAGAATGGAGAGGGATGGACAGAGTCTCTGTACAGTCTACCACTTCTGATGTAGGAAGATCAGATCCCCTTAAGGACAGGGGCATTTCAGTGAAGTTGTGTCCCCACTCCCACACAGATACAGCCAAGTTGCCTTGCCATTCTGGGTACCATACCAGCAGGCGCCCTAAATGAATGATGGCATGAACCTCAAGCTTGGACTTCTGCATAGCCTTCACAGGAGGTGGGGAGGTACTCCCTCCCTCCCTCCTCCACAGAAACAGGAGCCCAGGAGGAGGCATGTCCCACTGGGGAGTCTCACACGTCCTGACCAGGAGAGGTCCTTTGGGCACAGACCTTCCTTGTGTGAGAAAGCAAAGGAGAACATGACAACTTACATTGATATATCGTTAGAGAAATTACTTTTACAGAGGTTAGAGCAAGGGAGTTAAGATTACAGTTCTGCTATGTGCATTTCTCTGGGTTTTTTAGGAGTGGGACTTTTACTTTTTATATGGTCTATACTGTGATGCCTGGATCTAAAGGAGTGAAAGCAGCTGCTGGCAAAGGTTTCCACATCATGCTGTTCTTCAAGAGTAAAATGCAGCCCCGTTTAATCATGCTGCCTTAATGACGCAGATCCAGGTACGCCCAGGATCTGCCATCATTGTGGGGCAAGGGAAGAGTCTTAAATATGCAGAGAGTAAAGAAAACTTTCAAAAAAATTGAAGAGAGAGCTCCCATAATTCTCTTCTTCAGCAAAGCCAGTTAACTGGGTAGGCGACTGCCAATGCTACTTCAATTTGCCACAGTTAAACACTAACTCATGACCTACAGCCCAGCTCCAACAGGAGTCTTTCAATCAGGGATTTCTTACTGTCCTTGAAAGCAGGGAGGGGTGAAATTTCACTGAAATGCTATATCTTCCCCTCCTGCCTTTTAAACTTGTTTCCAGAGCCCTAATGCCCTCAACACGGTATTTTATGCTGCAGATTTTTTATTCACAAGCACATTTTTTCCACCACTCTTCAACCTAAATATGTTTCAATCAGTTTCCAGATACTCCATCGGCATTGACAATTGACATTCCAAATCCCACCCCTCTGTGACTCCATATTCCTGGGACTCTGTTTAAATCCCTTAAATACAGAGTAAGGAAGGGAAAAAAATACTTTACACAGGGGAAGATAATGATATAGAAGGGAGCATAGGAACACTTTCAAAACCATAAATCTTATGGGTAAACACTTTTTTTAATGAGCATACAAATAGGGGGGATCTGTTCTCATGACCACCTCCTTGAAAAGTAAAAGGCAGAAACAGAAGGCTTCTGTTTCCACATTTCAGTATTTCAAAAGTACACCTTTCAGGTTTTGCATCTGCATTTATTGTGTCAGGTGTCCTTAACTTGGTTAGAATGGTTATAACACAAAGACTAAAAGACTTTGATTTTCTAAAAGCTGAAGAAGAGTGACATAAAATCAGCAAAATCTCATGCCTGCTATGCTCTGGGAGAATTTCACATGCTTTCTGAAACATGCCAAAGACCAGCTTAATATTTGGGCCCTGACTGAAGCTAAATTTAGTACAACATTTTTGATTGATCCTCATTACCCTTAGGCCATCTCTCTTTCAGTTAATTTCTCTTCCTGCCCATGAATGGATAAACAGTGGTGAACGATCTATTTACAGAACACATTTTGTCAGCTTTTTCACATCTGACAATTCTTACTCAGAATTCAAGGGAAAGAGGTTACATTTGCTGCAGTTCTCTGGGGTAATGATAACTGGAGACACGTGATCAGATGTGCCTTGTTTGGGTTTTTTTAAGAAAGGTAAGAAAAGTAAAGGGGAATTAAAATTCATCCAAGGAGAAACAGAAGCAAAATAATGTTGTTCCCATAAATATGCTGCACCCAAGCTCTGTGTGCAGGTCATTTAGGGACACCCAGCAGAAGAACCTGGGAGTAATTGTGTAGCTCTCCAATTTATGATTTCTTTTCATTATGCCTCCACAGTGGCAGCTGTGGAAAGTGACTTGGGGAAAGAGCCGCTCTTCCCAGCCCTCTGCACATCCATTCCAGACAGAGAGAACCTCTCCTGATTTAACTGTCAAAGTTACGTGTCAAACTCCAAAGCTGATGGGAACTCTGATGGGTGATTCAGTGCACCCGCAGAGAGAGTTCTCCAGCAGAAGCAATGAACCCTTCTGAGGGTGTTTATCTCTTCCAGCTGACTCTGGATGAAGCTCAGAGGGCTGTGTTAAGGTGGAGAGTTATAAACAGGCAAGATGATCCCACTCCTATCCCTCCAAATGAAATGCTACAGTTTCTCCACAGACACACAGGGATTGTGTGAAAGCTAAATGCAGAGATAACCCAAAAAGGGTGTTATGCTAATAATCAAAGCACCTCCATTGCAATAGCTAGTAAAGAGGAGCGAAGACTATTGCTAAATTAGATGCTTCAGGGCCTATTCAGAACAACCAAACACTGCAAATATGGATTTTGTGATCTTGATAGGCACAGTGTTTGGAGAAGTATGTACAATCTGAGATTGTTCAGACCCCCTGGACCATGGCTGATGAAGAGGCTGGGACCACTTCCTCTGTAAAGAACAACAGCCGGGCATGACAATGGCATGCCAGACAATAGAGAATGGTAACTCAGCCCCCATGGAAAAACAAGGTTGCTAAGGCTCCCCATGGAATCACACGGGGATGCAGTCCTTTCCCTGCAGAAATACTTTCATCCCTTGTAACTTAATGCACACTCGCCTGGCTTAAGACCTGATCGTGCTGTCCTCACTCACATGAAGTTCAGTGCAAACTGTGCCTGGCTTAAACAGGCAGCATTAGACTTCATTGGTGTTTTAACTTAAGACTTAATCCTAAGCAGATGGGTGTTTGCATGTACAGTGGCAGTTGCAGTGGTGTGACACAAACTTGCCTGCCATTGCATCTGAGAGGCTGTGGCTGCCACTAAATTAAGTCAACAACAGACAAATTAACGTTCTTTGCTCCATACTCAGGTCAACACTGTAAAGATTCTGATGGTGATCACTGAACATTCCAGTTTGATTAAAAGCAGCTTGCATTCTTCCCTTTGCTTTTAGTACCACAAAACCTGAAATCAGGTTTGATAAAAGACTGAAATGTGAAATAGTAAAAGCTGACAGACCTTTTGTATGGTTTCTTACTGGTCATAAATTTACAGTGCTACATCAATGAAAGAAAAACATGAACTATTTTAATCTTTATTGAATCTTCTGTCGTTAATAATTATCACTTGGCTAGTTTGTACAGTCTAATGACATGAAACAGATAATTTTTTCTTCAAATAACAGATTTCCTCCAGTTTCAACTAATACTGTACAATAACATTCTCATCACCTTGTACCAAAAAGATGTTAAGGGCTTTTTTTTATCTTTGACAAATCCAGGGGGAAGAAACAAAACCAGCTTGCATCTCCTTCTTATTCAAAGTTATAACCCCATAAACCATGCAAATCAAAACAGAAGATGTGCAATTTTGGGTGACATGCACTTGACCACAAAAGATACTGAGCTTACTGAGACACTGCCAAAAAATGGAACAGGAAAATGCACATTAGGGTAGTGAGAAAATGATGAGGAAGAATCATAGAATCATAGAATGGTCTGGGTTGGAAGGGACCCCAAGGATCACAGAGCTCCAACCCCCCTGCCACAGGCAGGGCCAACAACCTCCAGGCCTGGATCTACACAAGGTTGCCCAGGGCCCCATCCAACCTGGCCTTGAACACTTCCAGGGACGGGTCATCCACTACTTCTCGGGGCAGCCTGTTCCAGCACCTCACCACTCTTTCTGTAACAAACTTCCCCCTAATATCTAATCTAAACCTTCCTTCCTTTAGTTTTAATCCATTCCCCCTTGTCCTGGACACATTGACTAAGAGAGTGGACACATTGACTATAACCATCCTGTCCTGTTAAATTAATAAAGGGACACAGGCAAAAATCACCTCAGTAGTCCTCTTTGCCTGGTGTTTGGCTGCAGACTGTCCCACAGATAAGCTACTGAGGTCAGAGCAGCCACCTGACATGCAGGGTGTGGGAGTTGAGGCAGGGCACCCACTCAATGCCAAGGCCTTGCTCTCTCCTCTATCCCATGATGAGGCTGGCAGTGTGCTGCTTGTCCCAGTGGTTTTACATTACAGCTCTGGATTTTTCTCAATTCAGGTCACAGCAGGGCCGAGCACCTCCAGATTGTCACAACTGAAGTGCTGTCCTTATTGAAGCTGTGGACTCCTCCCAGGATAGGAAGGGAGAGCCAGGGTGGCTGAAAGAAAGCATCCTAACTAATTATTCTTCCTCAGCCAAAAGCAAGGAGTTGGGTTAAGTTAGGTTAGGTTTGGTTTTACTGTGCAACTGGAAAGCCAACATGAAGCAGCTGCTAGACTCAGTCAATGAAAAAGTGGGAACTCTCCTCAGCTGAGGAGCCACGTTTTTCATCATCTTCCTCTGATTCAGTGGGACATCACATGAGCAGAACTTCCCTCCTCCACAAGGAGCCCAGTAAGAGCTGGATTTTAGTATCTCACAGAGGTCACTATTCTTGCCACCTTGCACTCTGCCCTCTCCTCCTCTGACACTGTTTTCAAAGAAGCAGAATAAAAAGTGCTATAAGGAACAAGGGGTGTCTTTTCAAAGGACAATTGGTGCAGTGGTCCAGCCAAAGAAGGGTTTAGGAACTACTGAGGCAGAATTTGGTTACTCAACACAGTCTTAGTCAAATAAAAGATGACAATTTTGTTAGTCACCAAAAAAAGAGAGCAAGAGGAAATTTCAGGTGAGTGGAAATCAATGAAAAGGGAATGGAAGTACTTTAAATCTTTTTGTGAACTTTCCTGAAAGGTGGAGACTCTGCATGGACTTGTAGAATAAGAAGGAATTTACTGATTCAGAGGAAATTGAGGCATATATTGGGAGGGAGATACATCTTAAAAAGAGATTAATTTTCTAAGGAGGGAAAAACATTTTGTCTTGAGAACAAGGCACTGTCTTTCTGATTTCACCTTCTTTTCCCTTCCAAATTGGTATTTTTCCCACCATAATGGAAAACACCATAGAACTGGTGGATGGCAGGTGTGGGGCATCTTCAACTCTCCTGGCCTGCAGAAGAGATCAGACTTCTCAGAATCCTGCAAGAATCAAACTGATTCTGGCATTTACCAGAATATTTAACATCATCCAGGCCCTGCTATGGTAAGTATCACTCACATTTGCAAAAAAAAGGTGGGGTTTTGGGTTGGGGTTTTTTTCTGATTCTTTTTTCTTTGTGTTTCCAGAAGTTAATGCATGGGTGAATGATCCTATAACAAACAGGTAAAAAGCTGCTTTCTTAGACCCATATCACTGATAGGAATATTAGTCTTCAATAGCTTTCAGAAATTTTATATTCCTTAAGTATTTTCTGTCCTATATGCCTAAGCCCTCAGATTGTATTTACATTTAAACTCTGCTGCTATTATGTACTGGACTTTAACAAAACAAATTCAGATCCTTCTCTATGGCCACAGCCAGGCATCCTGCTGCAGAAATCTCCCAGTTCAACTAGATGAGGGATTCTGGACCTGGGATGACCATTGGCATGAACTGTATTTCTTCTGCACAGAACTGAGATCCCCGTGATACACCTTTTATGGTACAGGTGACCGTGTAGGCAGTGAAAAACTCTTAGTTCAGTTGAATACATTTGCCATGCTGCCTCTTATATTGCTTTCCAGAGACTCTTTCTAACAGAATTTCATTTGCTAAGTCTAAAAGGAGACACTATGTAATGGCCACCCATGATTTGATTTATGGTGGACCTAGGCGGTGATCTCAACTGAGAAAGTGTTTCCACTGTACTAGGTCTTGGACATGCTCAATAGCAAGAGGCAGCTCTTTCCCTGAAAAGTCTTGCAATATAAACAAACTAGACAGACAGTGGACAGGAGGTACAAAAAAGGCATAGAGAGAAAGCACCAAGGTCATAGAGCTGTCAGACATGGTGAAACAGGGCACAGAACTGGCAGGTGTCCATAGAACATTGAAAACATGAAGCAGTCATCCAAATCTGGTAGGGAGGGGTGGAACTAGATGATCTTTAAGGTCCCTTTCAACCCAAACCAGTCTGTGATTCTGTGAAAGAAATTATGTGCAAACCTGCACATCCCAGCTACCTATATACACCCAAATGGATGATGATAGCTTCTCCACCAGAAGGTAGTACTGAAGTATTCCTGTACTATACAGAATTCCTGTTTCCTGGCATCATGCAGTGAGCTAAACAGTACCCTGCATTGCCATTCTTCAAAACCTCTGCAGAAGTCTGTACCTGCCCTAATGCTCCACTTACTTAGAAATGAATTGTAATTCAGATTCCAACTTACCAAGCAGACAGGCGCTTTCCCCCCATTCCATGGGTTAAACAGCTAGAGAACTAGTAAAGCAATGAAACAGTACAACTGACTTGGGCTGTACCTGGTGTGGGTAAGTTGCATTGGAGCTATATACCCACTTGAGTGAGCCACAGATGCGACCAGAACACTCCCTGCTTGTCCATTCTTGTGGCTTCTCATGCACATACACCACTTTTGGCTAATTACATCGGACTATGGCAAAGTTAATTATCACAGTTATTCTGCAACAGGGTTGAATTTTCATTTAAAAGGAACAGAAAAACTCTATCAAGTTTTTTAAGTGTAGAATAATTCAAGAGTATCACCAAAAATGTGTGTAAAAAAGGGGTAGATTAGGTACTTAGGGATATGGTTTAACATAGGACAGGAACAGTTGGACTTGATGATCTTAAAGGTCAAACTTGTAATTCGGTGATTCTGTGATTCTGTGAAAAATCTGCTAGTTTGTCCACTGAACAAGACTGCAATGCAAGTAGCTCCTGAAAAGTAAGTAGGTAGACTTGCTCAGTAAAGAACTGAACAATGATGAGCAGGTCTAAGCAAGAATCACAACATTTCTGTATTTAAGAAATCCAGCCCCCCAGAACAGCAAAGACTTTGTGGTGCTCAGCGTTGGTACCTTGAAAGAGCAATCTGCTGACTAACACCAGACGAGCTCCCAAATAGACCAAACCTGTCAGAAGCAGCTATACTTTAGGGAGAATAAAAAAGTCCTCAGCCAACCTACTTCATAATTCATAATTTATAATTTAAGTGAGTACAGTAGTTTCCAATTCCATGTAATAAACTCATGTTTTATATATGATTCATGTCCTCTCAGACTAGTTTTGCCAAATTGTTTCTTAAAGACAGACCTTTTTAGCTATTTACAATGAAATAAAAAATAGAAAAGTTTGTCTCTGGTACTTAGAAAGAAGGGTAACAAACTTCTCCGAAATAAATCTGATGAATTTGCTTACATTAATGATTATAAAATGGAAAACCTACATCTAAATATTTTCATTACAGGACCCGTTCGAACACATTGCAAAACCCTTCTCAGCAAGACCCTCAGAGCAAGACAAGAAAGAAGCAGCAGTGATGACTGAAGTATATGTAAGACAAAAATAGAAAACTCTATTTGTCTTTGTTGATATTATGTTCCTGGCCCCACAAGCAAGGCCCTTTCGTGTGGAGCTCATACCACACACCGACAGGCAGCGCTTCGGGCTGGAGTGGTCCGGTGAGCATGTGTGCTAGCTCACAAGGGCAGGGCATCTTTAAGTAGCTGCCCTACTAATGAGAACACAAACAGGATTTTTTTTGGAGGGAGGAATATATTATCCAAAAAAACCCCAAACAAACCCACAAAACAAAATGACAAGAATTAGTCACACAGAAAGATTTAAGGCTGCTGTGAATCTTATCAAGGCTGCTGGCCTCTGTTGGTAGATACATGGATCTAGCTTATGGAAACGAACAGACTCCCTGTTAAAATACTTTGACAGCTGAGAAGAGTCATGCCAATGATAGCAAGGAATAGTCAAGCTCAGATACGATTCAGATGAACAGAGAAAGTGGGAGAAAAAGACGTGAAAAAACTGCAAAGCAAGCATTACAATTCTGAAAGTTATACAGTGGGAGTCCTTCGGCAGCCGACTGCCTTCTTCAAACACCCTAGGTAAGCAAGCTTGCTTCCACGCTCTCAACATTTTTGATCAGCCCTCCACAAATCAAAATGCTGTTCAATATGTTGAAATTCTTTAACCAACTTTTGCCATCCTTTACGAGAGATACAGCAGTAGAGCAATGATCAGTTACTGCTGGTCAGCGCTGTTACAAGCACATGCTCCATCCAAATCACGTTGCAGTATGGCCCTGAAAACATTCAACAGATGGTTCAGCTTGCATCTGGATCTAAATGCTCATCTCCCTGCTGAACAAATATAACAGACCATGGTCTCCAGCCATTGCATCCCTAACAATCTGCCTGCAGAGCTGTTAATGCCAAGAACAAAACAGCACTGACAAGTAGCGACAAGTGAGATCCGAGCTGCTGTTCTGTTTATGTAGTTGCTGTCTCCCACCATCTCTCAGTGCCAGCTCACGCACCCTTTCAAGAATCATGTGCTGGTGGTGGCCAGAGAGAAGCAAGTATTTCCTCGTAGTTGGAAGAGGCTCTGGAAAGGTCATTTGCCCCACTGAAAAAGCTCTGGAGTATGCCCATTCTTCATTATCTTGGCTGATTTTGCCACTTTCCCCTGTTACAGACTCTGGAAGTAATATTTTTGTGTTTTTTAATCAAATACCCTGGTACTCTGGTTGTAGGGTGACTGAAGGACTTGTCAATATGATTTCTTTCTAAACACCAAATGTCTCTTCCCTTCCCTGTTCCTGAAACTGTTTAGCCTTGCAAACAAGAAATTAATAGCCACTCTATCACAACCCATGCGAAGAAGCTGGCATCCACAAAATTCAGGAGTTGATTTGTTGATCTGTACTTAGATCTGTGATCCAAATCATCCATGGATGATATTACTAAGTGCCCTGCTGCTTCAGGGACCTAAGGTTTCAGGTGAGTTAAGTTTCATTTGCGTTTCCCTAGTAGCAAGCGTCAGTAAGAGATGCTCACTTACAAGATGCCTTCTGGTTTTTGTTTCTTTCTTGCTCAGAGGAAGAGTTCTTTGTGCTCTATATTGAGGACTTTCATACAATGGGACTGATGACAGGCCAGGGGAAATCAGGGCTGATAGCATGAGTTTGGAAGGTCTATTGCTGAACATCTGGCAGTGTAGCCAAGAGGAATTTACGAGAGGAAAACATCTGCCCACCCCCAAACCTTAAAATTTTCTTCAACTGTTCTGTAGCACCTGTGCTGAATCATGTAGCCTAGCAAGTTAGTACATCACAGGGGCCACGTTAACGGAAGGATAGGAGTGAATACGGGAGGCGGGAAAGGAAAGGATGGGTGGGGGCTTTGATGGTGGTAGAGGGGTGGCAGCATTGTGCAGTGCTGAAGACACGGGATACACTCATGCTGGTGGAAAAAGCCATGTGCAGAGAGGAGAAATGACCTGCAGTCACTGGCTGACACTGCGAGTCCAGACAAGGCAGCAAAGGAAATTCCAGGAACCGTCGGGGGCTCCCTGACTTGCTTTGTGTTTGCCTGCTGGGGCGGCAGGGATCCAACAAAAGCTGGTGTGTATCTGTCCCTCAGGACAGCCCCTAGCTGCACAGGCAGCTATTACAGCTTAATTCCTGGTACTAATCGGAATGTTCCCGAAGAATCGATACCAACTGCGATGTAAAATCCCACCGGTGATCTCCACATGTCATTTAACCTGCATTAGACGCACAGTGCGATCAAGCAGGGAGACAGAAGAGTAAGTTTTGGAGATGCCTTTCTCTCTTTGAGAGAAGCCAGAGGCTGGCACAGCGAAGGATGAACACAGCTGAGGGCTCTGTGCGCCCTTGGGCACTGCTCTCTCTTCTGCCAGAGCACAGATGTGTTTCCACAGGCTGGTGCTTCCACAACTGTCACTTTATTGCAGCCCGTGCTCTCTGACTTCCTCCATCCCACCGTCTGAGTGACACATACATATAAAAGAGACTCTGCTGGAGGCCACATGTATTGTCTGGAGATGTGTCTTTTCTTTTTCACACAGAAAAGCCCTCAAATTTCTTCCCCTTCACGATTTCGCTGCCAACACTGTCACTTGACTATCACGTGGCTCACCTCTACAGTGACATGCAGGACACACCGAACATTAGAGGAGATTCCCCAAGAAAACGCCAGCCCTCCCAGCAGGCAGTAGGAAACTGACCATTACCATTCCCTAGTGGGCATGCTGAGACAGTTTGCATTTCCTATGCTTATTTTCCTGTGACTAAAGAGGGATTAACAGTGTTCAATGACAGCTTTGGAAACCTAGAAATTCTTCCTTTTATGGAACAGAGTCACGAAGACCTGTTTTTCTCTAAATTAAAAATATCTTCATTAATTATTCCAATTTAATTCTTGCATTCTTATATTATAAAGCTTGCAAACCAAGCACGTAGCATAACAAGCATTTTAGACACTACCATAACACCAATAATTAGAACAAAAATGTTTCATCTGTGGGTTTTGTGGTTTGCTTTGTTCCTTAACAAATTTTGAGGGGGAAAAAATATCTCCTACAACCTTTTTCCCTTTCAAGTACTTTTTTGGAAAAAATCTATTTTCAGCACCAGTGAAATTCATCATATTATGACAGGAAAGCAAAATTGTTTCATTTCATAAGATCTTCTAACAGCATGAAGCTAACCCCATGGTCTCTGAGACAGAAATTCTGCCAGCTATAGACTTAATAAAGAATCAGCAGAGAAAAAGAAGTTTTTCAGATGGAATTGTTAGTCATGATATGAAGAATGTGTGTCCCCCTACAGATGTTATAGCTATTTATATGATAAATCCCGATCATCACTATAGGAATTTTACAGCCTTCTTTCAAGTTAATGCTCAAGTTCAAATTCATCTTCTTTTGACAATGTTTGCCTAATATTTCAGTGTTGAACAACATTTCCAGGGTTACATTTACAGTGAGCTTACTGAGCACTTTTAAAGCTGTATTCCAGACTTTGTACTTGCTTCAGAAAGACTTATTTTAGTTCTTCAATACTTCACACATATTTCTAGGCAATACAAGTACAATAAGCATAGATAAATGCTTAACAAGGGCACATCTAGACCTGCAAGTTAACTGGAATCACCATTAGGGTTAATTTAAGGCACGCGACAGGTTGCAGAACAGCTCCCTGAAAGAAAGTATTAATTCTGGGATAGAATTACTGCACATTCACGTTCAACACTTGAACTGTTGTGAGTAACATGAGATAAATGAGAACAAAGCATGTTTGTTCCAGCTTGTGGAATCATTGGTTGCCTCGGGAATCACAGTCTGGGGAATTCATGGAATCATGGAATCATAGAATGGTCTGGGTTGGAAGGGACCCCAAGGATCACAGAGCTCCAACCCCCCTGCCACAAGCAGGGCCACCAACCTCCAGGCCTGGATCTACACAAGGTTGCCCAGGGCCCCATCCAACCTGGCCTTGAACACTTCCAGGGACGGGGCATCCACTACTTCTCTGGGCAGCCTGTTCCAGCACCTCACCACTCTTCCTGTAAAAAACTTCCCCCTAATATCTAATCTAAACCTTCCTTCCTCCAGTTTTAATCCATTTCCCCTTGTCCTGCCATTACCTGCCCTTTTAAAAAGTTGAATCCCCTCCTGCTTATAAGCTCCCTTCAGGGACTGGAAGGCTGCAATGAGGTCCCCCCGCAGCCTTCTCCTCTCCAGGCTGAACAAGCCCAGCTCCCTCAGCCTCTCTTTGTAGGGCAGGTGCTCCAGCCCTCTAATCATCCTTGTGGCCCTCCTCTGAACCCTCTCCAACAGTTCCACATCTTTCTTGTATTGGGGGCCCCAGATCTGGACACAGTACTCCAGATGAGGCCTCCCGAGGGCAGAGTAGAGAGGGACAATCACCTCCCTGTCCCTGTCCCTGCTGGCCACCCCTCTTCAAAAGGAACCGAAGGATGTGAACATACCGTAAGGTGTCTCTGAGGAACTCAGGGCTGCAGAAACACAGGCCCGTCACTGTCAAGCAGCAGCAGTGGCCCTCTGAGAACCCACGCTGCATTTACACACCTCAAAGGCGCGGGTTGTGCAGAACGCAGTGCTGCGCGGGGCACTGCACACACCCCCCTTCCCCAGTAGAGAAAGATCTTTTCATGAGGATGCCTCTCTGCCTCTCATTCCCTGCCTACGCCCTCCTGTTCAACTCAGAGGCAACAGGAGGTCTGGTGCATTGTCTGGTTTTGGAAAGGGACAGCAAACTCTTTGGTGGGGAAGCGAAACCGGTAATGTTTTATTTGGGTGATAAACGTTGACTTGAACTCAGTAACTCCACTTCTCTGCTCTCACATACTGAGAACAAGAGATAAACTCTAAATGCTTGTATGATCTGACTATCAAGAAAATCTTCTTGGTGGAAGAACAGAGTACTGTCCTTAGAAAGGGAAGGTTGCTGTGCTTTTCACAAAGACAAGGGGTTCTTTCAGCTCTGGTGTTCCTGGCCATGAAATGTGCTTTGAGGTTATGGAGCTTTTGTGATTTTTTTTTGTTGTTGTTAAATATCATTTTAATTGTCTTAATCTGTCGGGGTCTTTTTTCAACTATCTTTTAACATTTACTCTTGGTTGTTACCTGAAACCTGTGTTGAAAGAGGCAGCACTGATGAGACTGAGGTGTTAAACCTCAGTAATTCTCAGTTTCAAGTACAGCACTTGGGGCACAAAATGAGATGAGGAGTCCAGCTGCACACTTTGGCAATCCACAAAGGATCACCAGGTAAGGAGCCTTAAACACCTTGGGGCCAGCCAGGGTCCCATGACAGGAAAGCCTAAAACTATTCCAACCAAAGACTTCCCCAGTGATTTAGGGGGAAGGGATCATGAGCAGAATACGAAAGCAAGGCCCTGCAGAAAAAGGAGGAGTAAATCTAAGAAATTCCTTAGCTCCAGACCTTCTTGTACTGTATCCCTGATGGTATACACAGTACTTTGATGTTCATGGTACCTGCTGATGTTGACACTCAGCAAAATACTGTTAATCACCTGTTGCAGGGAATTCTGGTGCACATCCAGAGAAAATTTAGGTGCGGAAAAAAAAAATATTCGAGACAGAGAAGATCTTGGGTGTTTTACCTCTCACTTAGGTGGTTTTTGTGTGGTTGCATTGAAAGAAAAAGCAGTGTAATACCTCACATTGCAGACCCAAATCATGTTGTCACTGGAATAGAAAGAACCATGCTATTTCATAAATACTCGGATTAATAGCTTGCTCAGAGAAGCTGTGGCTGCCCCCTCCCTGGCAGTGTTCAAGGCCAGGCTGGATGGGGCTTTAGGCAGCCTGGTCTAATGGAGGGTGTCCCTGCCTATGGCAGAGGGGGTTGGAACTAGATGGTCTTTGAGGTCCGTTCCAACCCAAACCAGCCTGTGATTCTATCATCCTGTAATATATATTGTAACACTGATATCATTATAAGCAATTATAATTGCTGCATTAAGAAAACCATACAGAAGATAACCTTGGTCTAAATACAAAATTGCCATAGTAATATCAGGTTTTCTGCTTAAAAGAGTCTTCTAATCTTTTTTTAAAAAGTGCATTTTGAATGACCTTTTTAGGCAATGGGTATTTCAGCCAGTTTCAGGACAACGGCCTATTCTTAATTTACTATTGTTTAACTTTAAGGAACATCCAGGAATAGCTAACTGAATAAATAACAGTCTGGTATTAGGATCTCTGTTTTTTTCCCCCAACTGTTCCCCTGTTTGCTGTCCTGTGTTTTTTGTCTTGTTAGATACACATTAACCTGTTAGACTGACCTTCACTTCCCTCCCAATCCCTAGGACACATTAAAATTCTTTAAAAAGACAACTTGAGAGAGACTGCCTTGTGGTAAACCTCCTGAAGCGAGCTCGGCAGACTGCTCTGGCATGCGTTGTGTACATGCATCTGTCACGAAAATTTGATGACAAATCATCTGTTTCCTGACAGATAGGCTGCACTGACTTCACATTCCCATGAAATGTCTTTGTCCACCAGGAAGAAAAACATTCTCCTTTAAAGCAGTGATCCTTCTCAAACTTCACCCCTCCATTTGCTTTAAGTCTGCATTATCATTTATTTGTAGTATAATTTCTCTGGATCAATTAAAGCCTGTCGCAAGATACATCTTCCTGATCATCTTTTGGGAAAATGTAAAGAGACAGGACTAATGAAAGGAAAGCAAGCAAATGTTTCACAGTAATAGTGCTGTTTTCAGAGGGTGAGAAATGAAGATCCTTTTTAAGACTGACCTACCCCAGTTTGTTTAAAACGAAACTGAACTTGAACTGATAAACTACTCTTTTGAGATTAACCTGAATAGTGTACATTCAGCAAAACACTGTAAAACTAAACATACCTGAATTGGAGTCAAACTTTGTTTCTGACCTGCAAAAGAAAATAAAAAGATCGTAAGTTACAGGAACTGCTTTATGCCATAAAAGTCATTTGTCAGACTGCTTCACACCCCCTCCCAACCCCCAGCTAATATAATCTTTAACAAGACTGTCTACCTCTGCACGCTAGTATTTAATGCTTTCAAGGGCATCTGAACCCAAATCATAGCTATTACCTGTAATATGCTGGGGTTTTTTTACAATGTTGAGGTATAAAGAAGGTATTTTAAAAGACAAATCACAAAATGAGTGCAGAAAATAGAATATAAATTTACAACAGGATTAAATTATGTGCTGTGAATCGCAGCACACAGTTGTTCCTATGAAATAAATATTGGTTTCATTCATTTTCATTTTTGAAAAGTCATTAAGAGGATTTCATTTATTCATGAATGTTTCCAATCTAATTTTGAAGCAGATACCGTTTCATTAATGTCATATGTATTGTATCCAATGATCTGCACTTAATTGTACAACATCCTAGGAGGGTTTTGTTTGTGTGTGTCTTCAATTTACTTACTCTGCACATAGGAATAAGTGGTTTGATTTTCTTAAAAGTGGAAAGTGAGGGGGAGGGGGCAAGAGGGGGGGAAAGAGAGAGAGGAAAGGAGCCAGACCTAAATTTTAACTTGTTTTAAAGTCTTTGCAAAAAGACAATGATGTGTGCATTATGCACCATTAGCTTTGGTCGTGCACTGCAGATTTTTCTCTAACAAGTAGTGTTTTCTTCTGAGGGCTTAGCACTTAGCAAATGAACCCTACAACCTGTATATTTAATAAAAGGACAAAAAAATTAGCCCTTGTGGGAACATCATGTTTCAGATACAGGTTAATAATACTTGTAAATGTAGAAGCCTTTGAAGATCTCAATTCAACTGTGGGAAAACTTAAGTTGGGTAATTACTCTCAAGATGCTGCTGATGTGCTGTCAAGCAGAATTAACCCTATGACTAGGCCTATCTACACAATCTGCTATAAGACAGCATTGTCTATATCGAGCTCTCAAACCAATTAATGGGCATGTTCCAATCAGATTTATATTGCCTGCTAACAATCAGTTGTACACATGGTCATGGCTGTCACAGCAGGACATGAGGTCTGACCAGCAGGAGACCTGTTAAAGGATGTTACGTTGGCAGCAAAATGCATTTCTCTGGTAATTCTAAGAAGGAAGTACAATGTTGGATCCTTTTACATTGCATCAGGGAGGGGATGCATTTTGGGAAGTTGCAGACCTTCTTTTTTCAAAAACAAATGACCAAAGCTCAAGAACTAATTGCAGATTTATTTTCTCCTTTTGTTTTATAAGCTTGTACGTGCAGGTAGGTGTAGATGTATTGTACACATACTCTCTCTCTCTAATTTTATATAATTGGCATTGTAATCCCTTACCAATGGTCTGTGCTACAGCAACCAAATAGCAAATCAATCATGACATAAGAAAGGAACGTGTTCACACATTAGCTACAGTTGAAGCCATCAGAAAGAAACCAACAACTCCCTTCTCCCTTCCTGTTCCTTCTCCACCTTCCCTCAGTGCTCACCATCTTCTGTGTCTGAAGTAGAGCTCTCAGATACTGAAAAGATGGAAGGAAAAAACCCCATAACTTATCTTCCTGTTTGGTACTTCAAAAAGTACCACCAAAAGCAGTGAACAAAGCAAGTATGTCACTGACATGTCTTCAAAAATCCCAGCACCAATAGCTGCCTGGGGCACCAACCCACACTCCTGTCTGGCAGCGTGTTCCAGCTGGTACTTGCACCCAGCAAGATAAGGCTCCTACCTTGCAAAACGTGCCTGCTGGTAGCTGGGGGGAATTCCACTGAGTTCCAGGTAAAGCCACTTCCTCCTGTTTTATTTACAATATTCTCCTCAAGCTGCAGCACAGCCCTCTAGATTGTTCTCTCTTGCTTATTGCTGTGTCAACAACACCCCACTACCTACACTGTCAGAGACGACACACAAATCTTACTCTCAGCATCTGTTTATCTGCGGAATCAACTTCTCGCTGCCTCAGTTCTGGATACCTGGTGTTAGTTGGTCAGAGAACCCGGGTCTCGGCCTGCTTGGCTCGGTGTGGATGTATGCACTGCAACTTGCAGCATCACAAACTGGCCCAGGGGCCAAGATGGCAGAGAGGAGGGTCACAAGGGTGACTGGGCACTGTAATTAGCAGCACAGCTCCAAACAGTCATAAATTACTGGACAAGAAATCAAGAAACTGATACGGAGTGACAAATGAATAGAACTATAGAACTCTGCCTGGTAACAGCAGGACAGCTATGAAAGAAAACACAACATGGGAGATAGGGCTGGGAGCCATGGAAAGGAGGAGGGTCACCTATGTTATGGTCACCATGTCACCTTGGGAAAACAATGCAAAATTTAGAACAGAGGATTACAGAAATCATTAGAGAGACATAGAAAAAAGGGAGGAAGATAATGAAGTGTCTTGGCATTACAAATAAACTACTAGCAGATGAGAGAGAAGCACCCTGTAAGAACACAAAGTCATCCTGACTACCTGAAGGAATGACAGAGCTTCCAGCAGTTTCAATGGAACCATCATTTTTTCCCTTTCATCTTCCAGTATTTACCTCTTTTTCTTGATGGCACACTAGACAAAGTTATCAGAAACTAGTTGCATGTAGGTGTTAATAACATGCAACTAAAAAATGACGACAGAAAAACTTCTCTGTACACTGTGATATCCAACCTAAGCATCCAGACCAACAAGATGGACCTTACAGAGCCAGGCACTGACTTTGCAAACTGTCTTTTATCCTTTATTACACTCAGAGGGGTCAAAACCCCACACAAAGAAAGAACAGCTCTGTGCACACTTTCTCTACTTTTGCCCCTTAGGTATACTGTGCAAGCCAGGGAATCATCCAGGGAAATCTCTTTGGAGTCCATATGAATAAAGAGAGGAAGAGGCTATTTATAAAGTGGTTTCCATTTCCAACAGTGACATGACACAAATGCGGACGACACGTGGCAATACAGATATCAAGTAGCTCAACTACCAACACACAATATGCAAGGAAATCGCGAGCTACTGGGAAAGTTTAGCTCAGGACAAGGTGTTGCTGTACTTTTAAAGATCCCAGAAATAATTAAATCAGGCACAAACAATGAAGTATATGATGGTGGTTGCTTCATGTGTACTGCAAAGAGGCACAGGATTTCAACCTGTTCCTTTTAAAAGACATCACAAACCTGATGCTCAGACTGCCAAGTACTGAGAAAGAGAAACAGAGTAATGATAATCACTATGTGTTCCTGTAGTGTGACCTTTCAATTACTGCCTTCCCAAGCATGACTGACCCACAGTAGTTCAGTGCCACGTAACTACGGCATTACCAGACACACTGAAGCCGACAAAGATCTGCTGTTTGCCAGAGAAGTGGGCTTTTGGCAAGGAGAGGGCAAAGCAGATTTAACTGCAGAACCTCCACTGTTGGCGTTACAACCGCCTTTTTCTTTCATCCTTCTTGATGAAGTCTTTATCAGGTCATATATTCAGGTTTTCTTGAAGCTCAGCATTGGGAACAGCTTGAAAAGCCCCACAGCTCTCTCAGAAAGCACCTGATGCAACCTCTGCAGTTCTGATCCTCTCATTTTAACACTGAAGGAGTCCCTGACTTGGCTTTCTTACACCTTGCATTAGCAGTTTGTATCAGGTTGTTCCTTTGCAAGGTTTTGCTTCAAGGATCCTAAACCCACTATTGGTAAGGGTAGGCATTCAAAATACTACTCGCCTCTGAAAAGGACTCTGACTGAATAAAGAACTGCTGTAGTTGTACAGATGATAGCTGCAGCTTTGGCACATCTTCATTTTCAAATAACTTCACTCCATGTTGGCATGGGCAGTTTGCTGAAGAGACAAGGGTCAGGCAGGCTCCTGATGCCATCCAAGCCAATCAATATCCTGGCCCCGGCGACTGAGCAGAACAGAACGGTTCCTCTCTCCTTCCTGTTTCCCCCAAAAGTATGGGAAACACTGAGTTGGAGTTTCAGTGTTCTTAGCTACAGCATTTCTAGCCAGCTAAAGAAGGCCGGGACAGAAGTGCTCAGATGTGAATGTGTCCCTGGACACAGTGTTGGCCCGTATCACACCCATGTGAACTAGCACTCTCCTATAGGCAAGGTGCAGGGAGGGGCTCGGGCCAGGGATCATTCCTCACAAGCAGGATGAACCAGGCCACTCTGTTGCAGAGGAGAGGAATTCAGACTAAGGTACACAAGCCATGCCTTGTCACTTGCCTTTAAGGCCAGGGAAGAGGCGTTTGTCCATTTTATTTACAAGGGTGGACACAGCCTTTCTCCTCTGCAAATGCAAACCTTTAAATGGAAACACTCACCGATCCTGTTCACGAGCCCAAGCTCCAACTGACAAGGCAAACTTCCAGAAAGAAAAATGCAGAAGTATTCCAATGTAAAAATTAATACCTGATGTAACTATCTAGGAATTTACAAGACCCTCACCATCAGGGAATTTGAGAGGCCCCCAAGCATTAAGAACAAGTAGCTCCTTGGGCAGCAGAAGGAGCAAAGCTGGGCATGCTGCTGTGTTATGGCCAGCTGACAGATCCTGGGGTGTCTAATAAGGTGAGACTCCTTATAGGTACTTCCCAGAGCTGGACTTTCATAATGCCTCTCTCTTTTCCACCCTCATGTGGGTTCTCTGTTATAATACAATAATGTATATATTATTTACAGTAATATTATCTGGTATAATCTAATAATATAGTTGAACTCTTGTTCGGGTCTCCCCTCAGAGAGGGCTTGAATATGCTCTCTCTCCAGTTTTCATGAAAGTTTTAAGAACTTAATATCTCTGAGGTTTAATAGCTACTCCCCTGTCAAATGTGGCTGGAATTGGCAAGTAGATTAAATGATGCAGTTTTATTATTAGGAATGGATTTACATACAGGCAGCACAATGCTTGTAAGCCTTACTTCCTTAGGAAGCTTGATTAAAGATGTATTTTTAATCTTGCTTTCCTAGACTACAGGAAAAAAAGTAATATTGATTCACTGTTGATGGATGCTGTGTGAGATTTTCCTATTTGGGATACTGACGAAAAGCCGAATTGAAAAAGAGCATTTTCATGTCACGAGTTGTCTCTCCATGAGTTCTGCCCAGAGAGTTTTTTTTAATGTGAGAGTTATAAAGAAATAAATATTTAAATATGCAGCTTCTGAAGATCCACAATCCACCCTACCTGATTTTTACTTCAGGTACATAAATACACATAGTAAAGCATAAGGCAGGTTAAGACTACCTGAAAATTAGTTCTTCCAAGCAGGGTGACAGATGAAGTCAATACAAAGCAGTGTGAATTTCAAAGAGGGGTATTACATATCAGACTTAAAAGTTTACAAAGAATACATGAAAATATGAACAAAATTCTTCCTAAAACCAGTGGAAGTTGTCTATACATATGTCTAGGATTATGGAACTCTCTGCATTTATTTCCTCTTACTTCTAAGCACATTCAACATGGGTTTGCAGTTCAGCAGTGCTCAGCAATAAGTAAATCAGAAGAACTTCACAGGCTTCTCTTGAAAGATTTGAAATGTTACATTTCAAGTCGCCTTCTCCTTCTCATTATTATTATTAATCCTAATGTATATGTCCTAGGAAATCTAGATCGACCTTTTGTCTTTTGGAAAGGATACTTGTTGAAATGTCCTCTGCTTAGCAAACTCTGAGATCCCCCATATTCCTGGTCTTGTTTTCACTGCTGGAGATGGTCTTACTCGAAGAACACAAGCAAAAGGAAATCTCAGGTTGGCTGTTGTATTGCCCTGTAGCTGTCAGTCTCATCTGACTTGTTCCTTGTGCAGCCAGTGACCTCGAGTAACTCAGCCAGTGCCTTACTACATTTGTGGGCAGCAACAAGCCCAGTAAAGTAGAGCTGATCTACTGAAAAAACGAGGCCAGGTGGCTTGTGGATCAAGGGAAAAAAATGAGATGAAGTGTTTTTTGTTTTCCAAACTTGCTCTCCCTCTCCTAATCCTTAACATAAAACTCTTTCCAGACTTCATTGCTTGTATGAGGGTAGTGAAATAACATTCAGCATCAGCCAAGAACCCTGCCAGTTAGAGGATATTAAAAACTACCCATGAGCCGATTAGAAGTGCAGAATCATTTGCTACAACTGCAGCTTTATTCACCACATTTGCCAAGCATCCAGTGAAAGAAGCTGTCCTGGGTTCTTTCCCTGAAAGTCACCCAGCAGCTGCACCCAGGGTCATTATTGTACTGTTCTTGTTCCAATGGGCCCATGAGGACCAGGAGAACAAAGTCCTGTTCCAAACCACCACAAAAACTACTAATTAGTCAATAGTGATGGCCCTATGCTGCATCTGTGAGAAGCTGTACACAGCTTGGCACGTCTTCAGCTTTCAGGTAGGATTAGATGTGGATTCAGCATTCGGGTATGTTCAGATAATGAAGATGCCACAGGCTGTATCCACAGCACTACTGCAGGGGCTGCAGTAAATACAGCATTCATATTGATGGCCATCCTCAGAGGTGGATGAAACCTCCAGAAACAAGATGGCTTGCGAGCGCTCTGCTATCTTGATTTTTGGTGAGATGATTAGAAGTATATAACAATTTACCATCCAGCAGTGACACAGCAGACTCCAAACAATGTCTGGTTGTAAACAAAAAAGGATGAAGCAAGAAGAAACCAATGCTTGATAGGGCAACTTTACTCATTTTTAATTCCATCAGGCATTTCTAGGGGACAGTCACAAAAAATTGCAGAAACTCTTGCAAGCTTTCAAATCCTCAAGCTTCTTGGAGCTACACAAGACCTAGAAAAACTCTGGGTTTAATGAGAACCATTTGGTAATACTGCCTGCTGACTGAGGCCTACGCTGGTAAGAGCCAACATACTCCAAACAAGTGTTAATTAACAGGAGCTGCTGATTGTGACCAAGTTTTGTGAGGAAACTTGAGTCTGTCAAGGCAGATGAAGTTGCTCAAGTAGTTCTATCAGATCTTACTAGAGATGCTACAGCCGTTACTTCGTATGGACTCTCCTAGACAGACAGACAGACAGCGCTGATTTGTCATTTGACCTGCTCAAAGGATATAAAGATTATTAAGAAAAATTAAAGACCGTTAATTAAACACTCAGCACTGGGGCACGGAAATTCCTGGTATAGATCCAGCCTGGTGATTGAAATCCCCCCTTGTGTTGTGAAGGCAAGAGTGGTACAATGCTATTGCAGTACTGCCCCAGCCACATTTTGCCTTTCTTGTGCTTTGCCTTTGGTTGTCTGAGAGATGTTGAGAAGACCTGACACAGTTCAATGAAAGTCAAATGAAAACATGACATGAATAAGGGTGTTGCTATTTCTCCTAGCGCATGTTCAGAAGAGCCAACACCATTACCAAGAATTCCTTCCAGGAAGCAATAAAGGCAGCAGTGGGTGATTTATGAAGACTTGGCAATTCATTCCTTGGCCCTAAAAATTGGAAACTGACACAACAATAGTATTTCTTTTTTTAAAAGGAAATGATTCTCCCAGGCTTCCCAGTTCCCATCTATACCACACCTTTCTCACACAGTCCTGCATATGGTAAAGGACATGACCGTGGTTTATTAAATATGGAATAGTTCCTCTCCTGTGGCAGCACTGCAAGTCCTGGATTTCACTCAGGTCTGTTCTAACTTCTTCTTGCCGTGGCTGTGGACAGAATGGCATTTCTGCATGGTGTAGAAGAAAATGTCTTGAACAATTAAAGTAGGTGCAATCTTTCACATACACTTGGCCCTTAGAAAACACTGAGGATTCGAGTGGTGTAGGTGGTTCTCTGTGAACTGTCACAAACACACAACCCTGCTGCTGAAGCTGTCCAGCCATGATAAATGTGGCACACAAAAAAATTGACATGATCTGGTAGAGTTGATAAGCACAAGGTATTCTTCGTTGGTAGATTATTTTTCTATATCACATCGATTTGCTGCATCATGACATGCTCCAGCCACACCAAGCAAGGTCCACTGAAGGGGAAGCCATGAAAAAACACCCTGGAGAAAGGCAGGGAGAGCAGGGCTGCTTCCTTTAGCATAAGCCTGCAGCTAGATTGGAGTAGAAGTAACACAAAACAACATAAGGGCTGGATTGCAGACAAAGGAGGTCCTTGAGATTAGTTTTTTGTCTCTCGTTTATTGCTTTCTTTGGGCAGATGTACTGGGATGGAGGAGACTGTCTGGCGTGAAAGTTCAGAGATGGAATAATTAGATTCAATGGCATGATTACAGATTTTATGTCTGAGGCACCTTTGATTGTGGAAAAAGTTAAAGCATGTTCTCCATAAAGCTTGGGAGGTTTCTCATAACACTAGTACAAGTAGGTAGATGAAGAGATGTTAAATTCCTAATTGTTTCTTTTATCTTTCCTGTGATAGAGATGGAATTCTGTTTTAAAGACGTACCAAAAACCAGGTCTTTCATCTGGAGTGTAAAATTCATGTGTTCCCTGACCTCATGTGTCACATGGTAATGAAACAACGTAAATCAGAAATGTTAGAAGTTGAAGTTTGTTAATATTACTGCTGAAGCTCCAGTCTCTTTCCCAGTTAAACTAACAGGTCCATAGTCCAAATATATATATTTATGGATTACAGAAACACAAAGAAAAAAAAATTAATGGACACCCAATGAGAAACAAATGGAAATGCAAGTTTCAGAGGGCTATCTGGAAATTATGAAAAAAACCCAAACAAAACCCACTTGCATATATTTTAAATGAGGCAATTGACTTTCTTTGGATTGTACTACCACCTTGCTCCTAAGAAAATACTTTGGTGATTTACACTTTGCAGGGAAAAAATTAGTATATACTGTATACAGTTTGCACTCTCTTATCTGTTTCCTTCTCACTTGTTTATCTGTCTGGGCTAAAGCAGTCACCAAGATACAGGAATGTATCTTCCCTGGTTGAAGATGACATTACATACTGATTATTTTGGGGTACATAAGCAACTATTGCCCTCTTTGTTTGTTCCCATCCTTGACAGTGACTTGAGAACAGGTGGCTGAATTTGATGTAGACGAGAGGTGGCAAGAGCTCACAAAGCAACATGAAGGCTTTGGGGAGATCAGGCCAGTCCAGCCTTGGAACACAATCAGCAAGGTGTGTTTATTTTTTTTCAAGTGCCCACCGGCCTGGGATTTATTAAAAATAAAAAACAACTTCCCTCTTTCCCCCTCTCTCCTCCCATAAAATCCATAGGGAGTCTCAAAGGGAACCTGAAAACAGGGACATTTCCATATAGCTCATTTCACATAGAGAAATCCAACTCGTTAACTCCAAAGAGTCAAGACTACACCAAAGCATACTGCACACTTGAGATAATGGCAGGTAAGTCTCACATTGCGTTTTTGTCCCATATTAAGTGGATTGTGAAAGCAACTGGAAACTAGTTCACATTCATTTATGTGAACCACTGCTTTCCAAATCTCACCCTACAAAAACCCCTACTCTTTCTCCTGCAGACGACAGAAAGGAAGCCAGTCTTGAAGGCAGAAGGTGAAATCCTGTCTCCAATCTATTCGTTTGCCAAACCTGAATTGACTTCAAGAGAGCCAGGATTTCCCCCATAAAGATTTAGCTATAGTAAGCAGGGGAATGTCTAAATGGCAGACTAGAAAACCAGGTTATGGAGACTTCAGATCCCCACTTTTTACCTCCAAGCCAAGCACCACAGTAACACATGACATGAGAATATTGTCTTGGCTGAGTTTGTAACGATCAGTTTTCCAACTCAAAAGATTCACGTTACTACTGAAGTTTCTGCAGGTAATCCTCCTAACAGAGAAATCAAACATAACAGAGATGAAGTGCTTCTTTCATCTTTACAGACAGTCTCTTGAGAACAACTATCACTGCCACATCTGCTGATTCTGGAGTTACATCAATTTTATTTTCCTTTGTAACCTATTACCGACCCAATTTTCTCAATTAGTAGCACCCTCCTGACAAAACTAGCAAAAAAAAAATAGTGTCTTCATTTAAATGAACACAAGCAGCCAGAAATAAGAAAAAAACCAAATAAACAACAACTGAATCTGTGCAGAACAACGCAGTAATTGAGAGAATTCAATGATCACTGCTTCTAGCACCAAATTTAGGGTTGTAGTTCCCACAATACTTCTAAAGAGTATTTTTCATGCAAGACACAAAAGTTGTTTCTTTCTTAATCCTTGCCTCAGTTCTTAAACCAGCTCTCCATGGGTGCTAATCGGGATGACTGAAATTCAACAAGTAATGCAATTTTCCTAGGCTTTTTTTTTAACTGCTTGAATTCTAAAAAAAACCCAAAAAACACTTCAATTTTTTTCTCTATTATCGCATACAATACTGTAGCATAGATGCAGCGATGCCACCTGGGATTCAGATCTTAAAGCTACCTGTGAATAATGCTAATGCCCAAAAGTCAGTGTCTCTCAGTGCAGCGAACAACCGTGTTACAGTTACTTGTCAAGGCTGTATAAGAAGAGGAGGAAAGAAAAAGAATTACTTCTTATAGTCAATTACCTGTTTTACCAGAAGGTTACCTTACTATCTTATTTACTAATTTTTTTAATCTTTACTATAAGACTAATTTGACTATTGCATTATTATTTACATTGCTTCTCTTGTATCCCTTATAAATTTGAATGACTTAAATGATCTTATACAATTAGTAAATAGTGGAATATATGCAAGATTACATGGGAACACGGATCATAAACTAAGAGACAGAAATCTCAACACTGCGTTTAGCATACTCACTTGAATAAAGGAGTCCCACAAACAACACATTTGTATATTCCTCGAGCTTTATGATGTGTGTACTCCCCCTCAAAGGCACTGGGAAAACAACAACACTGCATTTTAAAAATTAATAGAGGAATTTTGGGGGATTTCATTCTTAAATTAGTAAGACTTAAGAAAATGTTACAGAAAAACCAACCCACGATTTAAGTTGGCAGTTGTTTTTTATTAATGAAGCAGACACAGGAAAAAGGGAATGCCCTCATTAGCATGCCTCAGGTGTTATGTATCGTGCAAGAGGAAGCTAATTGTCCTACAGTTCAACGAACACAACAACAACAACAACAACAAAAAGGGAAAACCGGGAATCTATCCCTATTTGGCAAGTGTTTTTATAAACACAGACTGTTTGACACCGAGCTCAACCCGAGGAAACGTGTCAGCCAGCGGTGGGCTCCGCTGCCAAGGCGGAGGTGTGAAGCGCAAGGGTGCCTGCACCATGGCGCTGGGTCAGGCCGCCATGGCTGCCAGGGTGACAGAGGCATTGTAGCTGAAAATGAAATAATTGGTCCACGATTTCAAGCTGTGTGCGCCTTATATTTTTAGTCGAAAAGCAATATTACAGCTTTAAGGGAATATTTTTCTAAGTTAACAATCTAAAAGGCTAGGAGGTCATTCATCTAATACGAATCAGCTGCGCTAGCCCAACAAAAAGCCTATGTGCTCAGCAGCTTGTTTTTATTATCCTTTCACCCTTTTTATGAGGTCCAATTTTTTTTTATAAACAGGATTTTTAAGAATGACCTAATCTCCGATTGTTTGTGTGCATTAAATCATATTGTTGGTCCCGTACAGAAGAGTGAGGAGGGCTGAGGAAGGGGGGGGAGGCAGGCCTCCCAGCAGGGGCCACCATCCCCCAGGCCCGTACGGGGCTCTTGGAGGACGAAGGGGGCCAGGGTGGAGAGGGGGACGGTCCCTGCTGCCCCCCCACCCCCCACCCCCGCCTCAGCAAATTCAGCCACTGGTACACACTGTCAGGAAGAGTGCTGCCAATTAACCAGGACCCCACGTGCAGTGGGGAGCCCTTTCAGGTCATGAATGAAAACAAGCAGTTACATCATTAGTACGTTTGGAGCAGAGGTAAAGCCAGGGCCTTATGCCAAGCTCAATGGTATAAATTAGACAACAAAAAATGGCTAGGCCTTGGCAAGTTACCCTCATGCTGGAATCAGCTGAGAGAGAGACTTTATTCACTAGAAACAGTCTTGGAAGAAAGTCCTTTTTTTTCCTCCCTCCTCCAGGACTTGGGGCTGGCTTCCAGCGACTAAAGCCATGTGAGGGCAGTTATTGAAAATTTTTGACATTCCAACCACAAATGAGCCAATAAATACCTTCTCCACATGTGCTTCAAAAAGAAATTGGAGTGGGGTGGAAAAGAACTAAATTATGCTACCTTCTTTCTGCAGCCAAAACGTCTATACTTACAATGGCCACCTTCAAACCTCCAGCCTCCTGGCATAGGGCCATTTCCCTCGTGGTTCTGCTTACTGCCATGTCTTCCAAAAAAAGTGCACCTAAACCGCTATTACTTCCACACATTTTGTAGTAAACTAAAAACAGACTCTAAACATGAGCCTGGTGACTTTATAAGACATGCAGTGTTCATTAAAAGTCACACAAGACCCCTGGCCTTGGCCCCCGTGCTGCAGATGCTTGTCTTTGCAGTGGTGTTAATTTGTAGGGGTTAGTAAACAAGTGCAGAAATCCTGGGGAAAAAAAAAAAAAGCCCACAACCAAAAAACCAGCCAAAAACAAAACCACAAGCTTCGTGGGGAAGGTGAGGAAGCACCATTAAGAGGAGGGGGAGAAAAGCAAGATGCCTGTGTTTGAAGGACTGCGTTCCTTCGTCCTGTCTTACCTTTCAGTCCCCTTCTCCTGAGTGACATGGTACTGCAAGGGTGTCAGCCGCTTCCTCAGCTCCTCCTGGGAAAAGACCACCTTACAGTCCTTTTTATCCCTACATGACCCTGCAAAGGGAGAGGATATGGGAGAAGGAGCCTTTTTAGCTTAAATCCTGAATAATTGCTTTGGCAGACGGCCACAGCATAGCTTCTGCATTCACTTGTCAATGACCAGACCGGTCCCTAATGCACGAAGAATGGCTCAGCTGAACTGCAGCTGATTATTTCTTCAAATCCAAGTTTAAAAAAGAATTTTGCTTGAGAGCCAGGTGACTCCACTGGAGCAGTGACAATGTGCTACAGCCAAAGCCCTTCGCTGTGTTATACGCTAAACTGTTGTGCACACAACCATTCAGAAGAAAGTAATGTTTTTTCAGTTGTTTAAAAAAAAAAATCTGAAAAAAACAATTACAGCTGAAATGTTCTTTACAAGACATCTATATTGGAGACTTATGGTAATGGGCATATGATGTTCAGCCGCAACACCCAACAATTTCACTGTACTTTAAAGTTGCTGAAAGCATCTCTAAATCTTTAGAATTCAAATAAGATGTATTTAACTTCTAGTCGCATCCTCGTCCTTTTACTTTATAACATTATCCATTGTATTTTTTCCCTGTTGAAGCACTAGAATAGGAGCCCTGAGGAGGAAGTCATTTCTTTATGTGCAAAGCTTACAAGGTTCCACAGTAAACTTGTCGTAAAAATTAGGGTTGCTATTGAAATTACCCTCCTTTGAAAATCTCATCTTACGCTTTGCTTAGTTCACACAGAAAATCCAAGGAGTACGTAAGGATTACTGTAAAAAAAATTTGTACAGTGCAGAAATTCACATCAGGAAAGAAAAAAATAACAATAAGGTTGCTTTTGAGAAGGAAAACTCCCAGTGTAGTAACAGAAATTGCCAAATATTCAAATAACTTCCATAATTGCTTGCAAAGATTACCTGACAAAATATGGCAGGGAAAAAGCACACTAATTATGACAGTAATTAAAATATGGTACAATTATAAATAAACAGTCCCGACAAAAATATTTTTTGCTAGTAATGTATATACACTCATAAAAAGACCAATTGTGTTCCCAAAGTAGAGGGAACAGACCTACCCATCTGTATGTCATTTAGTACAGGAGAGGCAATGGCAGGTTTAAATTACATGGTATTGGATTGCAATTTCCTAACATTGGATGCTTTTCTGCTTTTTTACCTTGAGTCATTACTAAGGAGTGTTCATAAAAAGTAGCTTAAAGCACAGATGCTTGCAAATCATTTAAGAAAAGATGTTTCTTTCTTCCTCCCCCTCTTCTTTTCTCATTTTTTTAATGTGTGGGGGTGGGTGAATAGGGGAGAGAGTAAAAGAATAATGCTGTTGGTCACTACCAACTAACCCTAGGAAGTACTTTCAGGAAGAAAAAAAGTAAAATTGAAAACATCTGATTGAAGTAAATAGTGCAAACATAAAAAGCTTTACTAGTGAAAGAAAGGTATTGAAAAGCGACTTTATTTCATAGATTAGAAATTACTTTTGATCTAAACATTCTTAAAAACAGATTGTTTTCCACTCCGAGCCATCTCATTAGCTGTGCTGCAGAGCCTTCATTTTAATGGCAAGCTTTGAAAGAGCGCTGCTGTATGCCTTTGTTAGCTTCAATCTTATTTGGGAGAGGGATAAAGATTTCATTCCAGGTCTCTTTGTTTGTCTTTCAAGAACCACTAAAGCAGTATTCACACAAATTTTGCAGGAATGTGCCCTGTGCCATAGCTTACAAATTATTTGGTTTTGGTGCACTTAAAGGTCACCTTCCAAATTAGCAAAATTTTCCTACATCCTGGCTTTTCAACCTTAAATGTAAATATTGTTTCCTAACTGTAAGTGAGGTTTGTTCTTTATAACATTTGGTTGCTTATTTAAAGATGTCAAACTTTGGAGGTTTTTATTCTCCGAACGTGCTGGGCTCTAGGTCTACTAAGTCTTTCAAAGTATAGCTAACAGGGAAAGGAAGCATAGGCATTATATAAATAGCTATTGTTACGCTGCGTTACGCAGCTCAGAAAGGAACTGGTTGAGAGACAGTCTTTCATCTACTATTTCAGTATTAAAAAGTAGTAGAGAGAGCAGCAAAGTATCTTAAAAACCAACATCACTTTTAAAAATCATCTCCCTTTATTGGTTTTTTTTTTTTAAACTCTATTTGCTCATTAGATGTTGCAAAAAAAAACAACAAGCTTGGAATAGCTTCCCTTTGAAAAAAGCCAGAGAAAATATTGAATGTTTTAAAGAACGGTCGCTATTCCCTCTTTATTCTCCTGGAATATTTTTTCACCTGTTTTAGAAATGTAGTGTTCATCAACCAATGGGTTCACACTATATGTGCAAGAGAATTTCTATACGCCAGCATAGATTTCTATCCACAGCATAGATCAGAAGTAGGGAGCATGTTATAAAACTTTTCTTTTCCCTGTTGTTTTTAATAATAAACTGTGTGTTTTACAATACAGACAAGTATTTATGTCTACAGGGGAATTTTGCCAAACTGCACTGGGGTAAACTACAACCTACCCTGAGAAAGGACTCTCCAGGTTTGTAATTTAATGGGGTATAGATCAGCAAAAAACTGTAGTTGCATTAAAGGTCATAAAGGAAATCTCTTGGTCCAGCCCTCAGCATTCAAGAACAGCCCTATTCAGTTAAATGTGCTTATTATTTAACCACTAGCAACAAAAAAATAGCTCAGTAAATTGATTGCACTATTTCCATATCGTCTCAGAGCCAAGGAGTAAAGCATGACTCACCCCTGACGGCAGAGGATGTAAGGATATGTTATCTGGAACAGGGCAAGCCTGCGAGCCTCGATAAAATGCAATGAGCCCTAAACACTACTGGATGGGATTCGAGGAATACGGTCCTTCAGTTAGGAAAAAAAATAGCATGCATGAGGGACAAAAGTGCTGGACTTGCAGTACAAGAGTGGCTGCATCCATTCTTTTCAGCTGTTCCTTTACGGCACATATGAGATGTCCACTACATTCAAGCCAATTGTCTGTGTCTTGGGACTACAAAAAGCTACATGAATATATACCCAAGATGAGAGGAACTACCACTAGCACTGCAGCTGTTATCAAACTTGTTATTAAAGCAGAGAATGAGGGTGCAGGCTGCCCACCTTCCCCAGTCTGGTTCTCCAAAGATGGGAATGGGTATGGGCTGTGGAAAGGGTTCCCATATGGGGAAAAAACTTCTTCAGCAGCTCAGGCTTAAAGGCAGACTCACAGTTCATTTGCAAATTATGCAGTTCAAAGCAGAAGAGAAAAAAGGTCATCAGTATTTTACATACAGCATAACATCACTGTGATCACATTAAAGGTGAGACTACATGAAATACACCATGAGAATAACAGAGCTATTCACTAGCTGTGTATTAGGACTCAGCATTGGATCTTGCTTGTTCTTTGCAGGTGATCCTCTCACCAATGACTTTTAGAAGAGCCTGGGACCTCTCTGGTTAGATCCTGCTGCTAGGAGAGCTGACCGCTGGGCTACATCGGCAGCCACAATTCCCTTTACATTCCACTGTGGGATGGGAGACCAAACCTCATCTCTCTAATCAGTGCACTTCGGTGCCTTTGCTGGAGCTGGCGCTCATTAGAAAAGCAGTGCACATGCAACCGCTCCACAAACAGGCACCAGCGTTTCCACTTGAGGCCACCTGCCTTTAGCCTTGTGCCAACAGCTATGGCAGGCCTCAAAGCTGTTCCTGGAGCAGGATGGAAAGACCAGGCTCACAAATCTTAATGCATAAATGTTTAAAAAAAAAAAAAAAAGCTGAGAAGGGTGAAACAAACACCAACAGAAACCTTGGTGAAGTCTTCATGGCATTCCTGTGCTTAGGAATGGCTTTCCTGAACAGCAGCGCAATGCACTTTGCCATTCACTGTTCGCCCGCAGGCTGCGGGCATTTCAGAGTTCAGCTCTGGAGTATCCTCTGTACAAATGAAGTGAACAGAGAGTATTTGATGGGTGTTGACCTGATAATGAAGACATTAAGCATCTCACCTCACATATAAATTCCATTTTCAACTGACCTTTCAAATCTGTGGTTCATAACACAGGCATGTGCCATTTCCTTCCATGTAAGCATTCACAAGGAAACTAGCAGCGAGATGCGGCCAGACAGACAGACAGGAGTTAGCAGACCATTAGTCCTCACCACTCAGCCCTTCACCTGCTCCGGCATGCCGGAGGGTGGTGATTAGTGTCTGACATGACCTGAAATATAGCAGCATTTTGCCTGATGTCTTTCCTTCTTTAAATAGTCTTCTGAACCGTTCTAATGATTTTCTCTTCTGTTTTGTTGCTTCCTATCACTGAAATTAACTCAGCGTGGAAGACAGCATACAGTTTCCCCCTTCTACATATGCTTCTGTTCCACTAGCATTAATGGACATTACAGTCATGCGCTGAGCACATACCATTAAGACTTCCTGAATTAAATACAGCAAGATCAAATGTTCCAGCAGAGCACAGCCATATAATAAATCGGGCTTCTAGTTTTCAGTACTACTTCTTTTAATATACCCAAGAAGTTTTTTAGGGGCCTTCCAGCACATTTTATTATTCATCTACCACCCCAGTCCCAATCCTGCAATGTGACTTGTGTGGGCAGACCCTGGAGAATATGCATTGCTCCAACAACTACATAAGGGTCTACGAATGTAAATCATATTAAAGAATCTGGCTTTAAGTATACACCTCTCCTTCTCAAAGCCCGTCCCCTTAGGAGTGGGTCATACCTTAGTCATCTACGGTAAATTATCACAAACTGACATTAAGAGGAATCCTGAAAAGTTAAAAAATATTTGCATACATTTCTTTAAATAAATAACCTTACATATGCTATCACTAATGCTCAGTATTATTAAAAATAGAATCTCTTAGTTTTATCATTTCAAATTCCATTTACACAGTTCATGCCTCTTGTTTACAGTTATGTCTTTCTCTGTGCTTAGGAAAAGGCAAACGTGCAACTCTCTGTTTTACTTCTGTTGAGTCTGTTCTCTGTGGCCTTGGGAGAATGCTGCAGTATCGTCTCACTGCAAACAAGCCAGGAACCTCTCACCTAGATTAAAAAAAACCCACCAAAACCAACGCCCAACTCTTGAAAAAGCAAATTGATGCAAACAATTTCATCAGCTTCTAAGCTGGAAAATGCCGTTTTATGAAACCTGTACTTGACATGATAGATCTTTTTATAATCCCATCACAAGGCATTTTAAATTACCTAAGCACACTGCTGACGAGGATAGCTGCTGCAAAAGAACTCTGAAATGGTGAGAGGTCAAGTTTAAGTAAAATCCAAACTTCATCATTAAAAAAACCCCCGTAAATGTTTTACACATTGAGAAACAGATCTGTGTTTCTTCTCTGAGGGATGGCTCCTTCGCTTTCCTGCTGTAGGTAGCCAGCTCCCACCTGCTGTTGAAATACCATTTGCAGTTTCATGCAAGCATTAGGAGCAATGGGGCGAAGATCATTTCCACTATATTGTGCGTTGAAAATCCAAAAGCTGGGTACCAGGAAAACAGTTACAATTTTGGGTCAAATGCCGTGTTCTGTCTTAAAAGAACACCACCCAAAAATTATCTGTCTTTAAAAGAAATTATTTACTTAACACCTGGGAGGGTCCCATGGCCTCAAGGGAAGGGCAAGCCCCTTCTCTGCAAATGCGCAAGCTTCCCACCCCATCAGGGGACAGAGCTGTCCCGTTTATTCACCTGGTCACTCGCATGGCTCCTGTTCTACAGAAAAGTATAGATTTTGTGTCACCATCAGAGCTCTCCCATGTAAGAAAAAATTTCTGAAGCTCTAAAAAAAATTCCCCGAATTCCTAACTAATGCATCCTCTCTGTGCACTTGTTTTCTTCCCAAAGAAAACACTACTGGAACCCCAGTAGTCCCAGTACAGGCAGCATCTACAGGAACAGATGCTGCCTCGTTGTTTCCTCAGCTCTGCAGGTATCTCTGCAGCAGGTTACGTGGCCGAGGTAGCCACACAAGCCAAAGAGACATTCCCTGGAAAAGAAATCTGAAGCTGCCTCCCCTCCCATCAATGTAAAAAACATTTAACAAAAAGATAGAAGCAGTTTGTGTAGCAGGGAAGGGGGAAAGAAAAGCAGCTCGTTTGTCCTCCTGTCTCCTTTACTTCCCTATCTCATAGGGAAATAAATGTCAATATCAGGTCCCACCACCTTTCCAAATTGTAACTGCTGAGGACTCGAACTCCACCCTGCGCTGCCCAGGGCTGCCATCTTCACCACAGCGATGGGCACATGCGGCTGCTCAGCAGAGGTTGGCGATTAGCAGCACCTTTAATTAAGTGGAGCAAAAGCTCATTACATTATGAACTGCCACTCTTGTTAGCCTTTCTGCCGAGATGGCCAAAGACAGAGGGCATGGGACAGCTGACCTATTTGCCTTACTCTTGGATGCAAACCAGGCAAGACAACATCAAGATCTATAGGTACAGCAGTGGAGGGGGGAACATTTATAATGATGGATTTCTCTTCCTCTCTCCCCTAACAGATAAAGAGACTTTTGTTTTGCTAATATGATCCTAGCACCTTTCACAGGCACTACATTTGTTTAAATTAAAAACAAGAAAGGCAGAGACACTGAGCACTCTGTATCTGGTCAGTAGTTTTCTGTCAGAACCAATAAAAGGGTGCACAACATATGGAAAGGCATTTTATTAACAGCAGAATTAAGCTGAATTTAATAAGAGTGCTTTATGCTACCTTTTACATTTAAAAATACTTCAGTAAGCCATCAAAATAAGTTTATTCACACCGCTTTAATAAAGGTTTAACCCTGCAGCGGAAACAATTAAAAAGTCAGCATTTGCCCGGTTACCGCACTGGTGTGTAGCTTATTGTGGCATTCAGGCTGTTGCTAAATCCTCCTGCTGCCTCCTCCACAATAGTGATGTGTGGCCTGTGAAATGAGCACTTAGTTTCAAGAATCAAGGTGCTGCAATCTATACTTGGGATGGGGGTGGAGGAATGGAGTGGGTTTAAGGCAGGGGGGTGTCTCTTTTCTCCTCCAATTCCCCACAGCAGCCCAGTTCTAAACCCTTGGAAAACTCATCGTGTCTCCAACTGCACAGGGACCCTTTCAGCTGAGATGCAAACAGGCACAGCCTGCTCCGTGGCCTCTCATCCCCCACCTCCAAGCACTGTGGGACATACCCAGCATGAGGACAGGAATAGCTGGAACATGCTGTGCTCCAGCTGTTGCTCTGCTGTGGCCACCACAGAAAACACTCTGGCATCCTCCCCTCTCAACCTGCTTCAGGACGAAAGGTAGAGAAACGGCCAAAAAGGTTACTAGCTGCCAACTTCTTCCCCTTGAGGGCCTCCCAGACATCCTGATGTTTCTGTAAATTCAGCCCTGCTTTATGGGTCAGGAAGATGGGGTCAAGCCCTATAAAAAGGCTCCAGGAGGAGTCGGTCAAGCCCTTCCCCTGCTATGTTCTCTTTGGGACTCCTTGACCTGGGCCAGGGAGCTAAGCAGGGAGTTCTTACCTGCACAAAGCTGCCAGCACTGGACCTGTGCTGCCAGCAGCTACTGCCCCATAAGAACCTCTCCTCTGGCTGGAGCAGGGGGCAGCTTTGTACCCCAGCCAGGCACCCCTTCCCAACACAGCTTCTTTTGAAAGAAATCATGAGTGAGACATGGTTAGCTTGTAGCTAAGAACATTTTCTGCTTAGTAGCCATCTCTGGGACACAATTTCTCTCTACTCCTGGTTTCCTCCCAAAGAAAAGTCTGTGCTGTAGCAACCTGGGGTTGACCTACCAGCTAAATTACAGTAACAACCATGTCTTTGGTGCCTGACTCCCAATCCACACTCTCTACACCCATTAAATGTGGCATCGGATTCCAAGCTCACACATCCCCTAAGTGACCTCCTAGATATCTCACCACTTCCAAACACACTCTTAGTGACTTTAGGGTTCACATTTCCATCTTGCGCCTCTTCCTTGCTTGCCCTCTGCCAGCTTAGAAACATCCTTCCAAAATCCCCCTCCTTTTTGGTGCCATCTTTACATCACATTCTTCTCTGCAAGCTTCATCAAGGACAAAGCCATGGGTTTTTCCCCTTTAACCGAAGGGGAAAAAGTGGAGGTGGTCCTTAAAGGACTTCCCAAACCTCCTGTTATACACAGAGACTCTAATAACTAAGAAAGTACCTTTTCATGTGAGCCTTTAAAACACAGAAACACAGTCAGTGCTGAAAATTCATCTTTTCCATACCCAACTTCAGCAGAAAACACAGCAAGCCTGAACTGCAGAGGGCACAGGAAAGGAACGCGGGAAATTTATGAGCTCCCAGAATTAAAACATTCCAGCAAGAAAGGCAGCAATGGCTTGTGGTGGGTCCTTTATGGGAGTAGGAAGGGAAAAGCAAATGACCTTAAGAGATCTGTCAGGGACCACAGTAAGGAACTGGCTCTGTACATGGAGCTGGGAGCACAAGAAACTTCTCATCATTCCTGTGCTACTCAGCGCCACAGAGTCACTGCGGAGCCTCTGCCCGGACCAGGCAGAGACAAGTGCCTTCCATCTATTGAGCAGATGAGGGAGAGTGCAAAACTCCACCAGAACAAGGAGTTAAAAATGGGGACAACATAGAAGACCAACCCTAGGGTGCAAACAAAAAGGGTACATTAACAAAGGCTTTCTGATCAGCTTTAGGATCCCAAGTTTTGCAAGCATCAGGCACAGTAACAGTGTTACTCCACATGAGATGTCTACAGGTAAATTTCATGCTAACTGTATTAAGTAGGGTATTAGGGACTGAATGCTACTGCAAAAATAAACATCTGTCAATACAGGACAATTTTTAAGCAAACACAACATCGAATGTACTACTATTAAGCCAGCTATACAAAGGTGATTACAAAAACCCATTTTCAAGCCATTCCAAAACCAGGATAATGTTCTGCTCTATTATGATAATGCAACAGTCTACTATCATATGACTAGGAGACAGACAGACACACAGACATTTATGTAATAATGACACATGAACAGCTTCACATGCTATTTACTCTTGCGCTCACATAGTGCTTGTTTTCAAGGCTCTTTTCAAGCATTTATCGAATTCCTCAGAACTGCTGGGAGGTAGTGAACCAGGTCATTTCTAAGACTGTATTTTAAGTTCAAAAACCTATTTTTGTTCAAACTGGGTATTTGGGGTTTTTAAAATATAATTTAGCTTCATTTAAATGAGTTTAATTTTTTGCCTCCCAACCGGTTCCAAGGAACACATACATCCAGCTGAGACCTTGTATGACATATTTAAACCCAGAGCAAATTTTCACGTTCAAGATATAAACCCCAGAAAATAGGGATTTATAATGAAAACATTGACAGGCATTTAACCATAGCCATACTGGCGGGTGTTGCTATACAACGTATCAGTCTTACTTTTATTTTCTTTCAGACCACGTGGAGAGACATCTGAAATAGTACATCTCTGACGATACACGTTACGGAAAGCTAAGGGAAAGTTACAACATACGTTATGGAAATGATATCTCAGCACAGAAATTGAAACGTTCAGACATACTTAAGTCACACAAAGTTTGATAGCAAGTACCATACTTTGAACATTAAGAGACTAAGGTCTTTTCTAGACTTTTCACCGTTAAAGCCAGGTCTGGCAAACACTACACACAGAGATAATTTCACTGACATAAGCAGTTTGAGAGTTCAGAGGGACAAACGCATATGAATAACTCCTGTATGTAACTGTTTGCAAGATCTGCTCCTAAAAGTAATCCTTTATGCTAACAGCTTACTACTAAACATTCAATTTTGAGACTTGGTAATGTTTTGTTCACTGCCTATTCATTTCAATTTTATGGAAAGACATTATACTGAAACTCAGAATTAATGAAGATTTCATAAAACAGGCTACGAGAAACTATACTATAGACATTTACTTAATAAAGACTTACACCATATGCCCAACACCATCTTCATACAGATGTATTGTAGTTTAATCTAATCCTAGAAAACTATGGTTTACTACTGGTAGTTATTTTAGTAATTAAACACTTCACAACAATTTATTATTATCTAGGACTTTATTATTTCATACAGAGAAAAAACACTAAGTCTACCCCTGTAATTTCTTCATTGTTACTTTTACTTAATTTTACTTAATTTTACAAGCACCATAATTTTCTCTGATCTACAGGAGAGGAAAAGCCAAACTGTCTCATGCAAAAAAAAGTGATGTAAGCAGCACAACATTCAAAGTGTTAAAGAAACAGAGGATTCTTTAAGAAATGAGAACCCGTCATAATTAAAAGACACAGCAAAGCAAAACAAGCTTTTTACGGCATAGCTTGGTGGTCTGCTACAGAAAACATATGTACATGGAATCTGCATAATCATTACTTGTATCAGTTACTCGCTGGCATGCACTAAACCAGAGGAAGTAGTTTTTACATTAAAAGGTTTTTTGGGAGGTTGGGTGTGGGGTTTTTTTTTCCCAAAATTTAATTTTTGTGAACTAAATCCTGTCAGGTGCTGAGTGCATCCTACATCTCCAAGAAAATCTAGAGCATTCAACTCTAATAAAGTGGTCTCAAGGCGTGACACTTCTGCATCACCTACAGACAACACGGAGCTGTGATCCTTACTGGGAATGAAGAAACCTCGCACCAAGGCAAAGGCAGTTTGCATACTGGCACGGATTGATGCGATTTTTTTCCCCCCAGTGCCCACGCTTATTTCTTAAAATGCTTGTAAATGTTCGTAAAAGGTCTGAGGGTGTACTTTATGTCTGAATGACTCCTAAATGGGAAGCTTTCCATACGCTGCTAGGCGTGGGAAACAGCATATGCTGAGTGCCATCTGCTGGGAGCGCCCGCTCAGCCGCTGCCTGGCTGCCTGGGCCATGGGAAATGGGGCGGGCAAATCCTGGGCTAGGTTTGCACACATTGAAACGTTTAGTCCCAGCTTCAGACAAAATAATATTTTAAAAATACAATTTGGAGGAATAGATCCGCGCTCCAGGTGCTTAATGTACAAAAGGAGCAAGTAAAACCACTTCACTAGCACAACTGATACAGCGTAACTCGCACATGCTCACAGAAGAGTGTTGCAAGAGACAGGGCAGCCCTAGTCTAAGATACTTACTAGCCTTATTTCAGTCATTGAACTGTTTTTGGCGGAGAAAAATGGATTATTTCTCATCTACACCTATGTTTATATTAAATATAAAGTAAATATTGCATTGTATCACTATGGTCCTCACAGGAAGGGCAGAGGTAACATTCCAAGCACAGAAATTGAAAGGGTATTTTCATTCAAGTCCTTGTCCTGCAAATACTGAAAGCTGGGGAAGGACTGGTTACAAGGGCAGGCAGTGACAGGACAAGGGGCAGTGGCCTCAAGCTGAAGGAGGGGAGATTTAGGTTAGACACTGGGAAGAAATTCTTCCCTGTGAGGGCGGTGAGGCCCTGGCACAGGCTGCCCAGAGAAGCTGTGGCTGCCCCCTCCCTGGCAGTGTTCACGGCCAGGCTGGATGGGGCTTTGGGCAACCTGGCCTGATGGAGGGTGTCCCAACCCAAATCAGTCTGCATGTCTATGCTTTAACTGCAAGGAGTTTAAAATTGTGTTTGAAAGCCCCATTTACAGCTCTGCCATCATGCTGCTCCCTTACGCTAAGCGGGCAGGGGCACCAAGGCTGAAAAGTCTCCCTTTGCATGGAATTTGCCAACCAACCAGAAGAACACCAAACTCCACACTATTCCAGACTCAGTAGGCACATAGCGTGGTGGTACAGTTACAGGGCTGCGATTTGCACACAGCTAGGTGGTGGGAAAAGTACAAACTCAAAGTGTTATAGCATTAAAAAAAAAATCATGAGAACTCCAGGCGTTTTCTATATATTGAGAATTTAAAGTCACAGTGCATTGTGGCACTGAAGCAGATGTTGGCTCTAGATCTCGTTCCCATGTTTAATTTGACACATGCTATACCATTCCCTCGCAACCCCCTCAATTCACCACACACAAAAAACTGAACCAAAGGCAAAGCAAGCCTCCGTTAATTTATAAGCATCTGGGGAATTAAGATTACTCTCAAAATATGTGAGCTATGTGATTGTATATTATTCCACTGTTAGCAGATGAATTTGGGTTTATTTTTTATATATATTTCAAAAAACGTAGCCAGTCAGTGGAACTCAATCTATTAATGTTTGCACAGTTATGGATCAAAAGGACAGGAGTAAACAGTAGTGTTATGAGGTTTTTTATTCCAAAATGTGACTACTGGATTGTGCCAGAAAAACAATCTGACACAATAGCTAACCTAATGCTTCACAAACAGGTATGCAATAGGAAAAAACTCCCAGGGGCTGTGTTTCTAGCTGACCAACTTTGAGATCTCCTTTTCAGAGCAGAAACAAAACTGGAAAAAACCCAAACCACAAAACACCAAAAAAACCCGGAAGACTGAGTGCCCCCCCCTGCTTTTGAAGGTAGACACCAGCAATATGAGTGTGCACCAAAAGGTGCATAATGAGGGCTAAGGAAATTTGCTTACCCTGTATTTTTAGGATTTTAAATCTGGCTCAACAGCAAATATAACAGGAAACCAAGGTCAGCCTGACACAATGTGGGCTATTCTCTCTCTTCCTCAATATGTGTTTGCAGCTCCTATCTAGGTTAATGGGAGTTTTGTGCACATGTGGGGGGAAACAGAACACAAATGCTGCAAAAATTGGACTCAGATTTAGTTCAAATAAAGCGTAATCAGCTTTAGAAAAAATCCATCAGCTTGAAAACTGATGTCTTATCACTGAAAAAAAGTCTTTAAAACATCACCTCCATATGCTTGTTAAGCCCAGCCCTGGGAAAAAGTGCTTGTAATGCTTTGTACCCTTATAAACCAGTTGTGAGCAGAGTACAAACACCCAAACTGATTCTTTTTGATGCTTCAAATACTCATCAGCCAGGGTTGCATCTTTTTTATTTGGGTCTCAAGAAAATTCCTAAAAACACTGAAAATTAACTCACTGCAGCTTTTATTTTCTCCTACATAACCATGCACAGTGACATTGTTATGCAGACATTGCAGATATCTTTGCTGTTGAAATGAAAGAGAAAATTATGTTCAGGTTTTCATGATATGACCAATTCATGGAGTTGGGGGTCTTACAGCACCCTTCACAGACCTAATAGCAGAAACTAGATATCATGTGAAAAGTGCAACTGCATCTGGGCATTAAATTGCATTTCTTTCTTTAAAGAAGTGTCACATAATTAAAGAATATGCTGTAAGAGGAATGAAAGAATAACATTTTCAATCCTGCACATATTTTGTACATAGTTTTCAGTGCAACATGTATTTTTATAAGAGAAATTTAAAATGGGACACATTGAATGTAACTACAGTACACTGCTAAAGAACTTGGAAAATATTTTAAGTCCAGTGATTTAGCAGCAATCCATATGAAAACTTCTGTCATGCCTCTTTTTAAAAGAATTACAAATACCATTAAACAAATTTGATTTTTCAATTTAATTCCATTATTTGTGCAAAGAATTAGGAAAATATTATAAAATTATAGTATGCTGGAGACAGAAGTTGGAAAGCGTTTCCAAGCATCCTAAAATCTATGAAACCCCTCACCCAAACCGGTGACTTTTACCCCCCCCAAAAAAGCAAACAAACTTCTGGTTCAAAGGAAAATTAAAACAAACCAGAGCAGCCCATAGCACATGTTTCCTGCAGCAGAGACACCCGTTTCCTACAAGGGCCTTCATTACGCATGACACAACAAGCAGCACCCATTCAACCTGAGGGAAGCCCACAGGCTCGCAGTGCCACTGGCTGGCTCTTTGTCACCAAATGCAGCAGGTTGAATGCAGACATCACTGTGATATCCTCACCAACAAAACCAGAGGCAAAGAACAGGGGCAAGAGCTGAGTAGGGAAGAAAAAAAAAAAAAGAAAAAAAAAAGATGAGAACAAATTAAAACATCAAAAATGTTAAGATACATTCACAGAAAAAACGATGCTTACAATTGTATGAGATCACCACATGGGAGCACAATTCTAAATGCACTTTTCTTAGTATGTTTAGCCCACTTCTGACACCACCACCCCCAAAAATGTTGATACATATTACATAGTATTCAGTGAAGTAACCTTCTATGCTACCAAGTATTCACCGAGGCTGCTTCAGATATCCACCTGAGAGCATCTCAGGGTAGCAACCTATGTGGTCACAAGTGCTGAGGCACTAAGGGGCAACCTCAGGACCTCAGCTAGACAGCAGGAATCCTGCTCTGAATACCCAGGAATGCCGGGCAGATCAAACGTGCAGGCTTTTTCTATTTATTTAAAACAAAATTACACTCCACAACATCTCTGACTGGTGAATGCTGGAAACCAGTCACTGCTAAAAATTGTTCTTCTGATGACTTGAGGGACGTGACATTTCATTGTAATAAACTTGCCAGATATCTTAAACCCACAACTTCTCTTTTTTTGTGTGTCTTTAAGGCAGGAAATAATTCGCATTGTAAACTGTCCATGAGATCTATTTAAACAATCTTCCGGACAGTTTAAATATAGCAGAGAGATGGCAGTGGCGAGATTTTATTTTAGAAGGCTTTAATGCATGAATACTAATTGTTTCATTTACCAACGATGGGAAAGAGGAAACACAGCTGCCTTACAGCCCAGCCATTCATAGCCACAGCTCACTTCGGGAGATTATGTGGCATAAGGGACGGGAGCCAAGCCCCACCGGAGCCAGTAACGAAGCTCTCACGGACTCTGGTTGAGAACAGGATTAGGCCCCAGGTAACTAATGAGCAGCAGGGCACGACTCCCGGCCTCCTCCCTCGTACCCTCTGTCCTTTTTGGGTGTCAGAGCACATGGGCCACACGGTCTGGCCATGACCCAGAGCAGGGGTTTGTCCTGGGCATTCTCCCAACCGGGAACAAGTTGCCCACGGTCTCACCCTGACGAACAAGCACACGGTACCCAGCCAGAGGTAGCACCAAACCACCCTGGAGTGTCCCTGATGGAAACGCGCCTGCGCGAGCGCGCCTCAACTCGGACCTCTCCAAACTAAATTCCCCGAGAAACCCGAACACCTCTGTGCTGCTGGGCAGGCGGGGGGAAGCGGCGAAGGTGGGCGCTGCACGGCGGGCAGCCCGAGGCAACCATGACGCAGAAACAAGCGTAGCATGTCACGCATGGCTGCAGCGCTGCTTCAAGGGAAGAGTAAAACCTCTCCCGTGCAGGCTGCCGGCTAATGAAACACCACAGGACTGCGCGCAGCCAGTTTCCCTGCTGCCGGCGGAACAGTCGCGCCGCCGGCACCCTCCCGCAGCCCGCTGCCGGTACCCGCAGCCCTGAGGCGGAGGCGCCTTTGCCCGGCCGGGGAACAAAGCCACGCTCCGCCAGCCGCAGCGCCGGGCGCCCCCTGCCGGCCGACGCAGCTCCCCCCGTTCCTCGGCCGTGCACTGCGGCGCCGCCTGGTGGCCCCGGCTGGGCATCGCCGTTACACGGCAGGGGCTGTCCGGGCCGCCCTTACACCGGGGCCATTGCCGCCGGCGGGGCTCCGTGAGGGCTTGGCTCCGCCAAAACGCTCAGCAGCTTGACCTTTCGGAGCGGGTCTTTCATACCCGGAGTACCGACAGACATCTCGGAGAGCAGCATGCCGCGGGGTGCACGGACCGGCCCATCCCTATCCATTAAGGCGCCCAGCACAGCCGGTCACCGGGACCGGAGGAGCCCGGTGTGGAGGTGAAGGGACACGCGGTGTCACCTTGTGCAGGCCCTTTGGCCCCTCGATGGTCCGGGACCAACCTCCCACACCAACGCCACTGCCCTGCTCTTCTCCGTCAGGACTGAAACTACCTCGAGTGTAAACAGCTCAAAGGAAATTATCTAAAAGCCCCGAGGATTATAAAATAGATCCCAACCTCTTGAAAACGTCACATATTTCAGTGTGCACCGAAAAGTTGTTATTTAGTCTCAAGTATTCATAAAGACCTGGAGGATATGTAAGTCCTGAAAGCCCAATAAAATATAACTGAGTGTTCATGAAAGTACTTTATTGCAGTTAACATATTTATTCTTCTCTTGCTGACATTTTGATCGCTATTTTTATTTACTCTGTACATTACAGCAAGGCCCAGTAGTCTCGGGTAGGACAGGACCTCCTGGTGCTAGGCACCGTACGCAGACAAACTAAACCCCTGCTGCCAGGAGTTGACAGACCATGGCAACAACTGCGTGTCAAGAACCAGTCCAGAGCAGAGACAAACTCATTACAATTAACATACTCGGTTTGGAGGCGTTTCACCCTGTCTGCATGGGCACAGAGAAGTGGCTGAGGGAGAATGACAGGTTAAGATGCCAGCCTGGCCATGACACATTCGGGAACTGGGTTCGTGTCTCAGATTTATCAGAGGAACAGCCAGAGCACAACTAGAAACACAGGAAGAAAACACCATTCTGGAAATACCATCAAGGGTGGTTTAAACTCCCATGCTGTGCACAGCTGGACCTTTCCAGGTTAAGCAAAGACCCCACGGTGGTGCCTCAGCCCCACACCAGGGGAATATGGCCATGCCAGCACAGCCCCTCACCCTGCGGAGGCCAAACAGCCTGGGCACAGCACCCTGCTAATGTGCCCATGCTGCTGGAGTACTGCAGCCATGAGCCATGGCGAGTACTGCAGCGCAGCACCCCCACATCTCTATTGCAGCACTTGTCTGGCAGGACAGACACTCCATGAAGCGGTCAGAGCAAAACTCACCAGCTAGGGAAGGAGATGATGCTTTTATATATTACTTCCTAGTTTTGTTGTTTGGTTGGTTGTTTTGGGGGGTTTGGGGTTGTTATTTTTTAAACACATGCTGCTTGCTGCACTGCCTGCAACACCCAGGACACTGCTGGCTCCTCCACAGTTGTCCCTCATCGTTACCAGAACTCTCGGAGCCTCTTCACCACAATTCACTCTTTAACCTAGCCACAGCATGGGCCAGTATGGACCTTTTCCCTGTGTGACTCTTTTAAGACGAATGCTATGCTCAGAGATAGCCTGTACATTTTATAAATACAGATTTTACAAAAATAGCAGCAACCATGTCACTGGGGGCCTTCTGCTAGGATGATACACACTGTAACTCCAGGGAAGCTTTACCGTTAGGATGCTACTTTACCTAATAATAGACACACATTGAAGTACTGCCAGCTTTCAAGAGCTCCTAGATTGTCATTGCAAAAGTTCAGAAAGCACAGCCCCAAAATACAGAGGATTTGTTAAAAAATAATGTAGGGGGCCTGTAAAATTTGTCCTTCGGAAATTAAGAACTTTGTACGTACTCAGGTTACATTTTCTCAACCTCTGTCTGCAACTAGGGAAATTTCTTTGGTGAAGGGACAACTTGAAAGATTAAATTCTGATAATATCACATCTTGCTTTCAGGGAAACACCAAGACTCTCAGGAGCTGATAACACTACTGGCTTAAGTTTTTCCATATTCAGTGTTTTTTTCTGACAACTCAGGTCCAGAGTTCCTAAAATTAATGAGAACCCCAGCGCTCACAAAAAAAATTATTGTAAAGTTTTAGCCCTTTACAAGTAAATTAAAAAAATAACACAAATTCTTAAGGGAACCTTTTTTTTCTTCTTCTTGTTCTTGCCCCAGTAATGAGATCTTAATAGTTTGAGGCTTCTACTTTTTCCCCCAACTGCCCTCCCCCACCCCTAACTCTCCAGCCCCATTTCGAGGGCAGGAAACAATTAGAGATAGGTACACACTAGCCAGGGAGCCAGGCTCTTATGTCAGGAGTTTTTATGTCACTGGAAAAAGCAAAAGAGTCAAAATACTGCCATCCTGGAGAAACCCAAACAACCAGATGTCAGAAGACAGTAAAGGCCTGTGAGTCTTCTATGCTCAAGTGTTACTTTAACAGTTTAATTTTAATCACTGTTTGTTTTGTTAAGTTTCTCCCATCCAGCAGTTAAGTTCAAACAGTTGTTTTGCAAAGGTTTTATTTGATTTACGTCTAAATAAATAAATAAACTGTAACAAAATGTTTCACTGAGGAAGCTTAGTGGAATACCTAATATATACATTGATTCCATCCTAGGCATGTTCATCTTTTGTTTTATTTGGGGTTTTTGCTCCCCTCGAGCTGCTGCCAGTCAGGCTGGGCAGACAGCAGAGAGGAACCACCAGGCTGTGCAGGAGGAAGAAGTGCAGCTCTGAGGGAACCGTGTGAGCAAGTATTTCAGGATATAATGGATTTCTGTGCCTAAACAGCTATTTACTTCCTCATCGTTTTACCTCAACATGTTCTCTGCTAACGCCAAAGCCCTTGGCCTCCCCAGCTCCCTGCGCTTGCACTTGGTGGGTTTTATGGACTTTACTGCTTGCGGTGAATGGCTTAGGTTTGTCACGGTGCCTGCTAAGGCAGAGGGGGTGTGGGGGGGGCAAAGGCAATGTTTAATAGCTTATAAGGAGATGTTTAATGGGGTCTGAGCCACCAACCATTACTGAGCTGCCAGCTGTGGCAGGAGACTGGAGCACAGGAAAGCTTTTCAGCAGGGGGATGAGGACTGCCAGTTATTTATAGGAGAAAGGAGAAGGGAAGAATCCCAGTTCCCCCTTTGGATCCAAGATCTCTGATCCTGAAACTAGCACCCACTGCAGTGTACCGAGTGTTTCCCTCACACACATACACCTCACTACCTGCCAAACCATCCTTTCTGCCCTGGCCTCCCAACAGTCTGCTACAACAATGCAGTGGCAGCCTCCAGTCCACAAAACCCACACACCCTCTCAATATGCATTTGTGCTTTAGAATGAGATTTTTAGACAGCTGCATGCTTCAATGCACTGTCCTGTACTTGAAGCACTCAGCACAAAATTACAAAGGTAACTGACAAAACCTTTGGAAATTCACCCTTAAAGAGAGATTTTATGAGGCAGATTTTTTCATGTGTTTGTATATCCATTGATAATGCAAACAAGCCTTCACAAGTTCACCTTTTACTATTAAAATACCTCGCAAAAGCTCTTTATCTGATGAGAGTAAATACTTTAATCATTAACAGCCAACAATATGCAGGAAAATATCATAAAGATAATTATAAGCTTTTCAAAGGCTTACTGAAGAGGCATAAAGCATTTTAAAAGTAACTAATTGTGTTAGCCTTACAGGTCTACAGAGGGACTGCAGCATTTAACTTGCATGCCTGTCTGCATACACCTCCATACACACACACAGAGTACCAGCTTCTCAATTACAGCCACAGAAATGAGAAGTATTAGACCTGAATTCCCTTTTCACTTTTAACACTCTCAATTAAAGCATGTTCTCCATGGCTATTTGGGTTGGAATGTGCAAACTGAATGGCAATCCAGGCTACTCTTAGGAAGTTTACATTGTGCCCTGATAAAGGAGGCAATTACTGCCATACCTCGTAATATTTGAGTGGAAAACCAGGAAATGTCAAGCTTTAAACTTGAAGTTAGCACTGCTATAAGAAAGGGGCCTTAAAAATGAAGTTCAAAACCTTTTTGCTGTCTTGAATTTTCCATATTCTCTTATGCTGGATTTTGGTTTTAAGCCTTTCCCACAGCAACACACAGAAAGGGGTAACAGGGCCCAAGCTATTAATGTTATTGATGTACTTTTTTCACATTCCGGCTGGGAAGCTTCAGTAGCAATATCTTCTATAGCCATCTTTTTAACAGCTGGAGTTGGGGAGGAGGGGGGAAGATGAAGAAACAGAAGAAAGCAGGAAAAGACCATGAGACAGGATCAGACAGCAGGGAAGCACTGTTCTCCCTCTAGCAGGAATACACATCCCCACCTGCTCATGCCAAGTCCCACTCTGTGACACACAGTGACAACCAAAGCCTTAGGGACTAAGGACCCTCCATGCTCCCTCCTTAGGCTTCGTGTAAGTTTCCCAGTGAGGTGAATCAGAGATCTGCTTAGGAGTGCAGCCTTCAGCCCGAGTTTTATTACCCAGGCTTTGCTCCTCCATCTGAGAAAGAGGAGATGCCCACAATAGATTTTAGATTATTGTACATATAAAACAATTACCTTTCCAATAAAATAACCATTAAAATCTTGGAAAATAAACCGGATTCTGAAACCTTTGCACAGAATTCCGGATAATGTCAATTATTTCAATTGTCAGGGAAAGCTAAGAAAGGAGATAATGCTCCATATGTCTGGAGTCCGTATTTATATTGGAATATAAATTGGAATAGAAAAGTGGTTTATATTTACAAAAGAAAAACACTGCATCTGAGCAAAGAACAAAGAGCTATATACTTCATTTTCATTGAATTACCAAATTGAGCTAACATTCTCTCTAGCATCAGCTGCCACAGACGGAAGCTCACAATCCCTTACAGGAATACTTCATTTTGTATCCTGAACTGGCCACTGCATTGCTCCCCTCTCCAGCTAGAGAAAAACCTGTTTGGTAACAAAAAGACTCCTGTGCTGGTGCAACAAAAGCCCAGAGGTGTGTCCGAAAGGCCTCAGAACTGAGAGGACAATGAAAACAAAGGGGGTTTTGAAGGTTATACCCTCCTGAAAAGTGAGAAGGGGAAAAGTGCATTAATGCCTCCCTGTTCCACAACTGCTCCCACGGAGAACTGTGAGACTCAATTCTCCATCCTTATTTTACTACTTAACACTATTACACATCCAGGGCAGTGGTACAGGTCCCCTCTGAACAGCCAAAGGACATGGCCTTGTCCAGTGGGAATGAAGGATATCTGTGCTACACTGAGTAGCACAGGAGGGAAAGGAATTAATTTATTTTCCTTTAAGTAATACAAAAGCTAAAGAATCCTTGCTCAAGGGACTCTGGCTTGGTGGAAGGAGATTTCATTGCTGCAGAAAAGCAGAACTGCAAAGAGATAAGAAAAACTGGAGAGACCCCAAGGAAAGGAAGAGACTCTGTAGACGAAGAGACACAGCAGACAAGTGAGGAGTCCCTGAGCCTGGGATGAAAGAGGATCCTCAGCTAAGGGCAGGAACAGCACCTCTCTGAGCCCTGCTCATACATCTGTCGTTTGCGGACAGTTTCCCAATAGTTACAGCTGGTAGTACTTCCCAAAGGAGAGTAAATATAGGTCAATTGGGATTCCTCCCCCCCCTATTCCTGCTCCTCCCAGATCTGATGCACCAAAATAGCCCTGAGCTGCACTTTCATTTTCCCTGCCTTGGTAGCCTGCCAACACGGAGCCCGTTCCTTTTACGGCAGGGAGTTTATAACTACAACAGCCATAAACTATCCTTAAACGGGTCTTTTCTGAGAATCACGATCCTTTCAACATCTTGAAAAATCTCTCATCTTTTCCATTCCAGGCAGTACTCTTCAGCACAGTGGTAAAGATTTAATTGCTTCTGGTGCTCAGATGACGAGATACAAGTGTCCTGGAAATAACCTTTTAATTTAACAATTCCTACTGGCAAGCCCGGAAGCTCTCTGTGTTGCTCACCAACCAAGAATTCATTTTCAGTACTCAAAAGAAAACCAAAGTTTAAAAACTTGTAGGTCACTGCTATGGATAGAGGAGCTACCCAAGAGGTACCCTAGCACTGAAGACACGATACCTATTTTTACTACCAGGTTGATTTGAGTAGGCATGCCCTCCCTCTCAACCAACATTTGCCTTGAGTACTGGGTTTGCATGGCAAGGTTTTGGTAACTGGAGAGGCTTCTCTGGGAAGCTGCATGTCCAATACAAGCAATGACAGCCAGCTACAAGACAAACCTGGTGATGGGCAAGGCCAAGCGCACCAGTGCCAATGCCTCAGGGATAACACCGTTAATAAGGAGGAGGGGAACCCCAACAAGGGCAACTGTAGCCAGAGAGAGGAGAAAGATGTGAGAGGAACCCTGCAGACACGAAGGTCAAGGAAGAAGGATGAGGTGCTCCAGGTTCCTGCAACCCACGGAGAAGACAATGGCCCATGGAGGTTGATGGTAGAGCAGGTATCTACCTGCAGCCCATGGAGGACCCCATGCTAGAGCAGGGGGATGCATCCAAAGGAAGCTGTGACCCCATGGGAAGCCCAACACTAAAACAGGCTCCTGGCAGGACCTGTGGCCCCATGGAGAGAGGAGTCCACACTAGAGCAGGTCTCCTGGCAGGACCTGTGATCCCATGGGGGACCCACACCAGAACAGTCTGGTCTTCAATGACTGCAGCCCATGGAAGGGGCCCATGCTGGAGCAGTTCATGAAGAACGGTGGCTGATGGGAGGGACTCCACACTGGAGCAAGGGAAGATTGTGAGAAGTCCTCCTCCTGAGGAGGAAGGAGCAGCAGAGACATGTGATGTACTGACCACAGCCCTCATTCCCTGTCCTCCTATGCTGCCTGGAGGAAGAGGAGAGAGAGAAATCGGGAGTAGAATTAAACCCAGGAAGAAAGAAGGGGTGAGGGAAGGTGTTTCTAAAACTTGGGTTTATTTCTCATTACTCAACTCTGATTGGATTGGTAATAAATTAAATTAATTTTCCCAAGCTGAATCTCTTTAGCCCATAACAGGAATTGCTGAACGATCTCTCCCTGTCCTTATCTTGACCCACAGCCTTTCGTTACATTTTCTCTCCCCTGCCCAGCTGAGGAGGGCAGTGATAGAGCAGTTTCGGTGGACACCTGCCTCCAGCCAAGGTCAACCCAAGCTTACCAACACAGCAGAGCTAGCAAACTTTCTGTTCTATTTTTAATTCAGGAAAAATCCCATGCATCGTTACCAGAAGGTAAAATACATCTTCCTTTTTTACCAGTGAACAGAAGCCCTTCAAAAGGAAGTATCTATTCTGCATTTCTGAAACAATTTCTTACCAGTTTTCATTTCTCAAGTGAAAAGAAAAAATAAATTATTAATTTAAAAGATTAAACAAATACATCACTTGGCATTGGAGTTCTTTTGAGTTGTGTTACACAGTGCTCCTAACTCAGAGGATTTCTTCCTCAGCTTACAAAGCTTGTTTGCCTTGGTCACAACACACAATAGACACTTGATATGAGCGTTTCTCTAAGGTAGAATCACAAAAAACAAGGAAAGAGAAAGCCTCCAGCTGAGAACTACTAAGACTTAGCAGGACTTCCAACCTTAAACATCAAAAAAAGTACACCCCTCCAACAAGAGCACCGTCTCACGGTCCTGTGGTGAGAGGAGTGCAAGCCAGCCTGGCAGTGGTTTGCTGAGCGGGCGCTCCTGTCCGCACAGCGCAGAGACAAACACAGTTGTGATTTCAGCCCTGGTTTCGGCCTATGGTTTAATGAGCTCTCAGAGTAAAATCTGTATCAAGGAATTAATAAACCCCAAAGTCACAACGCTCCCTGCCAGACCAGCAAACTAAAGCATCCTCAAGGCAGGATCAGATGCCATTACAGTGTATATAGGAAATTACCAATAAATAACCAGTAAGTCTACGGGCAGCAGATTTTCAAGATATTTAAAACACTTTTAACTGAAGAAGTTGTTGGTGCTAGTATCTATCTACTTGCATATTCTCATGATGTGCCTATAAAAGCCTTGGACCCTACTAGAAAAATAAATTTCCAGTGCAAAAGGCACACACAGACTCACGTCCTACCCAGACGTCAGCCTGTGTCATTCTGCTCAGCACTGAATTCTTCAGCACAAACCATTTGAAAGCCAAATTATCTCCCTGTATTTTTATAATTCACTACATGGGAAAATACAATTTGTAGATCAGACTGTGAATCAGACCCGAGTCGAGTCTCGTATTTTGTCAAAAAGCTTTCAAGTAAAGCATGGAGTTTATAAAATATAGTTACTCTGTTAGCTGGCATAACCGCACTTCAGACCAATCCAGGTTGGTTGCTTCTTTTATTAGCATCCCTGCTACTAGAAAAGCATTTCGAATTAACGACATCATAGCTGCCAATCTTTCCCCAAGCAGTCTCCCTTACATGGAAATTTTCTACGTGGCTTTCTCTAAAAACCAATACCGCTCATCACCACAGAGAGGAGCCACCTCCCTTCCATAACGAGGTACTGCATAGTCTCATGAGTAATTAATTGAGTCTCATCCTTCAAGCAACATCCTTCAAATAACATCCTCGGCACACCTAAGTCTGCATATGTCAACAGAATAAAAGACCCCTTTAAAAATGTACCTTTGATCACATCGATCGTGTCACGACGGTATGTGGAGCAGCCTTATGAATATACAAGAAAACCTCAGCCTTTTATCCAAAAATAGTTTGAAAAAATTATAGCATGAAGAAATCCCAATACTGCACAAAACCCATAAAAAGAATGGCACATACACTGTAATAACCATTCGAAAACAAAGGAACCTTTATCTAGATGGATAAAAAACACAGTTAAAATAGCATCTAGCCCATACCAAAATGAAATTCCATCAAGTAAAATGGAAACTCCTAAATCTTCCCAGCCAGAGATGTACTTTTTATGAATAGCAGAGAGAAAACACTATAGGAAATAAGGAGAGTATTTATACTTTAAACCTCCTTTGAACATACAGTACAATCAGATGAGTTAATATTGAATGTCAATGACTGGAAAGTGAGGGAGCAAAGAAAACTCTTTCTGTCCTAACAGCAATACATTTGACTCAAAGACAAAGATCAGTGTATTTTAAACCACTGCCCAAGATGGACTGATCTAATAAATAGTTCTATTTAAATTTCTGTCGTATCATTTTCTTAAAACAAATCTTCACTTGCTTAGGCTATCGTTAAATATGCTGATTAGCAAAAAAATACACACATTTACACTAAATTTCCCACTACTATTTAATAACCAGGATTATAGGTACACCTACTTGTATCCAGGTAATTACAGGGATAAGAACATTTATTCAGGACTCTCCTTCCTTCTTTCAAGAGAAAATGACCAAAGACAAACTTCTTTCAATGAAAAAAGTTACCTGGACTCTGTATGAGCTGAATTGCAATTTCCATTCCAGCTCAGCTTAAAAATGCACAAATATAGCATTTTTCCTTTCCAGTTAGCTAAATATATTTACACCGTATGTGTGGCACAAGCATCTGCCCCTCTAGGCATTCTAAAGCTATTTTTCAATTCATAAACAAAGTAAGTATTCATTCTAGTTAAACATATTACTTTGAACCCTGCTTTGATTATTTCCCTTCTCTATCTCTTGAGTGTCCAGAATGTGAAGGTATCTTCTCGACCTCTTTTAACTGATCAAAAATATTAAAATTCAACAGCCTTTTCAATGCCCATTCCCCAACCCTAAATCGATTCAGAACACAAAAACACTCCTCCTGTACCTGCCAGCTGGTCTTGCAGCCCACAGTAACCATGCAAACCCTTGCTGTGCAGCAAGGGGTACTTACCTTTGACGGCTCTGTTACAGTGAGTGTACAATAGGGACTGTATTGGGGTTATCTCCAGACTCACCCCGTGAGCCACCTGCAGGTAGGGGTGATGCTGCCTGCTGATGCCAGACCTGGCAGCAGCCCCACAGTCCTGCACAGAGCCCCCCCAAGACACTGCCCGTGCCTGTGGCTCACTGAGTGGGCACACCACTCAGTTCAGCACGTCTTGTTTGGAGGATCACGGGAGGAACAATGCAGCTGCCAAGTTTATTCTCCTCTTCCATCAGCCTTCTGCTAGTCTCAAGGTTTTATAGTTCAACTTCCCATCTAGATCAATACTGTAAGTTAAATTTGGATGTTTTATTTGCATAATCTGTTCTTAAAAGTGACATCTGTGCCATTTCCTTCAGCAGAGGCAGCAGCACGGCAGCCTGCTTTCAGAAGCTTCACTGAGCCTTGCCCCAATACGCAGTGTCTGTCCTACTTGGGCTCACACTCCAAGAAAGGAAATCCTACAATTAAAACATTAGAAAATGAAGAGTCCCTCTGTATCCTCTTGGTCCTAATATTTCACAGCACTGTCACTACACATCAGAAATTCACCAGTAACTCAGCCATGCCCCCACGGCATCCTTGCTCCCCAGGACGGAACTGCTCCCCTCAGCACATCTCAGTGCTGAGTGTGCAAGCCTTCAGCACTCCCTACCAAAACCAATGACAAAGGATGTACCAACTCTCTGTCTACCTTAAGGACTCTTGAAACAATAATTACTGGTTTGACTTTTTATATTCTTGTTTAGTATAGTACTTTTATGGTACATACATACAGAAAGATTCTCATTCTTTTATATTTATGTGTGTACTTAGATAGATATTCACAGATATCTTATCTAGATGTTTGGAAATTGCTTGGTAGTTGCTAAGCAAAACAAACAAGAAAATAAATAAACCATAAGCTATGATCAGTTAAACCCATCTGCAGATTTTGCTATTTGTAACCAAATACACAGAAAGTCACACAGGCAACAGATTACCAGTTTGGAAACAGGCTGACTGCCCAGATGACCTTCCATGACAGCACATTTGAGGGATTTTAAAAAAACAAACCCAGAGGTAATTGTCTGAAGTAGCTGCAGTGACTGACAAACTATTTTGCCTCTGTTGCATAGATTTACCTCTGCACACAGGGCATCAGTGCAGCAAGACAGTCACTTGAATTTGCAACGAACTATCTTGTCAATGAAGCTGGCTTTTGAGGGTTGTTTGGGAATTTTGGGGAGTTTTTGGGGTTTTTTTTTGAGAGAGAGAGCGCTTTATCAACATCAATCAAGCTTTCCTTCTCACTCTTAGGAACTCACTCTGGGTGCTTTAGCTGGATAAACAGGCGTCTATCAGAAACCAGTCACGTTAATGTTGAGTCGCTGTATTCCCGGACAATGGAGCTATTCTGTGTCTGTAAGCTTTGTCTGAGGCTGCTCTTCCTCCCCTGACAGGTTAGGAAATGTATCCTACAGTGTTTGGGAAACAAGCTGGGGCAATCATTCAGAGAAGAACAAGCACCTTGGAGGATTTTTAAAGGCTTTTGCTTTAAAAAGGTCAGTAAGCTGGCTGTACCCTGTTTTTAAAAGGGAGGAAGGGAGAAATGAGCAATTGGTGGACCCTAAAAAGCTTTTGAACCAAATGACTAAGGAGTCCAAAAATTCACAACAGAAAATTAGAAAGCAATAAACCACTGAGATGGACTTGCCAAAATCTAACCACATCAACCAACATCCTTTTCTTTCCTTCTTTTCTACAGGTAAGAGGAAAGCAGTAAATCCAAGAGATTTCAAATACAAAATACTTTCTGCCAGGGCAAACCAGAAAAGCACCTTCCTTCTGGATCAAGGTCCTATAATGTAGGTTCAGAGCTTCTGGAAAACACACACTCATTCAGCACTTCTACTGACTAGGGTCAAAGCCCAGCAAGTAGTCTTACTAAAACTGCAGACACACCACCCTGCAAGGAGCACGAAGCACTCTAAAGAGCTGATCAGAACTCAAGATGGTCTTAATAAATTGGAGAAATGGTCCAGAATCAGTGAGATGAAATTCAGTACAGCCAAGTACAAAGAACCACACTTGGACTTTAAAAGAAATCCTCAAACGCACAAATCCAAAAGAAAGAATACCAGATCAGCAGCAGTGCTGCAGAAAAGGATGTCAAGGTTACAGTGATGATAAATTGAGCCAACAGTGTGATCCTATTAAAAAAATAAAAGGCAAATGACAATCTGCAGTTTATTAAGAAGAGAAGCATAGCACCTAGTAGCAGTGGCTGTGGAGGAGATCTGCTCTCCTCAGCAGCAGTGAGGTATCAGCTGTAACACCTCCTGGTTTGACATGCAGGACAAAGAGCTGGGGAGAGTCCAGGGGAGAAATAAAAATAATAATAAAAAGAGTGGTTCAGAAAGCCAAATTCCTGGGGAAAAAATATAAAAAATAAGAACTTGGTTTGTTTAGTCTACAAGAATAACTGCAGAGATGGGATAAAGCTCTGAAAACCTGCATCTTGTCTAAAATAGCATTGCATCACTCAGCTATTACACTGTCTGTATTACTGTCGTAGCTATTACGTGACTGTCTTATTTTACATAAAAATGTATTAGTCCATAATGTGTACGTAACAGAGCAGAGAAAAAGGTTGGTTTCCCCCCATACAGCCCCTGTATTTCACATTTTATAGGACTTCTCAGGCAGAGTCTGATGATCTTGCAAAGTCTTTTCCAGCATGGTACAACAACCCCTGAAAGAGTGTGGTGCAGCTCAGCACCTCTCTCAAGTTCAGAGGCAAGTAGCAAAGCCACCTGGAGTTTTGCACAGGGTGATGCCAGGTTCTGGAAACCAGAAGCGCCTGCTGGGTCACTTCCCAAGTGAGCAACTAATTTGCTACCCATGTCAGCAGAGATCAACGTCCCTTAGGTGCACTTGCTTTTAAGAGCAAGCACACAGAAGAAGTACATACATGGATAGTTTGGTTTCTCTTATGAAAAGAGATTTTAAAAGGCATGCTCTCAGCACAGAGTATCTTTCCACCGTATATACAGAAGACTCCATGAAACCGATTTTAATCCTGAGAAAGAGAAGAAAAACTGAGCGCATAGTCTAAACGAGCAGTTAAGTACTGACAAGCAGCATTGATTTTCCTGCAGTCATTAGAAAGCTGAGATGCTGAGGCTACTGAAAAAAAACAAATCACTTTATGGAGTTTCTGCATTTCCTTTAACTTCACAGTGATCCACCTCAACTCTTCTGCCTGTCCCCAGGCTGACAGCCTATCCATCTTTCACTGTCACACTCCCTCCTCCCCCACCAACCCGTCCTATGGGTACCAACAGTGCCGTTGGTGTGAAGGAGCAGCAGCCTAACCGATCTGATCTGCAAGCTTTGGTTTCAGCATCACTGAGACTAGCTAAGTGCATTGCTGGATCACACACTAGTACAAACTTGACTCAAACTGGGTGCAAGCCATGACTGCTCATCAACAGGACATGTGAGGAGGGATCTGCATTGGTTTTACATTCAGTATCAAGCTTCCTCACAGCAGCAGGATGATGACAATCTGACCCAGGCGGCAAAGCTTGCTTGTACAAAGCGAACCTTTTTTCTTAGCCCATCTGAGCAAACAGAGTGACTTTACATCAAACCAACGCTTGCTCTTGAACCAGCTGCAGGAAAGCTCAGCTCACGACGCTGTTCAAACACCTGCCCGTGAGCGGACAGGGACATCGTGCAGCCCTCACCCCAGCACAGGCCCTGGGATAAAATCACCTAGGCTCTCTCTCTGCACGTGCAGCTGGAGGCACAGCCTTGCCTGCAGATTTCCCCAAGAACCACACACTGGGGAACAAAGAGGCACCAGAACAGGGCAATCCCTTGTGCAGACGGAACATTTGCTGGGCTGTTTTCTTTTGGGGACGACTGGCACGGATCACTTCCCCAGGAAGCTGCTAGGGTTCTTTCTGCTGATATTAAACTTATTTTTTTTTCTCATTTCCATTGTGTGGCCGGAGTGAAAGTGGTGGCATTTGGCAGCCACTTTCCATCAGCCCTATTGTTACTCCCTGGTAGCAGGGATTTGTTTTCCATCAGGTGAAATGCAAAGGCGTTGTCCCTGTTTGGAAGAACAGGGAGTTAAAGAGACCCCTGGGAAAAATACTTCCAAATGCCACGCACGACATTGCTTTCAGATTTCGTGGATGCGGCAGCACTTTCCAACAAAACAACAGATTAGCACACTGTGTACCTCTGGCTAAACTGCTGCCCACATTTCAAATCAATCATTAATCCTGATGTTTGAATGCTACTGACAGGGAAGAGCGAACTGGGAGCTCTGCAGATGTCCCATCCTTAGACTTTATCAGCACAACGCTCAAAAGCTGAACCCTATTTAAATGCAAAACTTACTGGAAAGATCACTTCCACTGCTAACCCTAAATACAGAAGTATTTATGCTATTAATCATGTTACGAAACAATCCTAAACTATAATTTAACTCTGTGAAGACAGCAAAGCTATGTTACCACCTTCTAAGTTTGAGCATTGTTCTTGCCTGGTTTTGGCTAGTACCGTTTCAGTTCCTCGGGTCGTAAAGTCCTTACAGAAAAAAGCCTCTTTATTCCCAGTACCAGTTGCTCGATTATGTGGTTTTCAGATAATGCCACTGGAATTGAGGTTGCTAAATGAGAACAAGGTGGCTGAGGCTAAGCAGATATATTACAAATTCCCAATTATCTCACCATAAATTATGTTCCCAAAGAATTTTGTACCTTCTTTTCAGACCAAACATAAGGATCACCATCTTCTCAGATTAAGGACACAAAAATCCCACTTAAAACTCAGAATGACATTTTTCACCTTTTGGTAGTAGTTATTGATGGAATACATGTTCCCTTTTTTTTTTCTTTTGGTGGTTGGTTGGAAATGACTTTTAAAACACTGCTAGGTGGTCACACAGTCACAAATTTCCACCAACAATGACTTAAATCGTTAGTTTTGTGCTTTTTCTTTTTTATAGTGAGTTCCTATTAGTAGTACTGAGAACCTAAAATGCTTCTGAAGCCAAATATCTAAAAAACCAGAACCTTACAGAAGCAACAAGAGCAAGGGAGTGGAAAGTTAACCGGTAGCCACTTCCTACTTCATGAAACACTAAAAATATAAAAACACCCCCAAAACTGGCAAGGTTTGTTGGGGGTTTTTTTGTTGTTGTTATAATTATTCTGTTTTAAGGACCTTTGTGTTTTGTAGAAGAAGCAGCCTCTAAATAACTCCATGTATGGACACAATTATTCCAGAGCAAGATACGCCCTATTCTATCTAGCTTTGGCTTCTGTTCCAAAACAAGCATACCAATTTCAGAGCTACTCATGGAAAGCTAAAATCCATATCTGACGCTATTCTACAGTAATTCTTAAACACACTGTCATAAATACACCAGGAATTCCTGTGTCCATGTTTATGGGGGTCTTTTGGTGAAAGGATCCCTTAAATAAGTAAGGGCTAGACAAAGCTATAATTAGGGTGACAGTTTATCCCACTTTCTCATCAGCTAAAGCCTCCACAAGCTTGAGTTCATGGCCTGGAAGCTGTCGAAACTACAGCTTTTCATGAAAACAGAAGAAGAATAGACGGGCATACTCCCTACCCCTGACTAATAAAATGTTGTGTGTAGCTTAGGTATTGCTCTGTAATGAGGACACACTCACTTGGATTATGCAGCTCAAGAGAGACATCTCAAAACTGGATGGCTTTACTGCATCGCAGGCTTGCAGTGATGCCAGTCAGATGCAGACAGGCAGACTTCTTAACCTTCTGGCTGAGAAGATTAAATCCTTAACAGAGTGATCTCTTCTCTCCCCCTTCTCTCTCCTACTCCCCCCACTTATAAAATTAGTAACAAAGGATCCTTTAACAATCTACCTATAAAGGAAATTTAATTTTCTAGTCTTTTTATGTAGTAAATAGGCTGGACTGCCAACAATATAGAAGCAAGTATCAACTTACAAGGCTGACAAAATGTGAGTAGGTAAACAAGATCCTCCCATACCTTAATAAATATCAGGGCAAAGGACCAAGCGTCTTCCTTATGTGCAAGTTTCCCCTATCAAACAGCTGTAAGGAATTATTATGGTATGCACAAACATCAAAACCTGTATTAACCAAATCCCTGTGAGAGTGTATAACCACCTCTTGGAAAAATAACAAGGTCATTCAGTCAAAAGATTTTATTTTTGTCTAGGATCAACTGCTTTATATGGCTTTGCTATAAATATAGAAGCACTGCCCCATATACAAAGGTGCTATTTTTAATGATTGTGATTTTTGGGGGGGAAAAACATGTATTTTATTTTTCCCTGTCCAAAAAGATCTTTTCAAATGCATATGATGAAGGTCCAAGGAACATCAGACAGGAAAAGGACCAACTAACCACATGCTGGAGTGAACTATATATGGCTTAACTCTGTTAACTTTAGTGGTTTTAAGAAACCAACACAAAACTTTATTTTAAAAAAAATCTTATTTAATCCCGAAATTCTATGAGTATTTAGTAACTCTGGTTAAGTTATTTACCATACTCCATTCCTTACATAAATTCTAAAAGATAATTTAAAAATACTGTTCTAAAATAAGCCATGTCTGCAGCAAGGCAGGCGATTCTTTTAGAAACAATGAGCCAGCGTCTGATTAAGATGACAAGCCACATGGAAACTACTTCCAGAATCAGACTTAAAGGGCACTGTTACCAACCAAATTTGGCAGACAAGGAATCATGACGAACTGCGAAGGCACGCAGCAGCGCAGGGAAAAGTTGGGAATCATCAGCAAACAAGACGGCAAGCGCTTCTGTCAATTCAGCCGGGGCAGGAACATCAACGGGACAAAATCCGGGCACGAAACACTAGATGCAGATGACCGGCACTGTGCTACAGTGCGAGTGGAGCTGACTCGTCCATTTACAGACCGCTTGCCATAAACAAGCCGTACCTGTAAGGCAAAATATCTGCCTACTGCAGGTGTCACGTTCTGACACCTCTCTTTAGAGAGAGCAGTTCCAGAAACGTTTTAAGAGCAACAACGGAAAGCTTAAAGGAACTAAAAGCATGATGCGTGTAATGTACAGCTCTGTATTTTCCTAAAAGCCGTGTTTGACATCAGAACTCTTGGACACGACGGTTCTTGCTAGATAAGAGTAGGCATGTACCCTTCTCTGTCGACACCCATCGCTAGATGCGGTGGGTATCCTTACTCAAGATTACCGCGCCTGCAGGCAGCCTCTGTGCGAGGGGGCGATGACTGGGATCCCGGCTCAGGCAGGAAAGCCAGCATTTGCTGCAGATCTGTCAAAGGCTACAGGAAGCTTAATTGAGTCTCATTTCTATTTCCCGGAATATCAAGACGCGGAGCGGGGGCAGTGAGAAATACATGATCCTTTGCGGCCACCGCGTCCGTCGGCAGCGTAACGCAAAACAACCCCGGGCAGCGAGCACGCTGAGCTGCCCCAGGGAAACAGGGCAACGCTCACAGAGCCTCTGTGAAGTTTCAGCTCCTTTTTTGACCAACGAAGCACAATTCACCGAGCAGGCAGCCGCCGGAGAACGGAACTATTTACGCACTCGGTCAGGCACTGCTTCACCACGCCAACTATCCCGCCGCACATCCCAGAAACTATGTACCTCGCTTCTGAGTCAGAAGCGGCGGTGTCCTTTGCTGTCGCCCGGAGCCTGGGCTCTGCGCGCCGCGTCCGTGGGGTCGGGCGCTGCGGCGGCCACAGGGACGCCACAGAGGCACGGCCGGGATGAAAGGAGGGCAAACCCAGTCAGCGGTTCGCTCCGCGAAACGGGGCTCCACGTGAGCGCTGACCCCAGCCTTCCCCCCGCTATCTCCGCCGCCGGCAGGGCCCGGGGGAGGGGTCTCCCTCAGCGGGGGCCCGCTCCTCGCCCTCCGACACAGCCCCGGCAGGTGATGTGCGGCCCGGCCCCCCGCGCCGCGGAGGCCGCTCCTCCCCTCGCCCCCCACCGCAGCCCCCCGGCC
>VZTU01016611.1:66067-89556 GCA_013400835.1 Zapornia atra | reverse complement strand
CGCGGCGCTGACGGGGCGTGTTCCAGGCACCGGGGACAGGGCGCCGAGCTCCTCTCGCCTCTTCGTGGTGCGCAGGGATCAGGACATCTACATCCAGACCCTGCGGAAGCTCTTCAACGAGTCGCACGGGATCTTCACCGGCCTCCAGCGGAGCGAGGAGGGGCTGGCGGGGAAGTCTCGGAAGGCACAGTGAGTGGCATGGGTGCGGGGGGGCCGCGCGGGCCCGTGCTCGCTGCTCCTCCAGCCGGGCAGGTCCCACAGACCGTCTACATGCCGGCTGCAGAGCGCTGCTGTGATCGGCAGCAGTGCAAAGAAACGAAAACACGGTTCGAGGGTGATTTTGGAAGGCAACGCCCCGATCCTTTCAATAACTTTGCTGATCAGCACCTTTGCCTGTGTATAGCCAGTGATACGTACAGCATCACTGATCCCCACTCCAGCATCTCCCGTATGAGGAAAGGCTGAGTGAGCTGGGGCTGTTCAGCCTGGAGAAAAGAGACTGAGAGGGGATCTGATCAATGGTTATCAATATCTGAAGGATGGGATGCAGGGGGAATTGGCCAGCCCCTTTTCAGTGTCTGTGGGGACAGGACAAGGGGCAATGGCTGCAAGTTGGAGCAGAGGAAGTTCCATACCAACACGGGGAAAAGCTTTTCCCCAGTGAGGGTGAGGGAGCCCTGGGACAGGCTGCCCAGGGGGTGTGGAGTCTCCTTCTCTGGAGAGATTCCAGCTCCATCTGGACGCCGCCCTGTGCAATATGAGCTGGGGAGCTGCTCTGGCAGGGGGGTTGGACCCCATGAGCTCTTGAGGTCCGTTTCAACCCCTGTGATTCTGTGATCCAAGTACAGGGAGCATCTTCTGCTGCAGAAACTTGCAGTGGGCAACAGGCATGAGCCAAACCCTCGACCAGCTCGCTCTAACCAAAGCCTTCTTGTGTTTGGCAGATTGGTTCAAGTGAGTAAAAACTACCGATCAGTGATAAGAGCCTGCATGGAGGACATGCACCAGGCAGCTAGTAAGTTCGTTTGTTCTCTTACTGCAATACTAGGAAATGCTATTTGTGACTGTAAAAGTAGCATTTCAATTGGAAGTTATTTTGAATACTGTAAAACAGCATGCATTGATTTCAGTTAGTTGTCAAGGCTGCCTTTCCATTTGGGGGATTTCCAAGCTGGGTTGTAAATCTAGCCAGTGATTTATTATTTTTTTCCCCCACCATGTTTTAACCTAGTTCCTGGGGACTTAGGGTGTTTTCCTATCTTGGGTTGTGTTTTTTATGGGAAACTGAGTCCAAATTAATAGCTTGCTCCCCACAAAAGTGGGAGATATTACTCTTCCTCTCCATCCTTGCTCAGTGGCCATCCCCAGATTTGCACAGGATTTATAACAAAAAGAGTTACAGAGATTTTTATTAAAGTTAGCTTCACCATGTGTCTACTCATTTAGATCTGTACTCGATGATCAGTTGGGTTCTGTTGACTTTATGATCCTGCAAAGGGCTGTGAAAGGTAAATACATTGTGCTCTGACTTTCCTTATTCCTCCCTCAGCTTCAACTCGGGACCCTGCCCTGCACAGCCAGTATAGTACTCAGGTAACCTGCAGTCGTGTTGTGTAGTCACAGCTGAATGTGGATCACTGCTTAGTAAATACTTTGTATTGTTGAATCTTACAAATACCTTGTATTGTTAAATCTGCAGAAAGAGGCTGAAAATAACACTTTCTGTATTGCCTACTGAGGCCAGGTTATCACTGCATTTCAATACATGAACTATCATTATTTTTTCTAAGCTGAATGTATGTAGAGAAGCTGTGGCCTTTTTCTGACTTAGATTTCAGCTCTGGAATGTCAGAATGACACTTCTTTGTAACAGCTGTGCTTGACTGTTTGCTAAGGACAGCAGTTGCCTTTGTGTGGTCAAAAACCCCAATAACCAGAATAATTACTAATTGAGACACGTCCTGGCTTTTTTCAGGTTTCTATCCTCTCTGCAATGGAGCTGATCTGGAACCTGTGTGAGATCCTGTTTGTTGAAGCAGCTGGAGGTGAGCTACCCTGATGTTAAGACTGAAGGGCTTTATATTTGCATATTTATTTGCTTAAAATGTATAAAGCATCCATTGTGTCCTATTTTAATATGTTATATGATGAGATATGAGATATGACAAGTGCCCATAACCTCTTCTGCCTCAGTAAATGCCCTTCTTCATACTGATTTATGTCAAGCTATTAGATTTGCCTTCTACTTTTTCCTCTCATGTTTGTTACACTACAATTTAAACTGCCTTTCTGTCAGAAGGGTAAAGAGGAGGGATATCAAAAGTTGTTACAAATTTCTTTGACTTCTAAGCATAAACACATCATAAACATCAAGTATGTTTATGCCAACTAACATGCATGCATTCTCTGATGCCACCTTTAACTTTAGGATGCCACTTTTAAAGTCAGTTTGTTTACACCAGCATTTTAGAGTAGTAAATAATTTAAGGGATATGGATTCTGCCAACAAATATGCTATTTGCACAGTCCCATGATTCAGGAGAGTCACAAATTGTCACTTACTGAATCTGAGGCAAAGTTAATCACCTAGCGCTGGATTTCTTCCTCATACTCAGCTACTGACATGATGCTAGATTAAACAGAAACATTCAGTGCCTCCTTTGGCACTGAAAAATTTATGATTTGAATCACTTACCTTTTTTTTTCCCCCAAGTAACTGGTCAGGCTTTTGCACTGGACTGTGTTACTGTCCTAAAACTTGACACAGAGAATCTGTCAGCAGCCTAGTGCTCCCACAGCCTGGCTACTTAAAGATCTCTGTTCCTTTGTAATTTTGAGTGTGGCAGATAGAAAACCAATCAGTAAACCTCATCTAGCAGTTGTCAAACTGTTAAGGCTAGAAGCATGTAAAATAGCAGCCTGGGGACAAACCCTAACAGAAGGAAATCTTCTCTGCACAAAGCTGGGCCCCTTCTGCTTCGCCTCCTTGACTGGGTTCGGCTTCACGTCTGTGATGTGGACAGCATGGTCCGTGAAGTTATGAGCAGTGAAAGTCCATCCAAACACGAGCTCTTCTGGAACGTGGTGAGTGTAGTCACCTATAAGACTCTGGAACAAAGAGGATTCACACCTATGTGCTTCAGCTTGCTCTTTCCTCCTTGACACTAGATTACATCTTGCAATCTGATACGTAGGACGCTGCTGCTCTCTGCCTGTGTAGGTTTTAAGATGAAGCCATTCTAATGATCATCCTGCCCCTCTTTCTCATCCTGATCCTTTCATGATCCATAGAGGTCAAGGCTTAGACTGAGTATTTGAATTAGCAGAGCCTACAGCGTGGGTGTTTAAACTCCTCTTGCTTAAATGACAAGCTGCAGTTCCCCTCAGAGGCTCTCCCTGGGTATTTTGTAGCCTTGCACAGTGCAGTGCTCACAGACAGGTGGTTTTTGCAGGTGGATATCTTTGTGCTGCAAGGCCGACTGGACGAAGCACGGCACTTGCTCTCCAAGGAAGCCAGCGCCAACCCCAGCTCGGTGAACATGTACAAAATCTTGGATGACTTGATGAAGAAGATGCCTGTGCCCAGTGTATGTACAAAGTGGATTTTTTTCATGCAGTTCTGCTGGCAAAGGAGAGCCATTCTGACGTGGCTCCTCTGACATCACTGTTCACCAGTAAAACATCTCAGTCTTAATCCTTTACGGTAGTAATATCTGTGGTCTTGAAATGCCCCAAAAACGCCACCTTTCAGATAGAAGCCTGTTAGGTGACTGACCAAGATAGTTAAAAAGATGTTTTTTACAGCCAGATACAGGTGTCTGAAACAGTTCCTGCTGAGAACTCCTTTCTTGTACAGAATATTCTCTGAAGACTTTACCAGCAGAGTTTCCCCCTGTTGCAGTGATTTCCTTGTGGGGCTGCATCGTGGTCATCTCTCACAGGCTCTCCTTTGCCTCATTTGGATGAATTAAGACAGACACTTGAAATGCAGCTGTAGGACAAGGGAAAATATGATGGCAGCCATGTGTTTAGCTTTTTATCATGTACAACTGAGCTCAGCTCAAGTGCCTGTTGTGATTTGACTTGGTGTTTCTTTTATTTTACATTATCTTATCCTCTGCTCAGCTTGGCAACACCCAGACGCTGACTGAGATGGAGCTGAAATGGCAGCACTGGCATGAAGAATGTCAGCGGTACCTACAGGATGGAACTTTTGCTTCCAATTCCCACATGGAATCCATCTGCAAGGTGTGTTTTCACTTGGAGGGAAGGCAGGGGGGAAACTGGACAAGCTTTGGATCTGTCCTTGTGTATTTCAGGAGCCCTGTGTAGCCACAAGTAACTAAGATGCTGGATGATCTCTTAATTAAATTAGGAGATTTCAGGCCAGTCTCCTGTACCATGTTCTTTGTTTTGCAGCAGTCAGTGCAAGCCTGAGCAGATCACTTTCTCTTCCTGTCCAACACCATGTGGCTGATTAGGAATCTCTGAGAAGGTTCTTTGTCCTCTGTTAATTAATTTTGATTAAATCCTAGACCTCACAAAATGGGAGTAATGCCTCTGAAGAGTTACAGTGCAGCTGTGTATGTTGTAGAATCTGCAGAATTACCCCTGTTTTTCTCCTGTTAGATCCTGCTGGGAGATGATGATGCCATACTGGAGAAGAAGGAACTCATAACTACTTGGTACCACTTTCTGGTGACTCGACTCCTGTATTCCCACCCAACCGTGAAGCCGATGGAGCTGCGGTTCTATGCACAGGCATGGAATAGAATTACATTGATATTCTCCACCTTTTCATGCACACAAGGGTTACTGTACATAAAGAAAAACTCTGGGAGGGTTGACATTGTACAGCAGCTACATCACTGTAAGATGTTTGCTAGAATTTCTGAGTGGACTGGAAGAGTGATACAGTGGACAACTAACTGTTGAAGACTGTCTCTTGGTGTCTAATGTTATCAGTCTTGTTCCTGAAAATTGTTATCCTAGTTTCTTCATGCCACAATAAGGAAAAATCTTCTTAGTGTGTTCAGTCTCTAGGACACATTCTTTCACATAAAATAACCTAAATGAGGCTGCTGCATCCAAACAGATGCCTGCCTGTTACTGTCTTGCAACTTCTGCGTTTATCATGTCTTCTCATCTCATCCCACAGTCTAGTATGGACCTGTTCCTGGGTGGAGAAAGCAGCCCTGAGCCTCTGGACACAATTCTAATGGCAGCCTTTGAGTTTGAGATGCATCAAGTGATCAAGGAATGCAGGTTGAGTTTTAAGGCTTTTACTTCTGTAAAGTGCATTTGCTCCAGTACTGTTTGGGGTAGAGGACATGGGTACTGCTCACCTGATGATCCTTTTAAAGAATTTAGCTAGAATATTCCCCGTCCCTGGAAGTGTTCAAGGCCAGGTTGGATGGGGCCCTGGGCAACCTTGTGTAGCTCCAGGCTTGGAGGTTGGTGGCCCTGCCTGTGGCAGGGGGGTTGGAGCTCTGTGATCCTTGGGGTCCCTTCCAACCCAGACCAGTCTATGATTCTATGTAAAGCAGGTAGCAATTAAAAGTATCCTGTTAGGTGTGGGACATTGAACCAGACATTATACCATGCTACAGCTTCTGGAGGTGTAAGAAATGCCTTGGCAGGGGTAAGCTTAGTTTTTTCTTTCTTTTGCTTGCTTCAAACACAGCATTGCCCTGAGCAACTGGTGGTTTGTGGCCCACCTGACCGACCTGCTGGATCACTGTAAACTCCTGCAATCTCACAATCTGTAGTAAGTATTTATTTGCATTGTTATTCAGACACCCAGAACCAAGGGTTACCAAAACTGTGGATTTGGGTTGAAAAAGGGAGATGGAGAGAAAGGAGCTGCACATGCCTCTGAAGTTTCATCAGCCCAGCTGCTCTGAGAAGCAGAAGCAGTTGCTGCCCTGATGAATTTGGCAGGCTAGTCATCAGTGCCTCAGTGCAGTGTTAGGACATCCTTAAAGTACAACCAAGGGCCAGATGTTTGTTCCTATAGGGAACAGCAAGAAACGAATTCTAAGAGTTTCTGTACTTATGCTTTGAGTAATTTTAAGTTTGAGCAGTTTCATTTCACTATCTGAATTCCTCTGGAGCCTCAGTTTCTTAAAGCACCTTGTTATATTCGTTAAGTGCTGTAAGTATTTGGCAGGGCCCCCCAAGGAGAAAGCTGACCTGTGTGCTGGGGCCTGAGGTACAAAGCCTGTGAGGATAGCCCAGGAGAAAGCAGCCAGCAGTCTTTTCCAGTGAGGTGCACACAATAATGCCTGTTTCATTTCTTCCCCCAGTTTTGGTTCAAACATGAGGGAGTTCCTCCTGCTGGAGTATGCCTCAGGACTCTTCTCCCACCACAGGTACCAACCTTTTCTTTTTCCCCTCAGAGGACAGACTAACATCAAAGCAGCCAAAGCAAAGAGCTACCTGCTAATGAAGTGAAAAGGAAAACTTAGAGAAGCTGCTGTTAGCATTTCAGCAGAGGTTTCCCTAAGGATCATACAACAGCTCGTTTCCTCTCCTGAATTAAAGACAAGAGCTATCTAGTAGCACCCATTGGGGGTACTGACCAGGATGCAATCGCTCCTGGCACTGTGGCTTTTTCTGGTGCAGAGCAACTGGTATCAAAGCACTTAGGAGCTGCAGGCAGCTGGTAAAAGTAAAGGCAGCTGGTAAAAGTAAAAGCCATTTTAGGTCTGAGTACTAAGTTAATCAGAGCTGTTAGTAACACGTGCTTGGGTTCTCCTTGTGACTTTACCACTGTGCTCATTTAAGATTTATACAACTAGAATGTTTGATGTTCTTTTCTCCTCCCTCAGCCTCTGGCAGCTGGGGGTGGATTACTTTGACCACTGCCCAGAGTATGGCAGGGTGTATTTGGAGCTTCATATTGAGCGGATACCCCTTAACACAGAGCAGAAGGCCCTGAAAGTGCTGAGGATCTGCGAGCAGAGACAGATGCATGAACAAGGTGATTGATTTTTACTACATTGTTCTGTAGTAATACAAACAAAACTGACTGAAACTAATTCTTTCTCCTCCTGTTTTCTCCCAAGTTCGAAGCATCTGCAAGATCATGGCCATGAAAGCGCTGCGGAACAATCGCTTGGGCTCTGCCTTGTCATGGAGTATCAGAGCCAAGGATGCAGCTTTTGCCACCCTGATATCTGATCGGTGAGGCTGAGTCAGCAGCTCTCAGATGGCTGCTGCTGTAGCAGGGTGGGAAGGGTGGGAGAAAGTAGCTGCTGCAACAGACAGAGAAGGTCCTGCTGCAGGCAGAGGGGTTGTCACTCCCTCGTCCAAGTCCCTGCTTCTAGAATAGACAGTGATAACCTTGGGGACTGTCATCTATGGGAGCCTGGCTGTTTGATCATGAAATCTAGTGATGACACAGATTGGCTGTACCCAACAGTCCATTCCTCTCAGAGCTTGCTTAGATAGAGATATTACCAGAAGAAATGTTGAGCTTCTGCACTGCCCTTGCACTTGCCCTGATACAGGTGTTTGATGGACTGAGCAGTGAGCCAGGGAACTGGTTTGGGCGGAGGATAATCCCCTCCTGTGCTTTATTTTGTTCAGCCTGGAGAAAAGAAGGCTCCAGGAGGACCTTATAGCGGCCTCCCCATCCCTGAAAGGTGCCTGTAAGAAAGCTGGGGAAGAGCTGTTCCTGAGGGCACGGGGAGGTGGGACAAGGGGTAACAGTTTTAAACTAGAACAGGGGAGAGTTACGTTTCACCATGTCCTGGTTTTGCCTAAGCCTGTCCCAGTGTCTGACCTCACAGGGGCAGGAGGGCGTTATGGAATTGCAGGGGTGCAAACACCCCAGCTTAGGCCTAGACAGAAGATAGAGTGACCCTCTCTGCTTTTTGGTGTCTGGTGAGCCACATCACCTGTTACGTTGCTAATTGGAAATGGGCAGGTACCAGTCTCTGCATAGTGAGGGCTGGGTAGGTGGCCAGGCAGTACTCTGCCTTTGGCAGGGGGAAAACAGGAGCAGCAAGAGATTGCTGGGTATGTTCCTTTCTTCTTTGAAGGAGAGGGAATCAGCATGTTTCTTTCAACAGAAGGTGAAAGAAAAACCATCACAGGAAGTGGTGCTGGAAAAAGCAGCATGATGAAGGCTGTGACAAGCAGATGAAAAGCTTTTAGAATTGTTTTTGTTCCTGCTGCTTATCAACTGTTTTACACAGCAGAAAAATAGAGCTTTTGTTATGATCTGGGAGTGTTATTTATGCATCCACCAGCCTCAGCTTCCTGTGCTCCTTCCTTCACTCACTCCTTTTAACCAATAGTTCTAAACTACCCCAAAATCTAGAGGAGTAATTAGTGTCTGTTAAACACACGTTACACCAGTCACTGGCTATGCACAGGAAACGTTTTGATGTCTTCTGAAACCCTCATGGGGAGGCTGACTGGGTGGAACTCAGAGGTAAAGTTTTCTGGGAAGGGATGAGGAGATTCAGACTGGTGTGGACAGCACGCTCCCCTCTGAGCTTTCGCTGTGCTTTGCTTTCTCCCCAGATTCCTTAAGGACTATTGTGAAAGGGGGTGCTTCTCTGACTTGGACCTCATTGATAATTTGGGACCATCCATGCTGCTCAGTGACCGCCTGACATTTCTTGGTAAGAAGTGCCTGCAGTTTCCATTCTGGGCTGTTCTTTAGGACGTGGTTGACTCCACAGAATTAGATGGGGTTTTTTTCTCTTTGTCCTGTTTCAGCAGTGGGGGGAAGCAGCCTGCCTGCTGCCAGGAAGCTGCTCTTCAATTCCAACACTTGTATTCTTCCCCTTTCCTAGTCTTTTTTACTGGACCATATCTCTCTCTGCCTAGGGAGACTTTGAAATACAGGCAGAGTCTGGGAGACCTTAGTGGGCTTCCTCAGAAGAACAAACCACTGGGTTTAAGTTATTTTGATGTTGTGATTATCTTACTAACTTTACAAGTCTTCCAAAATCTCAGCATCTTTGGTGGTCCAGTGTGTCCATTTCAGGCTCCCTCAAACACAAGTCCTCTCCTATGCTCCGGCTGCAGCAGTTGTGCCCCAAGCACAGAGAACCTCCAGCTAGCTTCCTTTGCACACACAGCTTCCTTTGCACACACAGCTTCCTTCTGGGCACAGGCAGGGGCTGTGGTTACCTGCCTGCCTGGTGCAGCTGCTCTGTGGCCTTTGGTTAACGGCCCAAGGCAGGAAATGAATTAAAATGCCTTTCTCTGGAGCTGTAGTGGTTATCAAGCCCCATTTCTGGGGCCAAAATCCAACAGGGATTTGGAATAGCTGTTGGCAGTTGCACCAGCTCCCTCCTGGCAGACACCAGCATCACAGTGAGGGTGATCCTGGATTTCATCATTTTCAGTTTGGTCCAGTCTTGCAAAACTGGAGCTCTATTTCCTTATTTAAGCCATGTTCTAAATGAAACCTAGCAGCTAACTGGGACATACCAAATTGTCAGTCCCTCATCTTTCTATACCCAGTGTCACCCAGCGACCCTTGCATCAGCCCCAAAGAGTTGCAGTCACTTGTGTAACTGTGTTTATAGAGACATACCTTCCCTTTCTGCTCTTTAGAAAGAAGCCCTGACAACTCTGGAAATGTTTGTGCTTGTTTTAAGAGCAGCAGTGCTTTTGCTGGACACTTCCACCTGTCTGTACTTTGAGCTCGAGCATTAGTCAAAGGTGACTCCAAACTGCAATCATGACTTCCAATGGTTTGACAGTTCAGTGGATACAGACAAAGCCACAGAGTACAACCTGCTCAGCCTCAGCCTGTGCTCACGTGCTGGGTGTTGAGCTAACTAATCCTTAACAAAATCAGAACTTCCCACATTAACAGCGATCTGAGTTTCCGTTTAAACACCCAGGAAGACAACAAAACCTTTCACACCTTCTGATACCGGAAAGAACATTCACCCCCCCTGCCTCTCCCCTCCTGTTCCTGGGTTTTCAGACAAAGCTGGTCTCTCTAAGCCACTCAAGCTGTTGCTCACCCTGCACACACTCAGCACCAGACAGTATGAGATAGTGGCCCTGCTGCTTCAAACAGGAACCTTGAGCCAGGGACAGGAACAGGGTGTGGCTGCCTTTTTGGCCAGCCTCTGGTTTAACCTTTCTTCATGCCTGAGAGCCCCAGTCCCGGAACTCGGCGGCTTTGGGGCCGCATTCTGGTTGGGGCGGTGCTACCGCAGGGCTGCCATCCCATCACCCAGCCTGAGCCCAGCACTGACACCTTTTCCCCCTCACCAACACCGCGTGTAGGGAAGTACCGGGAGTTCCACCGGCTGTACGGGGAGAAGCGGTTCTCTGAAGCTGCCAAGCTGCTGCTGCTGCTGATGACGGCTCACATCGCTCCCTGCTCCTTCTGGATGACGCTGCTGACAGACGCCCTTCCCCTGCTGGAGCAGAAAGAGGTGAGCAGGCTGGGCAAAGCCCCCACCCCCACCCCTTTTCTCCCTGAGGAGGTACCTGGAACTGGTGAGCCCCTTTCTGCCCCCAGGCTTAGGCCCTGAGCTTCCAAGGCTGAAGAGCTGGTTGGGCAGTGCCAGCATGGCACAGCCATCCAAAGGTCCTGATACTGGGAGCACACAGGGCCCAGGAGAGGATAATCAACTCTTAACCTGCTTTTAGAAAACAGCAGTGAAATACATCTGTGCTGGTAATTTCTATCTGCAGCCAGTTCCTTCTGGTGCCTGGCTTGAAGATTTTTCCAGTGTGCTTCCTTCCCAGCCCAGTTTTTGCTTTAAGAGCCACCAACAACACAGCAGTTTAGTCGTTACAGCCCCACCATAAAGCCTGGCCCACTAACCTCCCAGCTGCTTTGCACAGGAGGTGGCACTAGAGACTTCCCAAACTCACTTCCAGCTTGAATTATCTGTGATTTAAAGGCTCAGAGTGGCTCCCTGGGAGTGTGGAAGCATCCTCTAGCTGAGTTACCTTCTCTGAGTGTGTGACTTGATCATGTTTTCAGCAAATACTTTCATTTCCACAGGTCATATTCTCTGCAGAGCAGACTTACGAGTTGATGAGATGCCTGGAAGACCTGACTGCGGGGAAGTCGGATAAGCAGAAATTCCAGGTAGCTCCTGCTTTGAGGACAACTGTGTGAGGGATCAGTGGCGCTGGGGGCAGGGTTGGGGGAAGCAAACTCCACGTTTATATTCCTTCATGGGGGCAGAAAAGAGGGAAAGCCTGAGCCTCCGAGGCTGCTCTGGGGTGTTATTTTTAAAGGCCAGCCAACAAGGCATCATCAAGAGGTATTTAAGTGTGCACAAAATGAGTACAGGAGTGCTTGTTCTCCTGGTTGGGATGGGGCTGTGAGGCTTCTCCTAGATAAGTACTGCAAATTACGTGGGCAAGAGCAGAGATGTTCTGGCTGTGAAACAGGCCAGGCACAGGCCAGGGAGCTGGTCACTACACACACAACCCTGCAGCTGCCAGAGGAAGAAAAAGCCTGGCACTGCTGTCTTATTTTGATGTAAAGTAGGAAATGCAGCTCAGGTTCTTCTCAGGACAGGTAAATACACCTGTACTCACCCTCTGAGGGACCGACCTGCATCCTTACTCCTTTCCAAAGCCCAGAGAGGGAACCTGCTGCCAGCTCATTGCTGCATGTAGCAGTCTGACCCAAACTCTGCTCGCTTTTAGGATGACGTTGAGACTATGAAAGTGGAAATGCTGCGTCTGGCTCTCGCACGGAATCTTGCACGAGTCATCGTCAAAGAAGGCACCTTGGAAGGGTCCTGAAGGCAGCAAGACATGATTTTCCTCATCCTCTGTGGCTCACTGTACATAAACCTGACGGCTTTTCTAAGAATAAATGTCTTGTTTTGCATATTGCTGGGTGAGTTGTCCTTCCATAAATGAAAAACCTGTTAAAAATATAACTGTGACTCCTAGGAAGGAGCCGCTGATGTTCAAGGTGCCTGTTGCAGCTTGGTCTGGCAGCCCTCCCCAGTAAAGTAAAACCTTGTTACCAACAGCAGCGTTACCCTGGCTGTGTCAGCTGCTGGGCCCTAACACCCAGTGCTGGAAGGATTCTGGGGGGTTTAGAATAAACAGCAACTTCTCTGTTTTTGCTCATTTTGGATGGTCCCAGGGGGTGGGGTGAGGTTTACTCTGGAAGGAGCACTGGCAGTTAGTGAGGGCTATCACAGAGCAACGTAGGGAAAACAATTTATTCACCATGCAGCAGAACAAACGCATTGGAGTTGTATATACAGTTACAGCTGTTGGGTATGAAGCAGGAACCTCACCCTACAGACAGGGAACATTCATAGTTTCATTTCCAAAGCTTGTGACAACGCATTCCCACGCAGCAAGACTATGGCATCTTTCCATCTGCCCGGACGGCGCGGGCAGCGCGCTGCCGCTAACACAGAGCAAAGCCAGGCTGCAGAGAGCACTCCTGCTCGTCTAGCTTCCCCCAAGTCACAGTGAGATTCAGGTGTAGGCATCTAAAGCAGCGAAACCCGCTCCCTCGGGACACGCTGCCGTGACCCGGGCACCACCCCCATGCCTACTGTGTCTAAAGTGCTGGCGAGAACATGGCTGAGGCAGAAAGAATTCTCTCCTTGTCCCCGCGCCCAGTCCCTCGATTTCAAACGGCTTTAAGGATCCAAACAATGTACCCATCCCTCTCACCTGCCTTCTCTGCCAGGGAGCGAACGTGGCTGAGGTCTCCCCATGAGCTCCACACCAGGCGTTGTCAGCACGGCTCCTGGCCAAGCTTTGATTCCACCTTCAGGGTTTCTACAACTGCCCAGTGCCCCTCATTAGGGCCTCAGGCTTTGAATCCGCTGAGTTTTTCCATGTCTAGGGATTTTTACTTTGCAACACAGTAAAGAAAATTCAACTCTAACTCCAAGCTGCATTTGCTGTTCCAGGTTTTACAGCCACCATTAATCCCAGCAGCCCTTTCTCCTCCAGAGTTTTGTTCCTATAGCAGGCAGGGCTCTCCTCCTGCCTTCCTCAGCACCACTCTGCTCCCCCTCGAAGCTCCATGAGAGCTGGGAATTGAGCTCAGCACCCGAGGCACTGCCCTACCTGTGCTTTTGTCAATGGATGTTAAAACCCCCTGTTAATTTAAAAGAGTCTCTCTCAAAGCCAGCCAGGCACTGCTTGAGCTTGGAAATTGAGAGGGCAAAGGAAGGGACTGCCAGAATCCAATTTTGGGACTTTAAACCTAGTGAGAGTGTAGCTGGAGGGGTCAGCTCTGCTGCCCCACTAGCACAGAACACTGATGTCAGCAAAACCACTTTCCCTTCTGTGGGGACAGTGGCACTGAGCCACATCCTACAGGGAACAGACAGAACAGGGTGTGAAACCTAGCACACACATCGGCACAGCCCCATGCAGCCTTCTTCCCTTGTCTGCTTGTTCCTGTTTAGACATCCTATAGCTCTACTATTTACAGTATGGCATTGTACTCATCTCAATAAAACACAGTATTCCACTACAACAATAACACTGCCTGCATGAGGGGACCCAAGAGGCACCTCTCCTTACCCCCGATTCGGTCACTGCCCGATCTGCGCTCCCAGTGCCGCCCTCCACCAACTTCACGCCGAGTCCCAGCCCAGTTCACCCCCTCACCACACATTTCCTCTTTCCCCACCCTACAGAATGCAATGAAGGCAGAAAAAATACCCAGTGTAACCATTCGCTTACAAAACTCAGCCCCAGCTGCCCAGAATGGGTACAAGGGGGAGGCAGCCAGCAGTATAAATACACCAGCTAAAGGTACAGCAGCATCGCACAGCACAGAGCCAGGGTCTGCTTACATGGGTGTGGGGAACGAAGCAGCAGAGGGGAGGCAGGGAGCTGGGTGCCATTTCAGTGTAAAAAACCAGAGGCAGCATTATTGCTCACCATGCTTAGCGTGTCCCATCTGGCACTGAGGCGGCGAGAGTCCGAGGGAGGGCACGTGTAAGGGCTCTGCACTGAGGAAGCTCACGGCGGCATCATTACCCCACCTGCCTGTAGGGATCTCCAGACAGCAGCACAGGAACAAGCCAACCAAACCCCCTTCTGCTGACAGCTCTCCCCTCAAAAATACAGTAACTTCAAGTCTAACGGAGTGGAAGATAGAACCAGATTCACCCAGGGGTGAGATAAAAGCAGCCAGCACTGCCTGTTACTGGCCACCGCTCAGTTCACGCTTGGCATAAATGTCCCAGGACCCCTTCAACGTGGGGCAAACATTCTGGACTAAAGCTACAAGCAGAGTGGTCAGGACATGTAAACAAAGCTGAACATCACCAGTGGATAGCATGTGCATCCCTCCCCACGCCACATCCATTCCAGTCCCGTGGGATCCTTTCCTGGTCCTGTCACAGAGTCTCTGGCAGTGTCCTAAGGTCATAGGTTCCCCCACTGCTCTACCGGGGGAAACTGATCCACTTCGCCAACCTCTGTGCTGGGCTGGTCTCCCAGTGAGAAGGTCAGTCTGTATCTCAGCCTCACTTTCTCCTGCAGGAAAGACAAAACCCAAGAGCAACGTGAGAACAGCTCCTGAACAAAACTCTTCACTTACAGCTCCACAGAGCACACAAGACTTCTGTTGCATGTAGCAGGGGAAGAGGGCCAAGGCAAGTTCATGGAGTAGTTCAGCTACTTAGCAAACCAGACTAACTTCCTTTACAGTTTTTATACTACAAAAGCTTTACAGTTCAGCATGGAACAGCGAGAAAAGCACGAATGACCTCTGCTAACAGTCTGCACATAGGCAGTCAGCACCCACTGCTCACCTGCTCTCCAGCAAGCCTGAAGAATGCTGCTGGAATAGTTCAACTTTCTCCAAATTAATATTCCTCATCATGTGGAGGAAGATAAAACAATTCATGCTCTGCAACATTCTTAGTAAAACAGCAAGCAGGAGGTGGAATCAGTCCTTCAATGAGGGGAGCGATCTCCATGTGCCTCAGAGTTGAAGTTTTTCACCAATCCACTAAACCCCTCTGACACAGATCCTTCTGGATCTCAAAGGTTTCAGCTGATACCTTAAGGGCCCTTATGTTGCAATTCTCAAGTTCTCATCTAGATTGGCCAAATAAATAGAAACTACTTTGGCACACAGCTTTGAGCTTCATGGAGCAGCTGCTGAAATGAGAAACTACAGTGAGGACAATCAGCTCCTTGAAAAGGAAGCATTAGCCACACTGTCACACTGGTCACAGGGACATCCTCAAGGATTAATGGAACAGCCATCATCTGACATCTGTTGGGTCAGGTCCATCCAGCTACAACCTCAATGCAGCAAAACTATTTCTACAGCACCAGCTCATCTGCCATCAATTTATCACCAATGCCCCGCACCAGCAGTGCACAGGGGAGCCAGACCAGCACTGATTGCTGCTCTGTAAAGCTGAGCTTTGTATGCCTGTCATCCTTTTGCTGGGGAATGTTACAGGTGCTTCCCATACCTCTCCTGGCTGACAAAGGCTGTTGGGGACAGGTCTCCCCGTACAGCCTCCCCCCAGCCCTGAATCCAAACACCAACGTTACGCAGCAACCACATCTGGAGGGCAAAGCTGGGAACAAACAGCTGCATCTGCTCAAATGTTTGGTCCATCCTCCTCTGTAGAATTCAGCTCACAGCAAATCTGTCTGACAAAGACAGGATAAATCCCAGTACCCCTCTCACCTTGGTAGGATTTGCCAGAAGCATGACTTGGGTGATGGCAGCTGGCGGCTGGATGGGATTGAAGGGAGACAGCTCTGTGCCCGATGGGGGTTGTAACTTCACCTTCATGGACTGCCAATGAGAAAGACAGCGCAACCTCAGGGATTGTATCTCCTCCCTTGGGGACAACGACAGAAGCATGGACAGGAGCGGGAGACAACTGCACACGTCCAAACTGAGGAGAATCAACCCTCACTCGAGGATGAGGTGGTGAGAGTTGCACAACATGAGAGGAACAGGTAGGCTGACAAGTCAGGCCAGAGTAAAAGCACTGGTCAGGTGAACACCAACAGCACCTTCCTATGAGTTATCTTCTGTCAGAGGTTTTAAGGCAAACGCTTTCATGCTGCCATAACTGAGATGAGGCCAGTTTTCAAAACACAAGCTGGCCACCCAAAATTATCTAGGTGCAGGAAGACCAGACCAGAACATAGTGTCAGATTGAGGCTGTCTTTTAGAAATTGTGACTCCTAAAGACCTCAACAGGCAGAACACAGCCTACTGAGCAGCAGAACCAGAACGCCCCAAGTCCCGGAGTTCCCACCCGGGCCTTCCCGGAGGCAGTGTGATGTTGCTGTGGGTCTGAGGCACACAGCCCTACCTTGGGCACTGCAGCCTGCAGCACGATGTTCCTCACAGGGAGCGGCGCCGTGTTCAGCATCGAGACGACCACGACCAGCACGTCGGCCCGGCCCGGCGGGCACTCCCTGGCGAAGTGCAAGAGGATTCGGAAGCCGTTCTTGTCGTAGGCCGTCACCGGCAGCGCGCTGCCTACCGCAGAGAGGAGGGGAGAGGGATGCAGGTTTCTGCTGCAGAACACATTCTGTAGCAGCATTAGGCAATCTGACTGCTGGCCCGGGAGCAGAAGGAACCTCACCCTGTCACTCCGCTTTGGCAAGAAGCTTTGCTTTCAAAAAAGCGTTCAGAGAAAGGAGAAAAAGCTGAGATACTTACTGGGTTTGATGGATTCCAAGGGAACATGGACATTGGCCAAAGAAATCTCAGGTGCTTTCATGGGACTGCCTTGCTGCTGGAATGATGCTGGCTGGAAGAGAGGACTTCCTGAGCCAGCAGTGCAGCTGCTTGGGAAAGGAACTGAAGGGGCTCCGGGGGCAGCAGCTGGCAGCCCTGCAGGGGCTACTAATGGGGCAGCGGTGATGGTGGTTGGCAGAGTAACCCCAGGGAACACTGAGGGTGTTGCCATGCCTTGGGTGGCAGTCCTGTGAGAGAGACAGAAAAAACATGGGAATGGAGCTGAAAGAGAAGCAGGCATTTCACCACAAACCCAGAGGTAAGAGCAGATCACAAGGATTAAGCAGTGGCCTGGAGCCAAATTAGACTGTTATTACTGCAGTACCTTGTAAGGAGAGCTACAAGGAAAGTGGTGGTGGCAGGGTTAGAGAAGTGATGCCTAAGTCAAGAAGAAAGCGTCCCACCTTGGCAAAGGCCTCTGTATGTGAGCAGCCTGCCCAACTTTACACTGCACATGAGTGCAGGGCAGCAGCACAGCTGTTGTGGTTTACCTAGCAGAGCCTGCCTCTCCCTAACAGAGGTGGGACCCTCATATTAGTTTGCAAACTGAAACCCTCCGAGATAAAAAAATCCCCATCACATGTTTCAACCCAGGAGCTGAAAGTCTGCCCTCTGAACCTGATGCTGCAGTAATATTGGCTTTCTAACTGCAGAGACAAAGCCAAGTCTGGGACTTTTAGTTACCCTTTGGCTTCTTCAAGGAGTTGTCCCAATGCATCCATCTTATGTGACACACTGCTCCCCACAGAGGAGCTGAAGTACCCAGGAGCAGCTGGAATAGTCTTGGGGGGCCCTGCAGGGGCAGCTGGTCCAGCAGAGAACACAAATGGTGCTGAGTTTGGTGCTGGGATGCTGGGAGCTGTCTGTGAGGCTGTGAAAGCAGAGGACACTGATGTTCCACACGTGGTCTGTGATGTGAGAAGAGAGTTCCCTGCAGGGTTGCAAGCAACAGTCACCATCTTCGGATTAAAGAAATCCAAGTCCAGCTGGTCATTCTGAAAGAGAGGACAAGTGGACAGTAACCCTCTGCTACCTCCTGTTGCAGAGATGGCACTGTTACAGAGGGAGAGAGATTTACCGCAAAAACAGGTGCTGGGTGGCAAGCAGCAAAGTCTGTGGCCTATGTCAGGACTACATCTGATCTGTAATTTAAGCAAAGGAAGTGCTAACATCAGGGGGGACAGATGGGAAACTAAGAAAGCCAGGTTCAGGGATATCTACTCTGTTTAGACACAGCTATCCCAGATTTTAAGGCTAAGCCAGACTTCCCCTCAGGAACAGCTGCCCCTCTGCCTGCATGTGTGATCACGTTTCTCCAAGGTGACAGAGTGTGTCTTGAGACCTCCCACAATGACAATGCCTCCCTCCCCTTTCCCTGAAACCCTCCTCTGTACCTCAAACATGCTCCACTGGCTGTTTTCTGAGGTCTCCTTCGCTGGTGGAGGGGCTGTGTCATTCAGGCCTGAAAGGAAAGATAACAAGCAGGTGACTGGAGGAGAAAATGAATTAGGTGTCATCCCCTAGCGACTATTTCAGTACCATCAAACTACTTGATTCAGCTCAGCCAGAGCCCAACCCTGACATGGGCTGCAAGTCACAGAATTATACAAGTCTATGATGAAGAAGGGAGACTGGCGGCATCAGAAGCTGACAGTCACCCCCTGCATGCAGCTCCTCCAACCCCACCTGACTGGCAGCATAGANCAGGGCCCCAGCCAACCTGGCCTTGAACACCCCCAGGGATGGGGCACCCACCCCCTCTCTGGGCAGCCTGTTCCAGCCCCTCACCACTCTCTCTGTAAAAAACTTCCCCCTAATATCTAATCTAACCCTTTCTTCCTTTAGTTTTAATCCATCCCCCTTGTCCTGCCATTATCTGCTCTTTTAAAAAGTTGAATCCCCTCCTGCTTATCAGCTCCCTTCAGGGACTGGCAGGCTGCAGTGAGGTCCCCCCACAGCCTTCTCTTCTCCAGGCTGAACCAGCCCAGCTCCCTCAGCCTCTCTTTGTAGGGCAGCTGCTCCAGCCCTCTAAAGTTCTGCAGGCTCCTGCACACAGCCCCTGTGAGGCACCCTGCCCTTCAGCACAGCTCTGAAGTCGGGGTGCAATGCATACCAAACCACGTGTCCTGCACCTCCAGCGATCAGACCGCAACCACGCCCAACTGGCACGTCCCTTGCAGCCTCTTTGGGAGGCTCAGAGTTTCTAGTACCCACTCAGTGCCAGGGTGTTGCATTCTGGGTGATACAAAGGAGCATCCTCTGGACCTCTCCAGAAGCCAAAGGCATCTCATGCCCCTTTTAGGCTTGCCACACGCACAGCCAGCCCTCACACTCATGCCAAAGGAAGAAAGTGGTCTTTGTTAGGTGTGGGTTAAGTAGCATTTTTCTGGAGCCTTTGGTGTCTTACCTAAGCACAGAAGCTCCTCATCCAGCAAGGAGAGGGAGTTGGCTGTGCTGCTCTGCTGAGCTGGGGCGGCTTCCACTTGGCTGGAGGAACTGCTCCTGACTGGCACGAATGCCTGGGGAGGAGGTGGGAGAATGGGGATTTCGGCTGGGGCTGCTGTGGGGGCTGGTGTCAGGGTGGTGGGTGGCATTGGAGGTGCTGGGGTGCTGGTGACATCCAATCCAGCGAGGTCAATGAGGGTGTTGAGATTATTTGTGGAGTTACTCCCTGCAGCAGACAGGAGAAGAGCACTACTAGGAAAGAAGGCAGAAGGCTCAGAGCAAACCCAACGTACAGAAATTATCAGAGATGGTTTAGGTGACACAGATCCTTGTTTAATCATGGCTTGGGGCTCTCTAGCAGAGAAAGCCTGCATGCTTTCTGCCTAACCACCTGCTGGCCATGAGCTACTGAAATCAACCCAGACACTTAGGAAATTTCTTGCTGAAGAGCAACGTCTGCTTCAACCCCTGCTCTTTCCCCAGCACTTCTTGTAGTGTAATTTGTAGTCTTTTCAAAGGTTTTGAGCTCAGATGAGGCTTTTGGAGACTGTACAGAATTACAATAAGCAAAGGCTACCAGAGAGCTGAGGAAAATCCATTCTGTCTGGATCTAGGATTCCCTTCCTATTCAGGGCAGCCTCATGCCAGGAAGATGCAGTCAGGCAGCATTTGTGCATTCCTCTGCTGTTCTCCAGGCTGAAATGTGGGACTCCCAAATGACAATTGTGCCACACACCCTGAGCTCTCAGTGGTGAAAATGAAGTTTAAAGTAGGCAACTGACCTAAATTCACAAATGGAACTGTTGGCAAAGCCAGGATGCCAGCCCAGCTCCCACACTCCTGCTATTGTCCTGATAAAATTGAGCTCTTCTTACATGTCACCATTAAGAAACAGGACAAATGTGGAGAGGGAAGGGTATGAGAGCTTCCAGCCACACAGCCTGGTCAGACACAGGCTTCTATGGATGTTATCAAGGGTTTTAATAATATGGAACAAGGAATGGAAAACACAAGCCTACAGCAAGTGGCTCATGTCCAGCACTGTCTATCCACTGCTTAGGGGCTGTCTTGTCTCCCTCTGAGTGACAAAACTAATATACCAGTAGCCTACTTCACCAAAATTTATAGGAAACCCCATCCAAAAAGACTTAGAATGACAAGATCCAAAATTAAACCGTTGGCTTCCCAGGAACTCACCTTCCACTGCAGACATCACAGGGAGATCCACTTCACCATTGATCACTTGCCCCTCTATTATTTTTTTATAGGAGTTTATCACACGGGATAAATTGTCACTGGCCTGCAGAATATCCCCTACATGCAAGAGAGACAAAAACAACCTCCAAGACTTTAGTAACTCTACTCCCACCAAGTACTCAGTTATCAACTAAATAATCAGCATGAAAAGGGGTAATTATTTGGCTATGAGCTTCACTACTCTTTGCCATGCTCCTCTAAGGGATGGTCTGACCTTTCTAGCTGCACGCACATTACAGTAGCAGTGAAACAATGAGTCCAAGGCTTTATTCCCCACAGCAGCTCCCTTCCACCTCCAAAGCAGCAGCTGTCCCCCATGATCACCCCAGACTCCCTAACCACCAACTCTACTGTCAAGTCCTTGCCTGGATTTAGGTGAGAAGCATAAAGAAGCAAGGATCGTGTCTTTTATCTGCTTGCTCAAAGCAAAGCGTATCCAGAGCAAAGAGGCATCTTCAGAGCAGCCATTCCCTGGCTGAACCCTTGTACAGTCACAGGTCACAAAAGCAATTTAAAAAAAGAGAGAGAGAGAAGCAGCTTCATTTACCCAAACTGCTGTCGTTATCCTCTGTCTCACTGGCCAGCTTGAATAACGTCCGTCTTTTGGTTTCACACCTTTCATAGAGCTCCTAGGAAGAGGACAAAGGGTTTCATCAGCCAGGAGCCACTGTCAACAACACCCATCAGCACAGACTGACTCCCCAGACAGGGACTGGAAAGCCCAGAACAGAGAAACCAGTCCCCTTGTGCTGAATGCACCTGTGCTGCTGAACACCCTGGCCCCCCTGGCAGGGCTGCGAAGCATTGCCTTAGCCTGGGAGCCTAAAGGCAGCCTTCACTTTCAACACCACATCTCTCAGCTCTCCCTCACATCAGCACTTACAGCCAGCTCTAATCCCAGAGGGACATTTGATCCTTGTATTGCAGTAGTCCCTAAGCACCTGAGGAAGCTGAGGTGTGCTTCAACAATTATGCTTCAAGGGGTGATGGCCTCAGGTTGGAGCACAGGAAGTTCCACACCAGTATGTGGAAGAACTTTTTCACAGTGAGGGTAACAGAGCCCTGGGACAGGCTGCCCAGGGGGGTGTGGAGTCTCCTTCTCTCGGGATATTCACCCCTGTCTGGATGCCAACCTGTGTGACCTGTCCTAGGGACCCTGCTTTGGGAGGGGGGTTGGACCCGATGGGCTCTGGAGGTCCCTTCCAACTCCTGTGATTCTGTGATGCTGTGATTCTGTCAGGCTGCAACTATAACTTGCAGAGTCTGCAGCCCCACAGAACAGTGGCAAGAGGAAATGTTTCACAGAAACAAACTGGTTTCTTAAGCTTCTATTTCAAGAGCTTGCTGTTAAAACCAAGGAGCTTTAACTTTTTCAGTGAGGTAAGGTGTAACTCCCCCAGGCCCTGGGGCTACCCAGGAGTCCCTGGGGGCTGTTCTGAGTTCTACCTCAATGTTCTCCCAGCCTCCTAACACTAGCTAAAACTCTTTCTTTGAAGGGGAGGACATATTTTCTGTCCTGTTCAGCCTTCTGCTTGTCCATCCAGAGTGCTGGAAGGGACAGTCCTGATCTGCAGTCAGGGTGTCCAAACAGAAGCAAGAATTAGAAACTGCAACTTCTTAGTTCTGCCACACAGCATCTTTGGAGAGCAGCTGAACCTCATGTCAAGCACGTGCAAAACCAAGCTACTACCCACTGAGTCCTTTGGTGAAAGGTGTTAAAACCAGTTATTTTCTTTCCTGCTGTTTCCAACAACTACTCTTGCTTCTTGTAGTTGCTCTGCATTTTACTGCACTGGAATTCTCTGCAAAACTCAAGCCTGTAAGAAGAAAGGACTGACTCCAGGGTGTCTGGGAGCTCAGACTCACCTTCATAAGCTCCCTGTCAGCCTCTGATGAGTCCTCTTTGCTGTAATGAACCAACATCTCATTCAGCAGCTTCACATTGTTATTTACTTCTTCCAGGGTGTGCATGCGTTTCGTCACCTTCTGAATCCGAGCCTCATCCTTCAGGGTGTAAAACACAGGCATAACAAGTGAGTTGCTCTGTAAAGGTCCAGGGGGTCACAACAACAGGTATTATCAGTCAGCCATGTCAAGTAATGGCTGTTTAACGTTAAGCCAAGGAAAAAAAATACCCCAAAACAACCTCTCCATTCCTGTGAAGCTTGGCTTATTTTATTGCACTACTGGTGTGAAATTACAGACACCCCCATATTTCCAAAGTGTCACTAAATAGACTTTAATTTAGAATTCTACCACTAAAAATAGAAAAGGTTCCAAAAGTTCCTGTCTGACCTGTCAGAAGATTTAAAAAAATTTCCCCCCCAGTCAGTCGATGCCATGTCACAAAAGATGTGTCTGAAGCAAGCCATGGACCAGGAACAACAAGAACATCTCCACCCATCTCTGATTTGAGATTCCAACTAAAGATGTAGGAGAGTCTGCCCTGGGGACAGGAGAAGCTTTAATGGAAAGCCTGCAGTAACCTGTACAGCCTCTTTCAGGCCAGAAGCTATCCTATTTTCTTTCTTTTTTTTTTTTTTTTTTCACTGGCAAGCTATACTTCACAGTTGTNTTCCAGAAACACTGAGTCATTTGCCAGACTCTGGGATTTCCAATGACTGCCCTGGGTGGATGCATCACATCTCCACAAACAGGGAGGTGTTCCTGTAAAGCCAGCTTGTGAGAAGACCCAGTCCAGTGACTTGGGCCTCATATCCAGGGAGGGTACTGAATGCTCCCACCAAACCCTGACATGCACTTGGGTCAGAAGAATCCCAGCCATAGATACAGACTGGGAGAAGAGCTCCTGGAGAGCAGCCCTGCTGAGAAGGGCTTGGGGATTGTGGTGGATGAGAGACTTAACATGAGCCAGCAGTGGCTCTGGCAGCTGTCAAGGCCAATGGGATCCTGGGCTCCATCAGCAGAGGGGTGGCAGCAGGGACAGGGAGGGGATTGTCCCTCTCTGCTCTGCCCTGGGGAGGCCCCAGCTGGAGTCCTGTGTCCAGAGCTGGGGCCCCAATACAAGAAAGATGTGGGGCTGTTGGAGAGGGGTCAGAGGAGCCACGAG
>VZTU01016611.1:55264-66009 GCA_013400835.1 Zapornia atra | reverse complement strand
TTTTTAAAAGAGCAGATAATGGCAGGGCAAGGGGGATGGATTAAAACTAAAGGAAGGAAGGTTTAGATTAGATATTAGGGGGAAGTTTTTTACAGAGAGAGTGGTGAGGGGCTGGAACAGGCTGCCCAGAGAAGTAGTGGATGCCCCATCCCTGGGGGTGTTCAAGGCCAGGTTGGATGGGGCCCTGGGCAACCTTGTGTAGCTCCAGGCCTGGAGGTTGGTGGCCCTGCCTGTGGCAGGGGGGTTGGAGCTCTATGATCCTTGGGGTCCCTTCCAACCCAGACCAGTCTATGATTCCATGAAATACCACCTTGAGTGATAAGAACATACTTAATTACAACAAGGGGCATGGAGTCCTTACCCCTTCTTGCCCTGTCCTCCACCAGAGAGACCAACCGTAGACATTTTTGTGATAGAAACATCTCCCAGCTGTGAGCTGGAGTCAAAAATTCAACACATTCACATCACACAGAGCCCTGCTAAGTCATCAGATGGCACCCCCAATATGCTGGGGACTAGACAGGAGCTGGCAGCATCATGTGTTTTTAAAAAAGTAACAAAAGTTTGGGTGTTGCTGACAGTCAGTCTCATTGAGTCCCCACAATTTAACTAAGCAATGCACTAAGGCAAGCTCCTGGAGCCTCAAAAACCCAGGTGTTGCCATTCACATGATCTCAAAGCTCTCCAACATTTTGGAGAGCTTAAAACCTGCACAGCAGACTGCTGACTGAGAGCAATCCTACAGGATTTTCTTACCTCTTTTACCATGGATTTTATAAGCTTGTTGGCCTCCTGTAAATCATCTGGGTTTTTGCTTTTCAGCAGTTTGGCTAGAAGCTGTAAGATGAGAAGAGGATGTTCAGGAAACAAATAAAGACCCTTTGGCAAAGGGAAGCAGTGAGAGGAATCGAAGTGAGCAACTCAGGGGAAAAGAGATATAGCCCACTATTACAAAGCTTCTGCTGCTTTCATAGCTACAGAGACTCCAGTGGGAGTCATCTATGGATTATTATTTTCTGTGGGTTGCTGCATGCTTGCTTCTATAGAGGACAGCTACTGTGGAATCACTGAAACTTCTGACACTAGATAATTATTCCTCCCATACATATTTTTTGGTCCTGTGCATGAAACATCCTCTGTCCTGTAGTATTACAGCAGGAGAGCACCTTAACCAGGAATACTCTCATAACAGGAACACAGAGGTGGCCTAAACTGCAATTTCAGGTCAGGTAAGTGGACAAAGCAGTTGTATTCAAACCAACAAGTTCTGTGAAACCAATGAACTCTTATCCCCAAAGATAAAAGGTGAATTAGCAAACTGGTGGTGGACCACCAGTTAGTAGGTGGACAAAGCAGTCGTATTCAAACCAACAAGTTCTGTGAAACCAATGAGCTCTACCCCCAAAGATAAAAGCTGAATTAGCCAACTTCCCTTCCTTGTTCTAGATGTGCATTAGGAAATCACCTACCACTAGTGATTACGACACAAGTCTTCACTATACCTTGGATTTCTCCTCATCATCAAACACGGGGTTTTTGGGACGAGGTGGTGGAGAAGGAATCAGGGTTCTGTCTGCAGGAATCACAGGATCAAACATAACGATCCCTGAAAGCAGAAAAAGAGCCCACGTGGGTTTCCACATGCAGTGGCACCAGGCAGCACACCCAGCTGATCACAGGCTGCTATCAAAGCAAACACAGAGCCAATCTGGCTGCTGATACCAGCGCGCTGCTCTAACGAACAATACAGGGTCACAATCACCCAGCATCCTAGCTGGAAAAGTAGAGTTTTCTTTGATAAGGGCCAAAACCCCAACACTGTGTTGCTCCTCTGACAGCATGTCCACATTGTTCCTCTAATAGCTCAGGATAACCAACAGCTCTCTGCTATTGTCTTTGCTCCTTTCACAAGAGCTGTTTGAGCACTGAGTGAAGCCTCAGACAACTCAGCCTTGTGCAAACTCAAGGGCACCACATTGGTTTGTAGAACCCAGCTGAGAGCAGTGCAAAATGGAGTGAGGAGCAGAGCCAGATAACCACCAGTGGGGGAACAGCCAAGCTCCCTGCTTGTTCCACTGTCCAATCCCTGGATTTGTGCTCTACCCCAAGAGCTTCCCTGAAACCAGCTGTTCTTGTGCTGAAGCTGCATGCTTCTCAGCTGAGCTTTTTTTCACTGTGCCTACACAAGAGATTTCTATCAGCTGAACTAAAGGTAAAGTCATCCAGTTAAAAGAACACAAAAGGCTATGTGGATGCTCTTATTTTGCTTTAGACTTGTTCAAATTATTTAATAACTACTTGCAGAAAAATTTGAAGAAAAGCCCTGTGCCAAAAGAGAAGCATTTGCCAGGTGCTTAACCAACCTAGTTACAAAAGCCAAGGCATTTACATATAACAAGCAGCTTTTCAGGGAATTTTGCCCTTGTTCTACCTCTTCTCAGAGCTTGCCTTGACCCCATGTAATTAGAAGCTGTATCTTTTGTGAAACCTCTGCTTGAAGCATGAGGGAATGCATGAGTGAGCAGCTGACTTCCTACCTTGTCGCTTCAGCATGTAATAGGCATCCTTGATCTTGGATTCTTCTGGCAATGCCACTGTCCAACTATACAGCAGCTCAATGACTTTGGTCTTCACCTTCTCTGAGACTCGGTCTCCCAAGTACTAAGAGTGGGGAAAAAGATGTCAATTTTCCACATTCCTCATTTATTTTTAAGAATAAAGCCCAAACCCAGAGGAAGGGGGTTCAGTGATATACACTAAAAGGCATATCATCCAAGTTCCAAGGTGATCTAAGATATATCTTAAGAGGAAAACAAACATTCCTTGGATACCCCTGAATTAATGGCAAAGAGAAGAAGAGAAACTTGGTGATAATCAAAAGAAAGAACAGCTATTCTGTTGGTTTCAGGATTTTGCTATGTAAAAATTTCAGCAGTACAGATAATCACACACACTCCCTGCCACTGTCTTATGGGAAAGAATCTTGGACTACTTCACTGCATCAATCATGCCTTGGGGTGCCTCTGTCTGTTTTCACCACATTAAACACTTGCTGTGTTGAAGACCAGGCCAGGCACCCTTCACACAGCAGGTTGGCAGCAGGGAGAGCAGTAGAACCCTGCAGTGTGGTGCTGAGGCTCGTTTTAACCTCTGCATCTCAGCTCTCAGCTGCTGCTGCTGGGGTCCTTGGTTTTTGCATTTTGGTTTTCTTTAAAAAACACAGCCCAAGCTTTAGAAGCCCTGGAGTTTCATGAAGGCTTTGAACAGCACAGGGACTATACACTGATGGTAAAGAAGTACAACTTACTGAGAATACAGTAGGCAGAGCACACTACCCCCCACCCAAACCTTCACTAACGTACACTCTTGAATCCCAGAATGGTTTTGGTTGGAAAAGACCTTCAAGATCAAGCCAACCATCTATCCAGCCCTACTAAGTCCAACACCAGGCCACATTTCCAAGTATAACATCTACATTTTGCATGCCTACACATCCATTGCAAGATTATTTTTACATTCTTCCTTTGGCAAAGTGGAATGGCAGTTTTATATTGCCTAAACCCACTGCAAACCATGGAAGAGCCCCATCAGGTATACTGCATCCCCTCCAAGTGATCTGCTCATCAACCCTTGGAGCCCAAGGGCAATGAGCCAGACAGAGCACCACAGACATTTACTATGTTGCCTGTAGCTTATGGAGCCCAATCAGAAAGTAAATACAGCCATAATGCTCTGGGACTAACCTTTGGAGATACAACTTTTATTAACTCGTTTAAAAAGCGAAACTTCCCTACTTCATTATGAAATCTTCTCCCACAATTCTTCATACAGGCTTCCAGCACCTGCAGTCAGGTAATGAAAACAAGGGATGACACAAACAGCAAAACCCTGTGGTGACAGCATCACTGTGGTCTGCTTATGGAGGAGCTGAAGGACCCATGACAGTGAGACCCTGCGATACAGGCACCACCTCCCATGCTTAGGGGTGAGATATCAAGACAGGCAGGTCTCCCACCCTCAGCTATGCACAGCTGGGTCAGTTATCTCACCGTTAGGTCTTGTAACAATGAACACAAATCTCATCTGAAGATAACAAAGGAAAGCAGCTGAACCCAAACCAGAGTTATTTCTGACTGCTCTATCACTAATGAGAAATCCAGGTGCTGCGATTCCATAGCCGTGCTCCCATCCAGCAGAAGGGAATCAGGACATTCAGCCCCAAACTAACCCTGCTGACATGCTGTGCACCCCTTACACTCCACATAGATGACCTAAAATGATATATAACTGGATTTAAGAGGAGGGTAAGGACTACCTACTGTCAAGGCTTGGACTGCCTCCCATTCCTGTGGCGACTGGATTTTATGAGCCAGGAGTCTCACAGCTATCTGTGGCCTGAAACAAAGCAGATCTCCATTACACACTAAGAAGGCAACATGCTGAAGGGGTTTTTTTTTTCCCCTCAGTGTACAGAGGCTAACACAAAATGTTCAGGGCACCTTTGTAAGCTGGGGTGTTTGCACGTATGAAAGGAAATGAGTAGTCTGAGCCAGCAATTCCAGATTCCTCCCTGGGAGGGGCCAAACAACTCCCCGTACAGTCCCCAGCCCAGGAAATCATTTCTTTTGCATTAGTTTCCTTTTTCCAGCAAAAAACACTTTGTCCTTAGCTCACAGGAATGCCATGCCCCAGGAGGCTTCCTCAGTTAAGCCCTGTAAAGGTTTTAAAGATGTGAAGCCCCATCGGGCACTTCTAGCCCCGTTTTACAGACTGGCAAAGTAACTTGGGCTAGATGAGAGCCCTGCAGCTGACAGTAGAGGTAGATTCAGAGCTCCCATTTTCCTAGGGCTCAGCTTCTTTCACAGAGAAGAAAACACACTTCACAGCATCTTGTTTCTTTGGTGGCCAGATCCTCCTTGTGATATTCACAGAATCACAGGGGTTGGAAGGGACCTCCAGAGATCATGGGGTCCAACCCCCCTGCCAAAGCAGGGTTCCTAGGACAGGTCACACAGGTTGGTGTCCAGATGGGTCTGGAATATCTCCAGAGAAGGAGACTCCACTCCCCCCTGGGCAGCCTGTCCCAGAGCTCCCTCACCCTCACTGGGTAGAAGTTCTTCCCCATGTTGGTGTGGAACTTCCTGTGCTCCAACTTGAGGCCATCGTCCCTTGTCCTGTCCCCACAGACACTGAGAAGAGCCAGGCCATTTCCCCTGTGTCCCACACTTGAGATATTTATGAACAGTGATCAGATCCCCTCTCAGTCTTCCTTTCTCAAGGCTGAGCAGCCCCAGTTCATTCAGCCCTTCAGTATATAGAAAACATGACAGTCTGATGGTCAAACAACACACTTTAAACAGTGAAAGTTAGTTTATTTAAGTCCAGAGTTGTTCAGGACACTCACCCTTCAAGTTCTTTGTTGATCTGGTCACAGAATCCAATGATGTATTCCCAGTCTTCTTGCCTGTTAGATGGGTTAGTGGCTTTATCTTTGGTAAGGGAAAGAGAACATGTTACAAATCAAGCAGAAGTATAAAAGGTCATGCCTTAAGAACATTTGACATCCATTCCCAACTACAAAAAAAGGAGAAAGAAGTTCACCCATGGTCTGCCTGTTCAGGGAGAAGCGTGTGTCCAAGTCACACAGCCAAATATCCCACAAGAATCACTGCTTTCCAAAAAAACCCCAACCAAACAGGTGCCAAATCTGACTTAGAAACACACTGTTTTCATAGTGAGAGTACAAGATAAAACACTTGAGCTCACACAGTTCCCCTCTGTCTGAAATGCTCTCTCTTTCTATTTGGCTATAACATTAAACTCCTTAAAGACTAAACCCTCACACTTTCTACACCAGGAAATTATCTTTGTATTCCCTAGGAGTTGTGCAGAAGTAAGAGCTGGAACATCAGTTGTTTAACACCAGTCATTTAGCATTAATGCTTGTTTTTAGAGTGTCAGCTGATTTAGTAGATGCCTTCACGTTTCTCCTGGGAATTATGAACTGGAATTTATTATTATACATTGAGTTCTTGCAAGTAATAAAACCCACAGCCTGCACCCCATCAGGAATGCAAATCCTATATGGCCAAACTGAGATGTTTATACTCTACTCACTGGGCTATTTCAGGCTCCTGGAGGTTCAGGGACCTTTACTTATTGTACTGACTGCAGAACAGGGAGGCTATCAGCATCTCTTTCTGTTATGAATGCATCTTCTCCATGTATCCTACTTAACTCTGATAAGGCACTGAATTTACAGTAGACAAGATTCCTGCTTTAACCTAATTTTCCAGCCAAGATGACTGGACATGAGGATTTTTCTTTCTTGTGAGGGAAGAAACAACATGCTGTAGCTATACAGACAGGGGTTGGTATTTAAGGAACCTTCTGTAAAATGTTAATACAATGGAAACAGATACAGAAAATACTGCTTAGCCAGGTAGCACAGAGCAGGGAAAGGAGGGCAGGAAAAAAACAACCAGCACACATCCCTCTACTTTCATCACAGAGTACATCACAAAACAAACACATGCTATGTGACATATCCTTTTACCTTTCCACAGATAGATAAAAACAGCTGTCAAATGCCTAATCTGCACCCTCACTGCCACAGCACACCCCAGTCCTCCAACTGCAGCAGCTCTAGAAGTTTGCTCCTACTTTACTCCTTACAAAAGGAGGGCTGGAAAGCAATCTGGTGAATTCTTCCAGGGATCACACCTGCAGAGGTAAATCTCTGTGCCCACTGCTCACATCCATGGGGCCCTCAACAAGCAAAAGGCCAGGGAGCACTAACTGCAGGATTGCATCTTGTTGCACTGAGCTATCAAGCTAATTTTTGATCTCAGGAGATCCAAGGGAGGCTTAGTTTAAAACACAGCTGCTGCAGAGTCAAGCAACTGTTTTAAAACATATGTGGCACTTACACTTTACTACCACACTCAGAACTGCTGAACAGCCTGGAAGCATCATGAAAACAGGGACTTACTAGCTTCTAAAGTCTTTTCATGCAAGTCAAATGGTCCTGTGGGTGGCTGGGTGCTCTGAAGCACCTCTGCTGCTCTGCAGGCCAAGGTGGAAGAAATACTGTTCTTAGTAGTGGATTTTATTTAATAAATACAGGAAGAGCACAAACAAGCAGAGACACCCAACTAAGCGAACTCTTTGTTGGTTGCACAGCCTGGAATTGGGAAAGAGACCTGGTACAAACAGGAGAACATAACCCACATTTCCACCTTCCAGCTGTTCATTTTAAAGCTGCTGTGGACATTTCTTGTACTGACACTGGATTACTGCACACTCTCAGACTGGGTTCAGATTCATCTAAGTTTTTGCACCAAAAGCTCTCACATAAAGAGAGTAAAGTCACAGAAGCAGAGAGAGATTATTGAAGGGAAGTTGTGATCCACATGAAGAAACTCCTCATAAAATCTCCAGCTGAAAGCCCAGTTCATAAAAGTTAATAAGCTTGACCAGAAGTCCTGCCCTGGCTCTAGAGACTAATGTGTTTGCATGACAGATCGCACTGGTGTGTATGGACAGATAAACTGGTTTGGATACCAATCTCACATGAGCACAGCACCCCAGATGAGCTAAACAACCTTGCTTAACCTTTTCAGGGCATCCCTATGTGAAGCTGCATCACAGACATGAAGGCACAAACTAAAATCCTTTCTTTTTCTGCAGAACTCTTAAAACGTGCCCAGGGAACTCCCTTGCAGAGAGGCTTCCACCCTTACAGGAAAGGATTCATTACAGTACAGAGTTTGGTGCTCTGGAATATCAAATCCTTGGCTCCTCTATTGAAATATCAACAAGGGCTGGTTTAGTAGTGATTACAAAGTTTGCTTGTAGAGACACTTGTTCACCAGGTCCCATCCTGAAAATTCCATTTCACGTTGGCAGGCAAGCAAATCTCAATGAGAAACCTGGGAACAAAACCCTCAGCCCTGCCCCAATCCTGCTGCTGTCTCTGCTGCAAGCAGCTTCCAGACCCTGCTGAGCTTAGGACACCAAGTTGCTTCATACTTGATCTAATCATGAGAGCCATCCAGCCCTCAGTCGATCCTGGAATGCTAATGAGTCAACATTCACATTCATCATTAGATCTGGAACAAAGGTGCTTATTTTCTCTATAGAGAAACAAAGTTGGAACGCAGAGAACCACTGAACATTAATTGACTGGTCATGAATGCTCATGTTTTCCTGGGTTTATTTCTGTATTGAAATGAGACAAAGGGTTTCCTCAGGTCAGGATTAGCCTATGAATTGGGAATCCCCAGCCCAAGAATGTCGAGTCCAGCAGCTGGATCTGTTTGTATCGCTGGGATGAGGAGGATGCTGACCCATGACAATACAAGGAGGAAAAAAAAAGAGAAGAGACAATCATAATATTTTCTCCATCTGCATCCATTCCAGAGCCAGACATTGCCTAAGCCTGACATGAGTGTGATACAATAAGCTTCCCTGTGTGTGCAGCAGCAAAGGCAGCGCTACAGTCAGAGGATCCAGCTGTGTTTGTACAAGTGACATTATCTTCTAACCTCCTCTTCTATTTCAGCTAAGTGCAGAAGAAGAGCCTGCTGGCAGGGAGGGGATAGGATGGATCGCTTTCTCACATCCCAGCTGCCTGAAACAAGGCAGGAGGCACGAAGATGCTAGATCATCACTGGCTCAAGTGCAGCTCTTGCTGCAGCATTAGGACACGAGGATGATGTTACTTCATGGGTCTGTGACTCCACCTGATGACAGAGGCAGGGCAGTGTGGAAGGCTGCCTATCACCAGCGCAGGACAAAAACAAGCCTCAAATAAAATCAGCAATAAGAAATTTTCCGTCTTCCCATGACTGGGGCATTGGATGAGCTGAGCAAGTGTGGCCCTTCCCTCTAGTAAGGACAGGCCCTGAAGGGTAGCGTCAGGCACAGCACAGCTCTGCGATGGTTACAAGCAGCAAGCCCTCAGGAGGCCTGGGAAGCACTCAGATACACCAGCCCTGGTGCCCTGCCTTCCTGGCCTGCACGACTCCTCTGGTAATTTACTACCTACACGAAACCCTCTGTGCTCCCCTACAATGGGAGGAGCGATATAATCACACCAGCACAAATCACTGTAGCAGTGACCAGGCATAAATGCATCCTCTTAAATGAGAAAGCAACACTCAAGCCCTGAAAAATGTGAACACCTCTGCAATCAGGCTCGCTGCAATATATCCTACAGTGAGTAAGGCCTTTGCAATGCTACCCTTGAGCGTATGCTCTCCGCTGACTGAATATCCTACTGCTTGGCCAAGGGAGATAACTCCTCTCTTAACTTCCACAATTAAAAAATAACCTCACAAAACAAACCGTCAGGAAGCTTTCCAGGCTATACAACCTAAAATATCCTTCCTACTAGAGATATTTTCACACGCAAACTGAACTTGGTGAGTCAGTTCTCCTCCGAGAGATTAAAAGGAAGGGATGTGGGTGTTTCTTCATGTGTCTCGCTGGCTACAATTAAAGATATTGACAAACTGTGGGAGTTCAGAGGAGGAGCAAAACCAGTATGGGGACAGAACAGATTGATCTAAAATAAGAGCTGAAAACATCGTTTAGTTGGTAACTCCTATAATACACAATGATACCACACATGCAGTTGAATTTTATATGCAATTATCAAGAAAGAAGAATCGTTAAACCTCATGTATAGAAGGGTAACACCAAAAGGGTACCAGATTTTATACTCTAAGGTATTTTGGGTAATGATCATCTGCTGTTTGCCTAGCGCCTGATGACGTAGGAACTTCACTCACTTCTGTAATTAAACAAATAACTAATTAAAAAAGCAGAAAACCTAGGCAATAAGCTGGTGATGCACAAGATACCCTCCCAGCAGGAGCCCCTGTGCACGGAATACATGTGGAATGACTACTGGTATGACTGATTCATTCAGGAATCGCTTCCTCATCCGCTGGGTCGGGATCCCACGGCACCAGGTTCTGTACAGCCAGCAGCCTGAAAGCCAGCCGACTCACAGGCAGCATGGACAGACCCAGGGTGGGGAGATACCCAGCAAGGGCTGCGGATGAACAAGCCATGTTTGGGGGGGGTTTCCCCCTTGCCCCGGTCTCTAACCTTTAAGGTTCTGCGATACAAGCACACCTTATCCTGACAAGGGATTTTGAAGTATTCCAGTCCGCAGGGCAGGGGCATCCCTAACTCCCACCCTGAAACCGCAGCCAGGCACAAAGCAGGCTGTGGCTGCCTGCGGAGCGTGGTTGTGTAACGCGGGGATACGATGTGTTGGGGAAAGCCCGACAGCTCCCCAGAGCCCGAGAAGCGCCGCAGCTGACCAGGGACCGGGCAGGGGAGACTGACAGCGGGGACGGGCGCGTTCTGGGAGCCTCCACGGGCAAAAAAAGGCAGCAGCCTTGCAGGCGCCGACCTACGCGAGGGAAAGACAGCCTCACCCCTCCTAGTAAGCACCCTGAGGGTCAGCAGCCCCAGCCGCTGCCGTGCCCCACAGCCCCGGCTCCGCATCGCCCCTTCGCTGATGCCGTCCCGGCGCGGGGCGACCTCCGAGCGGAGGGGAGGCCTCGGCCCTCCTGCCCCCACAGAGGGCGCAGCTCCACGCACGTCGCTCCTCCCGGGCGCCGTCCCCCAGGCTGCCCGCACACCGCCCCGCCAGCCCCCCAGGGCGGCCCCGGCCGGCTCGGGGCGCGGGGAAGGGCGGGAGGAGGGCTGCGGTGAGGCGATGGGAAGGG
>VZTU01016611.1:31756-54974 GCA_013400835.1 Zapornia atra | reverse complement strand
GAGGGGCCGGGCCGCACGCGGCTTCGCTGCCTGCGGGGCTCGGGGAGCCTCCGCGCCTCGGGCCCACCGCGGTGCGTGTGCTGCTGCGGGGACCGAGGGGCGCAGGGGGCCGGTACCGCCCGCCCCGCGCCGGAGCCCGGCCGGTGAGCGCAGCTCCAGCCTCCAGTGCTTGTCCCGTGCCTACGGAACAAGGTTTATCCGAGCCACCTGCGGCCTGATGGCGCGAGGACTCGGCCCCGGGCACGGCCGGGCCTGGCGGGGACGCGAGCTCGGCACTGCCGGGGCGGCACCTCGAGCTGCGGCCTGGGGCACCCCTCGGCCCCGTCCCTTCGGATGGTCATCGCCTGAGGGGTTTGCAGCAGGGATGTGTCAATGATCCGTTCCGAGGCTTCAGAACGGCGGGGCCTTGGCGGAGACTTGTGTCTCTGTCTCTGTGGCAGCAAGAGGAGCAGCAGTGAGAGGAAGGCAGAGGTGCCCCTTGAGTCTCACGTGTCCCAGGATGTGCTCACATCTGTCCACATCCCCGTCCTGACCTGTCACAGGGGTCGGTGTACAGCCCTCCTCATTCTCCCCTTGCTCTTCGCAGGCTGACGCAGGTGAGGTGGAGTCGCTACAACCCCAGTTTCTTGGAGCCAGAAGTGAACAAGGAATTGTATCAGAAACCTCAGGAGCAGCTGTCGGAGGAGGAAAAGGAAAGAATGGAGCTTAAGGCTGTTCGGCCCATAAAAGCAGCTCCTTCCAGTGTCTCCAGCTCTGTGTTCAGCGACCCTATGATCAGGTCAGAGCAAGCATCACCTTCTCCTCTATCACTGCCAGGTCCCACAGAGCCACAGCGCTGGGGAGCCGTGCTGTCCTCCCCAGCCTTCCCCTGCTGTGCTGCACGTGGCTTCTGGTGCAGCACAATCCCTTCAGTCATGTTAATCTTTTCCCACAAAGCCAGTCTGTTGCCTGATGGTGATTAGAGATAATTAATGCAGATCTAACAGCACCCAGGCTTAACCATGGGAACAACACAAGGAGTGTGGGGGGGCTTATTTCTGTGGGTGATAACATCAGACTTGAAACCATATTGCATTTGGCTTTGTGTTTACAGTAAATTCACCAATATGATGATGAAGGGTGGAAATAAAGTGCTGGCCAGAAGCCTCATGGCTCAGGTGAGAACTCGTGCTTCTTCTCATTATTATGTTAACACAAAATGAAAGGCTGGGACATAGAGCCTGCTGGAATTAGGGATTACCAGAACTCAGGTCATCTCTGCAGTCCTAATGCACTTCTCTGCATACTCTCACCATTATTTACCTCATTAGATGTATGTTTTGTACAAGCCCTGACCTCAGTCCACTCACAGACCAGGGGATGACAGCTTAATGGAGAACATCCTCTTTCTGCTCTTCAGGTCTCTTGGACCTTCTGCAGAACCCTAGAATCATTTGGGTTGGAAAAGACCCTTAAGGTCATTGAGTCCAACTGTTAACATAACACTAGATAGTCCATTGCTATCCCATAAACTCAGAATATACCTTGAAAAGCATCATTTTCTCAGAAGACCTTCCTTCCAGTTTTCTTTCATGCCTTATCTTCTGTATAACTTGTAGAAGTCACATATATGCTGCAGCTTTGACCCCTGCTGTGACATACAGTAACTGCTATTAGCTGTTCCCACCTGGTTGTGTTCCAGCCCTTGAAACGGGGACACACGCTGCCCGAATGTTCCCCAAGTAACTGCTGGTGCCTTGTGAGAGAAAAGCAGGCAGCCTCTGGTCTCTTGACTCAGCTGTGAGGACACTTAGTGCCCACAGACCTGCATTCCTATCTCTACCTCCTTGCCCCAAATGCAGTGTCCAATAAAGAGACTGAAGAGCTGGAAGAGAATGGCATAAAACTCAAGAGAACCCTGACTGACCTGTTGCCTTCAGGGCAATGGGGTGTTTGTAAGAGTGATGTAACCTCATGGAGTGGGATAATCCATCTGTTCTGTATGTCTCCTTTCTTGTCCTTGTCCCAAGACTCTAGAGACCCTTAAGAGGAAGCAACTGGAGAAGTACCACAAAGCTCCAGAAGATGAGAAGGAAGCAATTGAATGCAACCCTTATGTGATTTTCCACCAGGCTCTGAAGAACTGTCAGCCCATCATCGGGCTCAGCAGCATCACAAAAGGAGGCAAAACCTACCAGGTGAAGAGGGGGAGTACCTGGGAGCACACCTGGTCGGGAGGGAATTCGCTAGGGAAGCAGGTGGACAGGTTTCCACTCCTTCAGTTCAAGCTTTCCTCTCCTTGGAAAGAGAGGCATGTGGTAGTCTGGATCAGGACACTGAGATGTCCAGGCTGGGGCTCCAGAGCCTGTCAGCAGCGGGCTGACTGCCCAAGGAGTACACAGCAAAGGTTGTCCAAGGAGACTGAGATCAGTGTCGGGCAGCAAAGGAATTGTTAGTCCCAGGACTGCCATTCCCACCCTCTGCTGCATCGTGTGGCTTGGGCAGAGGCCCTACAGCCCTGAGCAGGGTCAGCGTGGCTGGGAAAGGTGTTACAGCACAAGCAGAACCTGTTTCTGAGTATGACCTCTGCAACACTCAAGGCCTGATGGAGAAATGAGATGTGGAGGCATGTGTGTCCATGCAGTGTGGGGAGTGGTGACCATCTCCCACCTCTGCTAGCACAACCCAGCCTGGGTCCAACTCCCCAGCAGTCCAGAAGTCCTTACAAGGGCAGCATCTGCCAGCAGCACCCAGAATTTCCATTTCAGTAGGAGTAGCTGTTTTCTGTGACCAGAGGAGGGGAAGTGGCACAGATTGGCTGTCAGGAGCTGGTCTTGCTGCTGCAGTGTGGTGTCAGTCTGGGTGTGCCCAGCCAGAGCTGCGTGGCTGTCAGAGCTCAGCCCTCTCACAGCCTGATAACTGTCACGGTTTCAACCCTGCCCAGGTCCCGGTCCCTCTGACGGACAATCGGAAGCGCTTCCTGGCCATGAAGTGGTTAATCACCGAGTGCAGGGAGAACAAGAACCGCCGGACGATGCTGCCTGAGAAGCTCTCCCAGGAGCTGCTCCAGGCCTTCAACAACGAGGGGCCCATCATCAAGAAGAAGCACGTGCTGCACAAGATGGCAGAGGCCAACCGGGCTTACGCCCACTTTCGCTGGTGGTAGGGACTCTGGGCACGGGACACGATGCCACCGGCCTCACTGGTGAGCAGAGCCCCAGGGCCACCAGTCTGGGAGGAGTGGGAAAGGTGGAAGGTCCCTTCCCAACACCTTCTGAACTAAGCCAGGGACAGCCCATCCGACCCCCACAAGTTCATTTCCTTTGGGCTCGTTTGGATGGGGAAAGGGGAATGGGAAAGAGTGACCAACCCCTGCAGGGATGCTCGAGTTACTTCATAATCACTTTCCCATGAAGAGAAGCCTTGGATGTTTTTCTTAGAGCAACACTGTACAAAATAATCTTCCACTTAACCTGGTTCCTGGGGCCTTTTAAGTGTCTCTGCTCCTGTAATCAGCACTGGTTTTCCTTTTTGGCAGCACAGCTAAGAGCAGAGCTGGCCTTTTTCCCATCCCATAACCAGCCTTAGTGGTACAAAAGGTTCTAAAAGGCCCTCTGATTTTTGGTTCTGACCATCAGCATCATTGTCTGCACAGATTTGATGGGGTTGTTAACAGATTAAAAATAAACCCAGGTTTATGGGGAAGGTTTCTTGATTCCAAACCTTTGTCTGTGTTGTTTGAATCTCACACTGCTTTTTCTAGCTGCCCTGGTTGTGTGAAGCCAGACTGACACCCTACATCGGAGGAGAAAATGAGGATCACAGCCTTAAGGCTTCAGTCAAACGACTTTTAAGCATTGTTCATAGCTCAGCAGCTGTGTAGAGAGAAAGCAGGGCACATGGTAGTGGAAAACTTTTATTAGAAAAACCCCTTCAATAGATTATTTTGTGTCCTTGCTTCCTCTTCTGTTCATATAAGAAACAGTACAGCTGAGACTTGCTAAAGATTGAAAAAGCATGATGGTTATTGTATAAAAGGTACAAAACCTGTTCTAGCTCCATGTGCTCAGGGACCAGTGTGTGCAGGCTGCCCTGGGGCAGGCAGAGGTGGCTCCTGACCTGTGGGGGAGACTGTGTGCATGCAGGCTTAGCCAGTGGCCTGAAAAGGGTCTGGGAAAAACAGCACTTGGTTGGGCTGTTTGTGAGGCCACAGTGTTTCCTGTGACTTGTCCCAGAGAACCAGGTACAACCTGAGCTGGGCAGGGTTTCCCCTCTGCCTCCTGCAGCTCCACCGGCTCTTGGCGTGAACAAAAATGTTCTTGGCCTAAACTCTTGCTTTCCTTAACACTCAAATAAAATGCTGGTTGGGGCTGGAAACCTTCCTTACCCTGTGCTGGCAGCAGCCCAGTATTCGAATCAGTGGGAGAACTTGCTGGGTGAGGTGTGTGGTGCTCTCCTGCCTCTCCAACCCTCTGAAGTCGGGCTAGCACCAGTTGTGGAGGCTCCAGCTGGTATAAAGCCTATTTATAGGAAGTGCTAGAAAAACATTAATGTGAGAAGAAATTCAAACTTGGTCTGAAGCTTGCTGGTGAAAGCTCTGGGGACATCTCTCCACCTCTGCTGCAGGGCTGTTAATCCATCACCTCGCTGTAATAGTATTTCTGAGCAGCGTCTGTCATCTTCCAGTCCGCAGCCCGAAATTCGATGATCTCCAGCAGCAGGAGCTGGGACAGGGAGCTGAGCCCCTCCTGCAGCAGGAAGCCGTCTCGGAGGAGGGAGAAAAGCTCATCCATGCGCTGGGAGTTCATCTTCTCCAGCTGCTCGCCGATGCGATGGAGCTGGAGGACCAAGCAGTCCACCTTCAGAAGGAAGGAAATGATGGCTGAGTACAAAGGAGCTTTGGCTCATCTCTGGGGAGATCCTCATCACTCACAGAGGGACCAACTCGTCCCTCTGTTGTGGCTTTCCAGGAGGTGACAGTTCTGCTTCCCCCAGATCACCTGACAGGAGGCAGGAGAGGCTAGATGTCCATCCCTGGCAGTGCTCAAGGCCAGGCTGGGTGGGGCTTTGGGCAACTTGGGCTAGTGGCAGGGGGTTAGAACTAGGTTGGAAGGGACCTTACAGCCCACCCAAGCCAGTTGGCAAACTCCTGCCTCTCAGACAAAACTGCCAGAGAAATGTACCCACAACAGGAGGAGAAATGTTAATTTTCTGCAGGATGCCTGTGAGACAACAGTAAGGCTGAAGCCAAGGCTGGAGCAAGGAGATGGCTCCAGGAACAGAGGGAAGTGGTTAGGACATGCAATAAAGCTCCTAGAAAGTCTGGTGATTTGCAGGAAATGGGCATTAACTGGGTCTTTGGAGAAGAGGGGAAAGTGGATGGGCTCCAGGGTGGGAGGGTTGTGCTACAGCAGAAAAAAAACCCCAAAGGGCCCATCCAAAGGGCACTGCATTTTCCAGGAGCCCCTCTCCTGAGGGGCAACTCAGCCATGCCCCACGCAGGTTGCCCAAACGTATGTGGAACTCCAGCTACAGAAGAGCCTCCTCCAGCCCTCTGGGGTCTGGCACAGCATCAGATTCAGGTCTGGGACGGTGAGCGGCAGCCGCACAAAGCATTGCGCAGCACGTCCTGGGACCCGTGAGGACACGGAGCCCCCCTGCACACCCACGGGGACATGGAGCCCCTCTGCACGCCTCCCGTCACTGCAGCTATCATCTGTCCTCTGCAGTTCCTCAGCAGATGGTGTGACAGCCACCTTGCCACATGTCCAGCAGCCAGAGCTGCTGGAAACACAGCTGGTCACTGTGAAGATGGGTGAGCGCTGTCTGTGGGTTTTTCTCATGTGATGGGAGGCAAACCTGCATAACGCTGGACAGCCCCTGCTTTGAGGGGCTGCTGGCTCCCCCACAACCACACCTGGGCAACGGTGAGCAAAGCTGCTCCAAGGGAGACAGTGCAGCCTGAGCCAGGGAGTCCCTACCCCCACATCCATTCGGCTTCCTCCTGGGCTGCAAACCCTCCTGCCCAGCCAGTCTCCTTCAGCACATACCAGAGAGGCAGCTCTCTCTCCTCTGCACTCCCCTGGGCTTTTTGCAGGGCCTTGGCAAGACAAAGAGGCGCATTAGCAGCCTTTCTCCCTGCACTCACCTCTTCCTCCTTCCGCAGGCTGTCGGGCTGGGCCAGCCGGAACAGACAGTCGTAAACGGGGTTCACCAGAGCCATCATGGGCATGTTGTTCACCTGTAAGGAGGCAGGAGCCATCGTCAGTCAGGGGCTAGAAAGGGAGGAGCCTGCAGCTATTTCAAACAGTTGTTCCCTTGATGCTTTTCCAAGGAGAAGGGACTAGAATTTATTGGTGCTGCCAAATGTCCTATTGGTGAGATTTATGTAGGAGACCAGGCGTTTGAGGCTCCAGGAACCAGAGAAGCTGAACGAATGATGTAAAAACAATCTATTTTTAAATGTAAGCAGGTAGTCATGGGAAATACACTTGTTGCAACAGCATTTTTCCTGCCTGCAGCTCTACTTGTATAATTTTTGCATCTATTCCAAGCAGGAATCCAAGTACACACACTGCAATGAAGGCTTGCAGACAAACTCCGTCAGTACGTGGGCTAGAAAGGATGGGAGCACCCACGAGCCCTCCTGAGACCTCTTAGCATCTACCCTAGTTCAATCTGGGGCATTTGGGAGCAGGCAAAGCAGGGGATTTCAAACACCAGGTACAAAACAAGGAAGCTCAGACTGTGACTGTTCCTGGAGGCGGCTCTGCCTCTCCAAGCCTGTTCGCTTGCCTGTCGGTAGCACCAGCCCCAGCAGCACCCCTGTGCTGACAGCAGGCTCTGGTCCCCACAGCCGAGCCATGGCCCTGGGGCTCTGTACAACACCCATCCAACACCCCTGCGCTGGCACCTTTGGACACCCAGGCCCTTCTGACCTCCCTAGGCAGCAGCAGCTGGGTGCCCCAGCTCTGGCTCCTTACCCTCAGGTAGTCGAAGATGTTGCAGATGAAGGTGACGTAGCAGATCCAGGCCTGGAGCGAGCGGGTGCGCAGCTCCTCCCTGTCCTTGTACTCCTGCTGCAGCCGGTTCAGCAGGCTCCTCCGGAAGACGCTCTGGCCAACTTGTTTGCTCTCAGCCTAGGAGTGCACAAAAGCAGGAGGAAGGGATGAAATGGGGGTGTGACAGGGGCAGGAGGATGCTGCTATTCGAGCGGTGCAGGACTATGCAGATACCCTCCTGTGATTGCCCAGAGAAGCAGGAAAGCTGCAACAACTGCTCTGCTTGCCAGCTGCCCATCTAGGTACTGGACAGGACAAACAGCAGGAGAGGAAAGCTGGTGGAAGGGTCAGAATGCAGGGCTGGGGTGAAGCCTCTCCTGGCTCAGCGTAGAGACAACCTGTGCAGCTCAAGTGTTTCACTGTCCTGACACAAGGAGCTCTCACCTGGATGATGGTGTAGCAGATGCGCCCTGCCTCCTTGCTGAACACACAGTCCTTGAGGGACTGGTCCACTATAATATTGGCCACTTTCTCCAGGTCCACATTGCTGGGATCTGCAGAGAGGAGAAACACTGTCAGGACCCAGCACCCTTGGTGCCCTGCTTGCTCTGGGGTACCTGGAAAGCAACCAAGGTTGGCACAGGGCCCAGTACAGCACATTATGTAGTGCAAAACCTCATGCTCGCTCCCACAGCCCCTCTTGCTTTGGAGATACTGTCTCCTCTCAGGCTGGAGGCACAGACATCATGATGGGAAAGTGATAGAGGAAAGCAAGAAGTTGATCTGAATCTGAAATCCTGGTACTGCTTCAAAGTTGGGTTGGCAGGAGTCAGAAGTGCAAACTCCTGCTGGGCTTGGAATAGAGACATAGCCAGTGAGCAGGAGACCTGGAAGGCCAGGAGGATGAGAATGGCCTGCAGTGGAGAGAGACAAGGAGCAGGAACTGGGCACTGGGGAGGGGTGAGAGGCCGGGTCTGGGGAAAGGTGTGCTGGGTTAGAGCCAGAGAGGAGGTACCCTGAGATCAGAGAAAACCCCAACGATGAGACCCAGCAGCCAAGTTTGAACAGTTGCACCATTAAACAGTGGGGAGCAGGTGAGAGGGGGCAAGGAGAGGCAGAAAGCAAAGACCTTCCTGGAGGATTTGCCAATGGGACTCAGGGGTGAACAGCATTTATGAAACAGCTTTTCTACACTCAGCCATTCGTGTTCTTTAAAGGGGTCCAAGCTGGGCATGGCAGAGGAGTCAGTCAAAAGCCTGCTGACCTTTGAGGGCTGTTTTCAGCAGCTTCTGCGTCTCGGTGTCAAACGACTGTATTTTATATTCTTCTTTGCCTGTTTCCCCCATGACTGGCTTCCTCCAAGGGCAGGAGTCAGGGCACTGGACGGGCTAGTGACAGTCCCTGGGGAAAGAGCACACAGAGCTTAGTTGGAGGGAGAGGGGAAAACCTTCACCCCACTGAGTGCTGGAGCACAGGCTGCTACCTTGAGAGCCCCCTCCCCAAGGAAACTCCTCTGTTAGGGCACCCGACTCCGGCCCCAGATCTGAGCAAAGTCCCACTCCCACGTCTTTTCAAGCCTTGCTTCCTACCATCCTATGACAGGACTCGATCTTCAGAGCCTTTATATTTTTCTGATATGAAAAATGTGTTGCAGTCCATTGGTCTGCAGGGTCAAAGCGGACAGTGCGCTGAGGCAGCCCCAAAATACACCTGTCTCACCTCAGAGGGCTTCCCTGTGGCTGTATCCCAGGGAAACACAAGCAGGAGCACCCCATGCAGCTGCTCCCTCCTGCCTTTGAAACACCGATTCAGCTGGTTTCACACAAAAGCCTGGAAAGAACCAAACCTGCACCTAAGCACCCAGCACACACTTGCCAGAGTGAGCAAAGCACCTCTCCTGCACCAGAGCCAGGCCCCCTCAGCTCCCAGCAAGACACAGCAAGCTCTGCAGCCGAATCCCCAACAGCAACAGCTCCCATCCCATCCCCCTGCAGCCAAGCAGGGCTCTCTGCAGTACCAACAGTGCTCCTAAAGAATCCAGAGTCATCTTGCACTTTGTGACACAGCAAAGACAGCAAGAGGGTCTGCATGGCACAGAAGGGCAGCCTTCGACATGCACACGAGATGATCTGCTGGATGCAAAACGCCAGGCTGGCCAGGCCCAGGGCACAAACAGGGGAAGGCAATCGGCCAGATGAGTTTTGCCAGCTTGTCGAAATTCCTGGGCCGTTACTCACGCCTCCCTGCAAACAGGTCCCTGCCCAGATTCCAGCTGCAGAGCCTTTGGAAGTGTGGGAAGCGTATCGCGGGCGGCCCGACCCCTCAGACACACTACTTGCCATGAAGCCATGGCACGGCACGTAATAACCTGGAGCGGGGAGCGGAGCTCACTGGCGGGTAGAGGCCCATCTCTGCCCTCCCTGGGGCCAACCTTACCCCATGGGGTGACAACCTGCTCTCGCAGCCGAAGCTCTCACCTGCACAGCGTTACCTGCCCCGGGCTCTGCGCACTGGTTTCTTTGCAAGATGGATTCACAACTGCTGGGTGCCCTCCGTGCCACGTCTGGTTGGCAAACGCCTTCCTGTCCGACCTCTCCACCCTCCACACTGTCTCTCTCCCTCTGCCTCTGCCCTCACGCCACTGTGCACTGCCAGCAGAGCAGCCCGAGCTCACCAGCAGCCCCGTGTCCCACCAGCAGCCTCTCCGTGTGGAAGGAACCTGGCGATTGCTCAGCGCCGCACGCAGCGAAGCAGCAGGAAGCGCCCGAGCCCGTCCGGCAGCGTCTCTGCCGCCACCGCCCAGCACCTCTCCTGTAGCATCCTTCCCCACAGCTGCCCGGGGACAGGCTTTGAACTGCTGTGCCAAGTGGCCCTGCCTAGAGCAAACCAGAACGGGGGAGAGTAAAACCAGCCAGGCCTCTCTGCACCAGGTCCTGCTGCCAGGACCACCTTGCCTGAGGGGCTGGTGGCAGTGGGTGACACCGGGCATGGCACCACCTGTGGCTACCGATCCCTTCTCTGGAAGTGGTCCCCAGGGACTGACGGGGTCGGGGGTAGTACCTTCGATCTGCCAGGGCCCCCCCTACCCCACGGGGGTTGTTCATGGCCGGACGGGCTGGACCTGCCCCGACCATGGCAAGGGGACGAAGAGCAGCGAGTCTTCCCTGCTGTCCCTGAGCGTCCACCCGTGCCCGCCCGAGTAGTACTACCAGCCGCCCGGGACGCCGGTCCTATCCCCCCCGAGCCGCGGGTGGAACCCTCAGCGCCGAGCCGGCTCCTGTCCGGTGCACCGGGGCCACCGCAGCCCCGCGGGATCCCCCGCTGCTGCCTCGCTCGTCCCAGCTCCGTGTGGGGGCCGCTCCGCGGGCGGCACAAGCCGAAGGGCCCCCGGGACGAAGGCAACGGCGGTTCCCGAGGAAACCAGCCCCCCCCGCGGTGTCCCCGGGTAGGGCAAGGGGAGCCGGGCGCAGCCCTACCGACCTGCCCGCCGCCCCCGTTGGGTCCTCTGGCCGCCGGGGCATCACCGGAGCCTCCCGGGCTCCGCCGGCACGGCCCCGCTCCCTCCCGACACGGCCCAGGTTTCCTCTTAGGTCATTTCCTCGCCCGAGCCGGGGGAGGGACGGGACGGGACGGGGCGGGAGAGCAGCGGCAACCGCCGCAGCGCCACCGCCTGCGAGCGCCGGGTCACGGCGGGACGTGGGGCCGCTCCCCGGCTCCCCCTCCCCGGGCACGGACGCCTGCTTCCCCGGGAAGCCCCCCTAGGCACGGCCGGCTGCCTCCCGGCTCCCCGGGAACCCCCGCCTGCGCCCCGGGCACTCCGGGCACGGCCGGTTGCTCCGCGGCGGGCTGGCGGCAGCACTCACCGCTCCGGGCCGGCTCCCTCGGGGCTCCCTGCGCTGCCGCTCTCCCGGTGCAAGCCGCGTTTGATACACGCTCCCCCCCTGCCAGGGTGGCTGCGGCCGAGCAGCGTACAGAATGAAATTAAAAATAAAATAACACACAAACAAACCGGTAGAAAAAAGCCGGGAAGGAGAGAGGCGCTAAACCAAGAACCTGCGAGGAGTGCTGAGCCAGGTGTAACTGACTCCAGGCTTTCTCTCCAAACTCCCAACCGTTTCGCAGGGGAAGAGCCCTCAGGGGGTGAAGCGCCGAGAGGACAGCAGGGCAGCCAGGCTGCTGAGACCAGAGAACAGCCTCAGGAAACGCAGAACGAGCAGTTTGTGAACATTTTCTGCAGCGCTGTGTGGCCTGGCCGGACACAAACAAAGCCTGAACTCGCCCACAGCAGGGCTGCGGGGCTCAGGCCCAGCTGCTGTGGCTCTGCCAGTCCCTCTCAGGCGCAGTGGTGGGACCGGGCTGCACAAACCCCCCCTCAGCCGAACCCCTTGGTGCAGCTCCCAACAGTGATACCCAAACGCATCGCCCCACACCAGCGGGATGGGACAGCCCCACCATGCAATGGGGAGGGACAACCTGATGGCTCCTGCAGCCCCACACCCTGGGCTCTGATGACCTTCCCTTTTGGGCAGCAGGAGGGGTCCGGCACACACTAGGAGGAAAGGAATAAAACCCCTGCAGCCAGACATGAGCATAACAAAATATTTAATGCACCTTTTCCCAAAGGTAGGCACGCCTTGTGCTCAGATGCTTCCAGACAACAGCAGCTGCAAAAGATCCACTCAGGCAACACAGCAAAATGCTGCACAGTTCTACATCACAAAAGAAATTTTATCCCAAATTAAATACAACCTATTCCAGAACCAACATCTCTCTTCCAAAATGGTGCTATGGATGAACATCCTGAGAACAGGACTGTCCTAGGAACTGGGCGAGCCAGCCAGCACTGCAGGAAGCAGTGCATTCATCACAGAACGTGTGCGTCAGCGGTCTCTGTCCGAGGCAGCGAAGAGCGATGGTGGATCCCTTAACACCCACAGCACAACTCTCATCCCCAAGGCTTTGCCTGCTAAAGTGCTTTTGGACATTCTGATGTTAAAAGGCACTAGAAGGAAACAAACGCAATCGCTTGGCAGCTTGTGAGGTGAACTGCAGGCAAGGCAAATCCCCGCTGATAGGATTACATCAGAGTGAAACCCCAGCCATCCCAACAGGCAAACTCTGGCGCAGTCTCACAGCGAGTCACTCAGCATTGTGTGCAGTTCCCCAGAGCAAATCTGTTCCAGCACACAGGAGGACCAGGGGACTACAGACCCCTCCCACCTTCTCCTCTAATTTGAGGACATTTATCTTCAATCTGCATGTTTTGCCTCAGCAGTATCAGAAATAAGACCTGTCCTCCTGGTGCTTTGCACCAACCTGGTCTCACTCCCAAAGGGAAAGGAATATTCCTGTTCCAGTCACTTCCCCAGCCACAGCCCCCAGTTAGCAAAGGGCACGTTGGAAATTTATGAGAGACAGATGCTGCTGACCAGAGGCGAGCGATGAAGCGACTCTGAGGTGGAACTTCTAATGCTGTACAGCTGAGGTGGTCACGTCTTTCCCCTTCGCTCACTACATGACCAGCTGCCTTCACTGGCCTGCACTGTTTATGACTAAGAGGCTGTGGGGATGTACACACCAGACTGCGTGCCAAAGCCCCCCAACCAGGGAGTGTCTTCCACAGCCCCAGCCAGACTGAACAACTTCAACTCCGACTTTGCTATCTGTTGGACAGAGGCAAGCTCATTTAATGCAGACTGGAGGGAAAAGCATCCCAGAGAGGAGGAGCCACTCTGTACTCTCTGTGGGGCTGTACTTTCTGTGGGGCAGCCAAGTTGTATGCTCCTAAAACAGTTCATCTGCATCACCTTAAGCTCCACAGCACACTCAAGGAACATCACTTAGCGGTTTTCTGTTAATTCTTTGCCCCTGTGCCAATCAAAGCAACTCCACTCCTATTTCAGGGGCTGCAAGTCCCACTGCTGAGTTCCTAACCAGTCTCCCCCCGTCCTGTGCAGTTTTACAGCAGCTCTTTGACATGAAACGGAAAACACAAGTCTTGTAATGTTTAGACAGGATGGATGATTCCTGATTTCCTATGGAAACCTAGGTCAGCACAGAAAATACTCTGCTCTGGCAAGCCCTGTCCCTGCTAACCATGACAGCATTCCTCCCTGCCAGCAGCCAAGAGCCAGTAACAATCCCAACCTGTTTGTGCCTGTTTCAAAATGAGAGATTTCTCTCCCTCAAAAGGATGTCATGAGGCTAAGTTCATTACTGGTTCTGATGTCTTTCCAAGAACAACAGATGAATAATAAACACAGGCAAAACATTAAGATGATTTTAAGGGCATCTCAGAAGAGCCTAAATAACACAGGAAAACGCCAACAGGACTGAGGCACTTTGAGAAACTTTACTCCATGTTCTCTGCATTTTTCTCCTCTAAGCAAACCTGCCCTTTTTTAGCATCCATGCAGCCAACACTCCTGCTTGGAGGCTCATAAACTGGCCTCCTGCCTGACACTGACACGGCTCAGCGAATTTACTTTTACGTAGGTCACAAAGTCACCTGCAGCAGAACAGCCACTTCACACTCCAGGATCTCAAACCACAGCAGACACTGTGTTATTTGGCCTGGGCTTGCAGGGAATCTCTCTAGATATCTCAGCCACTGGTGAAACAGCTGCTCTTTAAAAACAGCCTCACACAACAGTTCAGAATAAATGAGCAATGCTGATACGCTCAAAATCACCAGGAGAAATTGTGTCAACAGAATGGAATTGGTTATGCTGGAATTTGGCTGGGCCATTAGGGATTAATACCCTGAATATTGCAAAAGAGCCACAAAAAGCTCTGCTTAAGAGAAGAACCATCAAAGCATCCTCTAAATAACTGCAGTGCTCTGCCTCACTCGCCAGATGACTAACCGGCTTCTTTATCACAGCTGCTTTTCCTCTCTATCACAGCCTGCCCTCCATGCACTGGTCCAACCACACCCTGCTTGGCTGGAAAAACCAGAGAATAAAAGAGGAGGAATAAAGTAACTTTCCTCTTCTTCCCTGCTGCATAAGTCAAAGTTGGGGTTTTCTTTTTAAACTATTCACAAAACCTTTGAAACTGCAGAAAAACACTTCCCCAACTGTAATTCAATCATCCTTTTCTTGTCAAACACCATGCTACACCAACCAATTCTGACTTGATGTTCAGTCTTCTCACTTCAGCTACTCTTGTCAACACATTTTCATCTGTTAGCACCACTGTAGGACTGAGGTTCAGAAATGTTTTGAGGCCACTACAGGAATACTTGCTAAAAACATTCAAAGGTAGTATTAAAATAAAATAAAATATATATTTACTAATTTCCACAGGACTTTTTCTTCAATATTCCAACTCAGACTGTTTCTAAAACTCTATGCAGCACTTATTTACTCACTGCATTGAAGCAAAGAACCCTGAAGTAAGAATTGGGTCTGTGCGCTGAACCCCCTTAGAATGGGATTCTTAATCTGCAGGTCTGCTTGTAAAAAAGCATGACTGAGGCCATGCAAAGCCCTAAGAAATATACAGCAAGACACACAGGAAGATAAATGGGCACTTAGGATCCAGTCAAACTCACTAGAGTTAAAGTAAAAGCAAGTTTGGGTCAGCATTATCCACTACAAGGTTCTGTGTTTAAGGTGGCTGAGAATGCACAGCCAGCAAGCGGTAATTGAGAAGCAGCAGCTGACAGCAAAGAAAAGGAAAACTGAGGTTCTGTGCACACTGAAGAGTTTTTCACTGACTTTACAACAGCAGGACAGAGATACCTGTGCAACACGGAGAAAAGAATATGGTGCAAACAGCAGGTCATAAACAAGGGAACAAAGCTGCCCAGATCCAGTGCTAGGAAGTGATGTTACGTGGGTTAAACAGCATGAGCTCGGCCAGGATCCCCCTCTGTGACCCAGGGCAAGCACAGGAATTCACCCACATCATCAGGTGCCTTTTCAGAACACAGTCTCTGCTAGGTAGTTGTCTGCTCAGTTCCCCCCTCTTCCCACTAAACGTGTGCTGATATTCGAGGGGAGAGAGTCAAAAAGTGCTCAGTTGAACAGCTTCCAGCAAAGCAGTTCAGCATCTTCAGCAGAACTGCAGCCACCACCTTCTGCTTGGTCCCAGGATTTGCTACAGGCAGGTGGAGCTCTGGGAGCTCTGACATTTCCAACAGGCTCACGCCAGAGCAAAGCCATGGGTTCCCCCAGCTCCAGGGGAACACAGCCACATACGTGTCCCTTTCACCTGTCCTTCCTCATTGTGCTGTCGGTGTTCTTCAGGGCACACAGCAGGCTGCAGAACAGCTCATACCAAAAGAAGACAAGGCCAGTAGAGACAGCAGCCTTCAGCAAGCTGGGTGAAAGGCCCTTAAAGAACCCACCCGGGCCCTCCTCTCGCATGATCTGCCGTATGCAGTCCAGGAGTCCCCTATATATCCGTACCTAGGAAGGAAATGGCAACAAGGAGAAATGAGAAAAATCCAGAACAGCTTGCCTCAAAAAGAACACAGAGCACCCCAAACTATACTGCTGAAACATAACCAAAGTGTGGAGATGACTTCCTGGCTATTACTGTAACTAACTGGATGTTTCAGAGACAGCAGTGGCTTATGCAGGTTATTCTGACTGAATGGCTGCAAAATCTTTGTGCTTTTATAGGACAGATTTGTGAAGTAATTACTTCAGCTTGGGCTGCTACTGTTTTCCATCCCCTTCACTGTTTAAGGGGGACACAACTTTTCATTTTTCTGATGGAAAGGAAACACAGCTACAGCACTTAGAAATCTCTAAATCAGTAATCCACATGTCACCATGTCACGCTGTGAAGGTTTAACACCTTGTGACACATCAGTGCTGAGGACAAATGCTGTACCTTACCAGAAGAGGAAAAGCATCTGATGCAGTGGGTCAAGGGTTTAAATTCCCACCACAGAGTTTTTTGAGGTACAGGCTAATTTGCTTCTCAGATCCAAGGAATTTGAAAGAAAAAAGAAAATTTCCACGTCAGGGGAAAAAAAAACCAAGTTGCTTGAAAGATCTGTGTTTCTTCAAGTGTATTTTGAGGTGGTAAGGACAGTGCTAGAGAACACCAGAAGTACTTCATTTGCTTTGAATTTCCAGCTGTTCTGGTACATAAGACACATGCTGAACACTTGGTGCTCATCACGAGTATCAAAATATTAATTGCAGAAAAGGAGCTTGACAGGCAGGTGGCCCCAACATAAAGCCAGTGTCTTCCTCTGCTAGTAATTTGGTCCTGAATCAGGAGCTCCAAGCCACAACTAGAAAAGTAATTGAAACCCCTCTGCCTGCCTAACTCATCCCTAGCTCTGAGACAGCCAACCTGATGGAGATGGACGAGAAGGCAGAGCAGGGGTATGTTGGACAATGTCACAAAATGAACCCAGTTTATTCATGCAGCTATTTCCATCATGAAGCGAGATCAATGCTCAGCTCCCAGAAGTTCCCTGGTTGCTCCCAACCTGAATATGAACACAACGGGTACACCACTGGTGAATTATCACTGCGTTCTGGTGGTGACTGGCTCTGGACTGACTCAATGCACATCCATACTTATGAAAATCAGTCAATTCAAGCATTTCTCACCTGTCCAAAGGCTGCCCGGGCATGCTCAAAGCCACCAACTTGCAGTCGTTTTTTGAACAGGTCAAAAGGGTAAGTGAGGGTTTTGCTGATGATACCAGCACAGCTGCCACAAACAAGGTTTTTAACATTGCCTGAGAAGCAGAAAGGGGAGAGGAAAAAAGAGCATTATCAGGGAGTTCTGATGAAAGATCATGAGTGGTAAGTTAAAATCACTTTTCACAAGAAGTAAGGCTGTAGTTTGGGCCACAAACCCTCAATTTGTATTTTCTACATCAGGCTCGCAATGTCCGTTGGAACCAGAGCACAAGGACTCACCGTGGTTGATTACACTGATTTCTCCTTTTGCTCTGCCAAGTGGCACTGCACAGCAGAGCCCCAGTCACTGGAGAACCTGCCACTAGTGGATGGAAAAGTTCTCATGCCCTCCAGTAAATGCCTGTTCACTGGAAACCTTGCACTGCTGATTGCTCAAACTGACTTGTTCTGGATTGGAAGAAGTCATGAGCTGACGCTGCCTGATGATTTCAGAGGCTTGTGAGAAATCAATTTTGTGATACCAGACTTGATGCTGACAAACATGAGTTCCCAGCACAAAACCACTCTCAGCCTTTGCCATCTAAAATAAATATGCAGAGATTATCTTGAAAAGTCTAGTTCCTCTATTGAAGAAATTCTACCGAGGAACAAAACCACAATGTTCCTCCACAGAGAGTGTGTGATGCTGCACACACTCTCAGGCAGGCACTAGTATCTAGAACTGTCAAGGAGACAAGTGACATCAGGCTGAGGTTCTCTTACAGTGGAACTAGAAATCAACATAAATCATCAAATTTAGAGCTTAGCAGTTTTACGTTAGGCTGAAAGAATCCCCTTCTGTAACAGCTGTGCTGGAATCTGCAGGCAGATTTCCTGAGGAAATCCAAGAGTCCTGTCCCCACACCACTAACCAAACAGAGAAAGAGTATGGCAACGCTGTCTTCCAACAGTATGAGTAATGTGACACAGCTCAAGAAAGAGCACCCTAGCCTGTGACCATTCACGTTCCCATCCATCCCCATTTCCATCACGGTTTCTCCATAACAGAAGCTCTTTGCAAACTTCACTGTCCTTTCACAATATCTGTGCACAGGTAAGAATGAGAGATGGGAAACTGAGACACTTTCCAGATGTTGCATCAAAAAGGGTGATAGTACAGAAAACTGAGCTTATGTCAGCCTCCCAAAGTAGCACTCATCCTCCTTCTCTCCAGACTGCAGACATAGAATCATAGAATCATTGTCCCAAGTGCCTACCTCCTTTCCTTCCTTCAGCTGGAATCACCCATTCAGAAAACTGCTGCAGGACGTTGTAGAAGGAGAACTGGAGACCAGCATATGGAAAGATAGCTATGATTGTGGGGGTCAAACCTCTATAGAAAGTCCGAGGCCCTTCTGTCCGGTACATCGTCACCACTGCATGGCGAAGGCTGCGATAGATCTAGACAATAAAGAAGAGGCTGACTCTAGTGAAACAGGTTTAAAAGCAGCAAAGCAAAGGTCAGATTATTTCCCAGGAACAAGATCAGGCATTTCCCACTGCCCAAAACACAACTGACTGATTGTCAGCACAAAGCGATGAACAGAGTGATTTCGCTCCTCGTGACGCAGGACTCTCAGCTAAGCCCTTGTGACTGTTAGGAGTGAGCTGACAACCTACACCTGCCTCTGAGCCATGAGAGGCTAATGGAATGAATAATTGCTAGCCCTGGCTGACAGGCCTGGGCTGACACCGTATCCCACATCCCAGCTGCTGTGCTGCCAAGGGGAAGAAACCAGGCACAGAGCTGAGAGCTGTGGCCTGAGACCACGTGCATCACAGGTATTTATTTTCCTCGTAACAGTTCCGCTTGCTCCTGCAACAGAATTCACGTAACATATATACTGTGATTCTACTAAGCTGAAAACCAGAAATGGCTCTGATACAAACCCACCTGAGCCTAGTTATTACAGGCCTAATTAGCCTGGACACCAATTCTTGCATAAATAATATGAAACACAGGTTGGTGTTTCATGTGATGGCTGGTTTTGAGTATCACCCCATCGTTGCCTGAACACGACTCTGTGCAAGTGGGAAGTTTCAAACATGCAGACTTGGGGAGGGCATTCTGTAAATGGCCAACAGCCAAAATGAAAATTGAGTTATCCTGCTAAGGACAGTTTCTCCTTTCTGGATCACCTCTCAGGATTCAAATACAATCAGGAGCAGCAAAATATAATTAAGAAAGCTGTGTCAACAGCACAGAGAATAAGTTGGCAACAGTGCAAACATTGCCCAGTAACAGCACCTGTTCCTTTACGCTAACCCACAGACTATTACGTACTTTTCAAACCTCCTGTATTTATACACATGAAATATGGATGATAATTCCAAATGCTCAACCCTCAGCCATACCTTAGGCTCCCCCTGAGCAGCAAAGCGGGTCCGTAGCGTGTCAACAGGCTGAACTGCAACAGTGGCTGTGCAAGCAGCCAGTCCACCGCAGACGAAGTGCACAAAGGAATCACGGGCATTGTACGAGGTGGTGATGTGCACCAGTTTTGTCAGGCTTTCAAATGCCATGAACTTAAGAGAAACAAACACACACAGGTCAAGGAGTCAATCCTTATCACTGACATGATCTCCCACTCCTCTCTCATTTCACCAAAAGAGCTCCACCCTCCACTTGTAACCACCTTCTCTCTGTGCCCTTGAAAAGTCCTTCCCAACCTGCAACCTGTTAGAGCATGTGCTCAAAAAATGCCTTGTAAAATTTACTGAGCAGCCCAGGGAATACTTGGAATATTCCGATCTCTTGAACACTTGTACTAAATCTTGCATTTAGAACAGAAAAACTCACCCGAGGGCTCTATGTAACCCAAAGAGTATTTGCTGTATTACAGATATGCTACCCATTACTCTATCAACCACTGCTCATAAACTATGCTGTTAATATTTACAAATTAAGCATAACAATACTGCATAAAACACCGTCATCAGCTTCACTGACGTTTTTAATAACAAGCTGTTAGGGTGACAGCATGAAACAAAGCAAAAAACTACACAGGCTTGGAACACGAACAACTGAGTCAAGTGTCAGGAACAAACAGGGCTGACACCAGGTACAGACAGAACCCAGCTGTACTCCAGACTGGCCAGGGAGGCCACTCAGCAAACTCAGAAATCTTAACTCAGGAATTAAACATCAGCATGGCTGGAGCTAACTTGCATCAGCACAGTTTAAACCTAGACCTTTCTGCATCTGCTCATGCAGCCAGTCCTATGTAGGTGCGCTGGTCCTGGTAATGTTTGGTTACCTCACCTGAACAGCTCCATAGCCAACTGAAAGGAACTGAGCAGGAACGTGGCCCTTCCAGAAAGCTACCAACCCCTCTTCCTGGAAGATGCGCTGTACAGCTTGCAAGATGCCATGATACTTAGCCCCTGGGTTTCTGGAGGACAGCTGCTCGATCTGAAGCTGGAGGAAAACAGAGAAAATATTTTCAGTGTCACATTTCGTATTTCAACAAAGTCCAAGTGTCTGAGTCAGGAATTTGTAATGCTAAAAGCCAGGCAATGCTAGATGACATTCTGCCTTCCCACAGGATCACATCTGGAAGTCACTAGAACTGACCGATTTACGTAGGGCTCTAAAATAATAAAAACTTGCATGCAACACAAAGGGAACCAGAAGGGATTGTGGTGAAATTCAGTTAGACAGCAGAAATCATTCAGAAAAACAGAGGAAGAGAGCAAACAATGAAAAACACAAGATCCCATTCAAACACACAAGTTATATAAACAGAGGCGGTGGACACAAGATATCCCTACTATCTTGCATAACCTGTATACGATGCCTATGAGGGCTGCCGAGCAGATTTACTGCTCTCCAGTTGCACAAGTGACCTGTTCCTCCAGGCCACGACCAGCTCTGGTTCGTAACGGGCTCTTTCACCCCCGTCCCTCAAGCACGCACGAGGAGAGTACCTGAAAGCGGATCTTGATGACATCCAAGGGGCTGACGAGGACCCGAGTGACCAAGCCAGATGCTGATCCTGCTGCTGCTGCTTCCACCGAGGAGACGCACTTGGCCTCAGGGTCATAGCCGACCATGCCTGCCCAGTGGCCCCGGGGCCTGAGCAGGGGGCAGCGTGCCCCAGCGAGCCCTCCTCAGGCAAGGAGCTCTCCCCGCTCCTTCCTGCGCAAGGCCCTATAGCCTCACTCCGCAGCCGCCTCACCCCAAAGCTCCCTCTCACCCCGCAGACTCCTTTCCTCACCTCGGGGGCCACACAGACCGATACGGCCTCCCCCCGTCACCCCACGCCGCCTCTGGCCGCGGCCCAGCCCGAGGCAGGCACCGAAGGGGTATACAGTGCCAAACCCCACGGGCGGCCGCTGGCAGCCCTCGGCCCGGCGCAGCGATGAGTGACCGCGGTGAGTGACCACAGCGGGCTCCCTGCCGCGGGCCCGCCGGGGCGCCTCACCCTCCCGCCAGCCGCCGCCGCACTGCGGCTGCGCGCCGCGGGGGCAGCTGGGAAGTGTAGTCCAGCGGGCCCCGCCCCGCCCGTACCCCAGGGCTCAGCCCCGAGGAAGCCGCAGTCGGGCATCGCCCCGCTGCCGCTCTGCTGGGGCGGGAAATGAGGTGGGAGCGAGGAGGCGTCTGCAGCCCGCCAGAGCAGAGAGGTAGGGGCAGGCCCAGCGGCAGGGAGGAGGGACTGGCATGCAGCAGTTCCTCTGCCTCCGCCTCACAGGTGGCAGCTGCAGCCACTTTTCTTCCCTCCAGAAAGCACAAGGGCAGGACGATGCTCTAAAGCTGTTCAGCAGAGACCCGAGGTACAAGTGACACACAATTGTGAGGGCCAGGGGCTGTTAAGAGCGTTACAGAAAAGCCAAGAGCTCCAGCCCATGCTGCAGGTCGTTTCGGTACAGACTTTACTGGTACAAATGAACAAAAAAGAGCTGATCATGGGACTAGTCAGGCATTTTTGAGCAACCACAAACTCCTTGACCCCATCTGTAATTGAGCATGTTAACTAGAAGAGCAGCAGTTAAAAAAACAACACCAGTCCTCACAGCATTGGGTCTTTCCCCATTACGTATTCAAATTGACTACAGAATTCACAGGGGCTTTCTGAAAGTACACAAAGGCTGGGGAGAGGCTGCCAGAGCTCACCGAGGGACAGCTTCTCACAGGTAACCTGCAGAGCCCCCACACTGCCTTAGCACTACTGAGCAGTTCCACTCCTTCAGGCAACCAGAGAAAGGCAAAAACGATGCCCAAGGCCCCAAACAAGCAGAGGAAACACTCCTGTGACGGTCTGAGCTGTGGCTGCTGTGCTTACACAAGCCATGCATCCATCTTCCCCTCTGTCCTTCAGCAAGATGCTCCAGAAATAGCTGCTGTATCAGTCTCCATCACTGGCCCCTTAGATGCTACAGTCTCAGGGGCACTAGAGCAGTTAGGAAAAACAACTAAGAAAGCAAGCAAGTGCCACCCTGCCAGTCAGCTGATAGACACAGTCTTCAGTCCTGGAATCGACATGATCACCTCTTTCCTCCTCAATGGAACCTCAATGCTGAAGAGGGAGCGCTTCAGGCCAGAGCACACCTTAGAGCTTCTCCCTCCCACAGCAATATCATATCCTGTAAATTAGGTCAGTCAGTTACACTTTAGTGAGTTAACCAAAAGAACAGACAGATGCTCAAGTGAAGAATTCAACGTATATTTATTATTCACAGTTAATTACTATCTACCAAATGCTGCTGCAGAGTTAAAGGATTAAGTACATAGGCCTTTTTTATTTAAACACTGATTTTTTTTGTTTTTTATATATATATACACACACAAGACATATGCCTGCAAGGCTGCATGATATACACCAATTCCAAAATAAGGAAACAATCAAATGGTCCAGGTGTAGAATGCCATAGATTCCTTTTCCAATCACTTTACAAAGAAGAAAGAAAGTGAGTGACAGCTAGCAAGGAGAGGGGGAGAAAGTAATACTCTACAGGATAGCTCTCTCTTTCATCTGCTGGAAAATTAAAGTGTAAGGCAGAGTCCATCTCAGGAATAAAACATCTGTAACACTTAGTACAAAAAAAGGCACCCTCCAACAAAAGATTGCCCATGCATAGGCAGGGCGGGAGGAGAACTCCACTGCAGTTTTTGGATTCGTTGGTGGGGTGAAGGGATCCAGCCAAACGGCCATCAAAAGGAAAAAATAACTCAAGTGAAGATTGGCACAGAGAGCGGTGCGGCTCGATTGCTTTCCTTTCCGTCCCACTGCATGTCACACTGCTCTGGTGGAGGAGCAAATGGCCACAAGAAATGCCATGACGGTGCGGGGTGAGGATTACAGTCATCACACAGCCTGCTGTGAATGGGGAGCGGGGCAGGGGGGGGGAATCTACTTCAACAGTAACACTGACCTGAGGAGGGAGGAAAAACCGGAGAACAGTGATGCCAACCCCACTTTTCAAGAGCAACACGACTGCAAATATTCCCTATCCAGGCCAAAGAGACAGGCTGATTACATGCATCACATAGAAACATTCACTAATAGCATAAAGTTTTTTCAAGCACTATTTTCTTGAGGTTTTTCTGCATTATAAAGTTTTCCATCAAAGGAATGTACATTTGAC
>VZTU01016611.1:310-31687 GCA_013400835.1 Zapornia atra | reverse complement strand
CCCCCCCCCCAAATATTCTTCCTCATTTTCCCTGGTCATAACTTCCCCCTTTCTCTTACTTCTTTTGAGGCTCCTGGTTGCAGCTCCCCACCTCTGAGCAGCCTAAGCTGCCACTTGAATGCCTTGATTTTATTTTCCTTTGAATAAGGAAAGTTGAACAGTAAGACAAATCTTAAGGTTAAAACTCCATCTCTGTTTGGAGATTCTACTCAAACGTCCATTGATAAAACCACCCTCCTTTACACCCTTCCCCCGAAATATTTATTTACATGTAGGCAGAAAAAAAAACCCTCTGAAAAGCTCTGGACTGTCCTTTTAACTTAAAAAAAATAATAAAAAAGAAAATAAGGGAAAGGCACTATGGAAAAAATTACAGAATGTGCTCAACCGTACACCTTTAAGAAAAAACAAAAAAGCTGTCAGCACAGCATTAACAGACTTCAGTTGTACGTTGGAGTTTCTCAAAGCAGCTCTGTGACTCAAAAAAGTAACAAACCAAAATAAAAATCCAGGCAACTCTTCTCCCTTCCCCCGCTTGGAAGCTGCTGAGCTTCAGAAGAAAGTGCCAAAGGAGAAGAGACAATAAAAATTAGATTAACACCTCATCTTTCCCAGGCAAGAAGAGCTGAATGTTGAAGGCAAAAGCAGAGACTGATGATTTTTGTTTTTTTTTAAAGGCAGGACTGTGGATTTGGTTCTTCTCTCATGTCCCATCATGCCAAACGAAGACCGTTTGCAGAGAGAGAAAATACCAGCAGAGTTTCTCCCTTTTCCTTTAACTGCATGGCTAGGACTTTATATGGCATTAAAACTTCATGCACTGATGGACAGAGGAGGGGGAAACAAGAAGAGTGAATGAAAGGGGGTAAAAACCCAGGAGCAGCTGAGGAAATTTGTTATTCTCATTTTTATCTTTTTTGTTTGTTTGTTTGTTTTGTTTTTTTTTAAAGATAAGTTTTGGTGTGTAAGTTGAACTCTTCCCCCCCCCCACCACCCCTGAAGTTCCGTACTGAGTGAAGGACGATCACCTCACGGTGAAAGGTGACTCAGGTTTTATCGCCGTGTGATTTTTAGGTCACTTGGCTGCAGTTAGGCTCTGTATGTGTATTTACTGTTTCTCTGGTTTCTTTAAATAATCTCTAATATTTATCTCTAGATGTTCCGGTTCACTGGGGTCACATAGTTGCGTGGAAACATGCCCGTCTGTCCGTGGCAGGCTCCCTTCCACCAGTTGGGGTCAGAATTGTCAAGGACTTGGATAAAGTCTCCGCGGCGGAAGCCCAGCTCTCCTTCCTCCTGGGGATCAAAATCAAACAGGGCCTGAACGTATGTTGGTTGCTGAAAGAAGAAAAAGATACACAAAGTGAGAATCATCCCCAGCACTCCAGACACCTGCTCCCTCGGGCAGGAGCTTAACTTACACCAGTGTCCATTGTTAAACACTCGAGCTGTTTCATTTCCCTGCATGCCAGCTTCTAGCATCAGCAACAAGAGGCTGAAAGGGGAAAGCATCGGCTATAGGACCTCAGAAAAACCTCAAGTTTCTGTGAAAGAGCCAAAGCAAAGACAACAGATGACTCAGATTTCTTCCCTAGTATTGTCTAGTCTTCATGACCTACTGTAAATCCATACTCTGTTGCAATAACACGATCTTTTTACTTGTCCATCCCATTTTCACCAAGAGCCAGCATGGATATTACTGATCTACATGACTCTGTGATACATCAAGTTCCCCCTAAAAACTGGATGTTGGCATTTTACACATTTCCCTTAAAATCTCTCCAATATCAATAAACTCTGTCACAGAGCATTTTGCCTCATGGCCAAATGCTTCCATTCTAATGGCAAAGCTAACAGTTCATTGAAAATGCATTTGGTTCTTAAAACCAGGAGGCTAGGAAGGTCTCTCTGTGCTTGCCATTTTCAGCCAGCTGTTTTCTCATCCTCTGTTTATCACTGACCCCACAGTGCAGAGCCAGATGTTAATTCAAACTGTGGCAAAGGGTGCCTGTGGCACCTGGAGAGCAGGATGACTTCCACACCTTGTGTCTTCAACCTAGAGCTACAACGCTGCACATAGAGGCAAAATAATTTATCCAAAATTGGCAAAAGATCCAGCTACGTCCAACATAACATTTGGATTGCCCTGGGAAATAGAACAAAACAAAGAGCTAGATATACACAAGCTGCTTTGCTGGCACTTTGCAGTAGCTTTTGGTTTCTGTTAACACTGGCTAGATCCAAACCAGCAGGCCAGAGATGTTCCACATGCTTCTGCCTGTAACTGCCTCCTCAGTACTGAAGTGTCGCTGGCTACAGAGGGGCACAGTCCTGGCTATGGACCAGCACAAGTACAACTGCCCCTTCTTACCCTGTCCTAAGAGAGGAGCAAAGCCATTCTTAAATCACAGGAATCAGATAACCTTCCCCCAACAGTATCCACAGACATTAAGACAAGCCAAATGTTCAAGCAGCAACAGTAACACTTTGCCAGAGCTGAAGGGGGGAATAGGCAGTTAGCAGGTGGGCTTTGCACAAACACCCAGCTTGTTTCCCAGCATTATTCTGGCTGTGGGCTCTCTCAAGATACACTGCCACAAGCAAGAAAAACATCAGTCAGCTTCTTTCCATCCCTGTTCTGTTACGGTGCGATCCCACTTCAGACTGTGCTGGCTATAGGCTACAGAATGCACTCTGCAAAGACACTTCTCTTACCTGTGGCACCTGTTCAATGTCCCGGAGAAATATTTGCTGGTTTCTGGAGACAGATGTGGATCTGTGATAATCTACCAGCTCGTTCAAAGAATTGAACTTCACCACCCAGAGGAAATACTTGCCAGCCCCATCTCTAAGCACCTTGAAGTGCTGCACATCATTTCCAAACCTGGGAGGGAAGGAGCGAGGAACACACAAAAAAAGCACGTTATGAGTCACCGAGTAGTCATCTTCTGGGATTATCAGCACAGAGTTTGGAACAAAAAGGTCCTTCAGGACACAGTGAAAGCCACAAATGAGACTGATAATATACATAACTAATTGGTGGTCGTTAAAAAGATGTCTGAAAACCACTTGGCATTTTACAGAAATCAGTAATCAGAGAGAGAGAACCCAAATACTGAATTTATTTTGATAAAAGTCCTGTAAGGTTCATATCTGACTTCAGTTTAGAATCAGCTTTCAAACCACTCTAAATCTGCAGAAGTCTGAGGTCTTTTGGTCAAGGATTTCTAGTGTCACAACGCTCTTTCTCCTGATACACATACATTTCAGGCCACACTGCCACACAGCCAGCATCCAGTCCACCTACTTCTAGATGTACGTACGCTGTCACCTGGGTCGCTGAAGACAGTGCACAGAACACCCTGGACACAGGCCATGGACTTGGCAGTACAAATACAAGGTCACACTGAAGGAGCTGCACCACACTGCCTTCTGCTTCACATTCCCAACTACAAGATTTTGAAGTCAAAGAGCACAAGTGCTTTGGTTTTAGCTCTTCACACACAGTGATTTCACAACTGACTCAGCCAATTTAGGTTTGAGCTACTCCTGCTCTGGTCCTGTACTTCTCACTGTCTCAGTCCCTCCCTCAGGCAGCACCACTGGGTGCATGTGATAATGCAATGCTCAAACACCAGCCCCATTATAGGTAAACTGCTGGGAGAACACTGCCATAGGGAGGGTAGGATTGTCTCTTTTGGCAGCCAGCCTGGACTTATGCAAAAGACTGTCTTGCAAAACAAAAGGACCTCTCTGGTCCACAAAAAAGAAAAGGGGGAAGAAAAAAACAGCAACCAAAAAACCCTAAAGAAGAAAAAGCTTGAAAGGCAATGCTGTACATGGACTGTAGGGACTAGGAATTCTATGTCAACAATACTTTCTGACAAATGATGGCATTCAGTTGAAGCTACTTTTCCAACAGTTTTAATGTGAATAAAGGGGAACTCCAAAGGGTTCCTCGGGATTTTCCAGACAAATGGCACATCAGTATTTTTCCTTCAGTCCAAACCACCGAGGAGACAACTGTTCCCTGCAGGGCATGCACTGCTTCTATAGGTTGGCTGAAAATGCATACACTGTCTTGGCTACAAAGTTCACATGAAAACAACTCCTGAGTGCTGCCCCTGCACTCCCTTCCTCAACCTGAAAGCTTCTGACCGACTGCTTCAAATCCTCCAGATCACTGTTTAGGAAAATAAGATTTTTCTAAATTAAACAAAACAGAAAAATAACATAAAATCAGCAGAGACATTACCACCAGATGGCAACACTAAGCTAACAGGCAGGCTAACAACTTCATTTCTTAAAGGAATGCGCTTTCTGGAATGAAATATCCAGTATTCTAGCTCAAGACAGAAATATAAGTACCTGTTAAAATCAGTGGCTTTAATCAAATTTGTTGGCACAACTCAGTGCTGCTTTACAGGGTAACAAAAATTGGGTTACAGACTAAAGCTGACCAGAAAAAACCCCAACCCAATCCTGCCAATGAAGATCATTGATAGCCACAGAAAACAGAAAGCTAGGAATGGTGCACGAAAAGTTATCATTAGGATTCTAAACAAAATATTGTCTCTTTCTGGTAGGAAAGAGGAATTATTACTGAAAATAAAGGCAAAATAAAATGCTGAGGACAGAATTCCTCCCAACCCATGTTAAATGACAACATACCCCTTTGAGTTCCTAATACCTCGATTTTACAGTGGGAGGATAGGTAGGGTGGTATTTGGGGGTCACAGCTGACTGGCAGGGACTGCTGCTGGTTGAAGGCCAGTACTTCTAGTGAGGTTCTTTCAGGATGAGAACTGCTCCTCCTCACTTCCCTGTTACTACACTGAGTTTCTCTATCAGTGTGGAATGCACTTGTGAGAGATAGGAGAGGCCTCTGTTGGCACCTCTGTGTCCCAGTGCCACACAACTTGAATATGCCCAAAGCATGTGCCAAGCAGACATGAAAAATGTATTTGGAAATGTACTACACTGAGAGAAGATGGAGCAAGGACTTGTACTGTAGAAGAGGAATTAAGGAGGATGGGAGAGAACATGTGCACACTGGACACTTTGTGGCTCTAAGGAGAAGGCATGGGATCCACAAACAAAGCAATAGATAGTGCCCGAGACTACAGGAACCAACATGCCACCAGGTCAGCCCTGAAGGCTCATTACACACCAGAGCATTCACATTTGTTGTATTAAAGAGGGAATAAATACAGATCACTGGAAGAACAGGAATGCCATAGGGCATGTGGAAGATTATTCCTGCTCCTCAATGTTGATAATCATCTGTCCTTTACCCAGTAGTCCAAATGAGCAGTAGTTGGCCTGATTACCACACCATTGCTTCTGGGCATTACTTACTTGACTGAGAGGGAGAAGTCCCCAGGGGCACTCTCGCTCTCCCTGATGAGGAAGGCACCATCGTGTCTCTGTTTGCCTAACATCTCTTCAGCCTTTGCTCGGGGAATCTTTCCAAAAAACCACCTGTGGAGTGAGGAAAAGAAAACAATAGGGAAAGGTAAGAATTTTCCTCTTTAATGGAGGAGCCAGATGTAGGTATTCATATACAGAGCTGAAATGATTCCCAACAGAAGTAACTACACTGCACCTCACTGCTACTCCAATACAGGCTGCCCAACCACACAGCTTTTCACAATGTTTTTGCCTTGGCAATGAAGCAACCAAGACTTGATAAGCAGGGGCTGCAATAGCCCTGTTTCACCTAATTTAGCTAAGCAGAGATGTGGTAAGACTGAAATCCTCAAATTTATTTCAGAGATGGAAAAAGCCCCACTCAAAGTTTAATACATTTTGTTTATTCTTGTTGTTTGGCACCCTGCTGTACCTGCAGTTCAGCCCATAAAACATCATGACAACAAAGTAACATGCACAACTGCTGCACAGCAAAGTCTTGCTTTGTTTGACTAAGATGACTTCCTTGGGAACTGTCTACAACCTTGGACAAAGTTGAAACGTCTACTGTGGCCTGCACTACTATCTCAGTAATCAGGCCTGATGTCAAACAGATTAAATGCTTTGCTAAAGCAAGAAACACAAGTCTCTTCCTCTGTCACTAAGGAACAGTCATGTCTTCACATGCAAAGTTTTAATTGTCCAAACTGAATCATAGAATCATAGACTGGTCTGGGTTGGAAGGGAACCCAAGGATCATAGAGCTCCAACCCCCCTGCCACAGGCAGGGCCACCAACCTCCAGGCCTGGATCTACACAAGGTTGCATGATGCCATCAACTCAGAGACAACAAAAGTCCTGTACTGGTGGCTGGTGACTACTGAAACTCCCTGTAATACAGCAGCATTTATTTCATTATTAGTATCCAAAGATGTTCAGTGGGGAAGAACTACTACACAGTCTCCTTTATCACTTACACCTCCTAAGGAGGAGCAACCCATGTTTTAGTCATGATTTCCAGACCAAACAATAAACATTTAAGTTCTTAAGGGTTAGCACAGATACATCACTATTTTAGCAGGTAGGAATCTTAAAAAAAACCCCAGTACTTGCAAAATGCAAGGGAAACACTGGGAGTTCACTCAGGTTTCTCTCCAGAAACATCACAGCTGTAGTAGAAACAAGAGCCTGTGGGTGGACTGACCCCTCCTGCTCAAATGGGAAGTGCATCTTTGTATCACAACCAATTTCTGGTCTCTTTTAGATCAGGTGGTAAGACTGTTGGAGAGGGTTCAGAGGAAGGCCACGAGGATGATTAGAGGGCTGGAGGACCTGCCCTACAAAGAGAGGCTGAGGGAGCTGGGCTGGTTCAGCCTGGAGAAGAGAAGGCTGTGGGGGTACCTCATTGCAGCCTGCCAGTCCCTGAAGGGAGCTTAGAAGCAGGAGGGGATTCAACTTTTTAAAAGGGCAGATAATGGCAGGACAAGGGGGATGGGTTAAAACTAAAGGAAGGAAGGGTTAGATTAGATATTAGGGGGAAGTTTTTTACAGAGAGAGTGGTGAGGGGCTGGAACAGGCTGCCCAGAGAAGTAGTGGATGCCCCGTCCCTGGTGGTGCTCAAGGCCAGGTTGGATGGGGCCCTGGGCAACCTTGTGTAGCTCCAGGCCTGGAGGCTGGTGGCCCTGCCTGTGGCAGGGGGGCTGGAGCTCTGTGATCCTTGGGGTCCCTTCCAACCCAGACCATTCTATGATTCTATGATTCAGCAGGGAGAACGAGTAGCCTCATCCAGCAGCTCATAGCTCCTGCAGCCCAATCTTTCTGACCCCAACCAGAGCATGTTGGCCAAAGATAGGTATCAAATGTCAGAAAGCTAAGCAAGTGCCAGGAATGGAGTTACAGGCAGAGCAAGTGAGAAAGGTCCTCTCAAGGTCTCTCTCTCATTGCAGGGGACCCCTGAGGTGGGCATGCATTTTGGTTCTAGGAAAGATGCTGGCAATACTTGTTTCAGGAGCCTGTTTTCTTGCTTCCTCCTGCAGTCAGGACAATGTAGCAGCTATCACATAAGCAGTCACATCGAGAAGCTGCACCATGGCAGCCATGTTTGAAAGTCTTGACAGCTGAGCGGAAGTCAAAGCCACAGCCTGGGCACCTCCAGGACACCAAGGGGAACCTATCTCAGGCAACCAGATCATCAGCGCTGACCAACCGCCCCTGGTCACGGGATTCTTACCACACTTGTATTTGCATTTTCAGGCTGTTCCCAGATTAAAGGCAAACAAGGGCTGAGTGCTGTGTCACACGGTATGGGAAAAGCAGAACTACGTTCACAGTCAAAAAGTACAGCTTTCAGTTCTGAGTACCAGGTCACACAGGACAGAAGTACATACCACAGCCTACAACCACGCAGATCAGAGGAGCATTTAATAACAAGAACTCCACTCACAAAGCTCCACTTTACTTTCTACAGCAAAGGTTTCAGTGCAGCAATATAACAGAAGTTGCAAAATCCTCCCTGAAACAGTTGGTCTGAAGAGAAGCTGAAGATTTTGTGAAGTCACTTCACCAGATCTTCCTCCCTAAGAGGAAGCGAGCTGTAGAGGTGAAGGACGGCCCGGTTACTCGATTCCCACACTTGCCAGCTACTGGCAGCCCTCACTCCTCTCACTGTCAGTCTTCAGTATCTGCTCATCACAGGAGGCTACACAGAAACACATAGAGTCACAGGGGTTGGAAGGGACCTCAAGAGATCATGGGGTCCAACCCCCTGCCAAAGCAGCTCCCCAGCTCATATTGCACAGGTCGGCGTCCAGACAAGTCTTGAATCTCTCCAGAGAAGGAGACTCCACACCCCCTGGGCAGCCTGTCCCAGGGCTCCCTCACCCTCACTGGGGAAAAGTTCTTTCCCATGTTAGTGTGGAACTCCCTGTGCTCCAACTTGCAGCCATTGCCCCTTGTCCTGTCCCCACAGACACTGAAAAGGGGCTGGCCATTTCCCCCTGCATCCCATGCCTAAGATATTTATAAACACTAATTAGGTCCCTCCTTAGTCATCTTTTCTCCAGGCTGAACAGCCCCAGCTCACCCAGCCTTTCCTCACAGGGGAGATGCTCCAGGCCCTTAATCATCTTTGTAGCTCTCCTCTGGACTCTCTCCAGGAGATCCCTGTCTTTTTTATCCCAGGGAGCCCAGCACTGGACACAACACTCCAGGTAGGGCCTGACCAGGGCAGAGCAGAGGGGGAGGATCCCCTCCTGTGACCTGCTGGCCACACTCCTCCTGATGCCCCCCAGGATCCCATTGTCTCTCTCAGCCCCCAGTGCACACTGCTGGCTCATGGCCACCCTGTCACCCACCAGGACCCCCAGGTCCTTCTCCACAGAGCTCCTCTCCAGCAGGTCATCCCCCAGCCTGTACTGATGCATGCCTATATTACATCACGTTTGATGAGTCCACAGACCTATTTCTACTATATGCAACATATTCAATAGAACAACTGTAGGACATCCCCTTGTAAAAGGAGTATTTACTCCATTTAGCTACGTAGCTCCATTATGAAAAGCATTTGGCACTGAAAACGATACATCTTGTTTACAAACTTGGTTTCCACAATCACCTAGACATGTTTTCCTTGTTTGGAAGTCTTGTTGTGTACTCTTTATCCCCTGGGATAGAAAGGAAAAGCTTTCTCCTACATCCATTTTATTTCCAGTGATAACGAGCATCTACCTGTGTCTCATTGCACTGTCACCTCTGAAAATAAGCCAAGAGAAACCATTATATGAAACTCCTTCAGAATTCAAAGTTAGGAATTTGTTTCCTGGGATTTGGCATAATTTTCAGAAAAATAAAAAAAAAAAAAAAGAAATCTTGAATTTTGCCTCTGCCAAATGTCACATCAAGCAACCTTTTTATTATGATTTTAGGTATCTTGCCACAGTTCTTGTTTACATAATGTTTTAATTCTGTTTAGTTCTCAAATAATTCTCAATTATTTGCATGTGACTTGGGAACACAAACCTAAGAACTTCTATAATCTTGCCCCAAACCTCAAAAGTATACCCTATTTCCCCCCTGAACTTTACTGATTCAATACAAAGACATATATGATTTGATTAAAGGAAATAACACTTCCAAAGTAACAACATCATATTCTTAACATTTTCTGCAACCTGTTTCTAATGCACTTCAAGAATTGCAAAAAAATTCTAGTCTATCTGAACCCCTTTGCAGCTTTATGACTTCTCTACTACTTTAGTCATGCAGAGGAAAAGGAGCTTGCATTCTAAATATAAAACAAGATGAAAAGAAAACCCCACATATGAAAGAAACAAAGTTATTTTTAAGGACTCCTGTCTACTGGAGAACAGGCTTGTAAAGCATCAGGAGTGCTGTGCACAATGTGCATCATTGCTACAGAATGACTGAGAGTATTAAAAATCTCAGCATGTTAAAAATTACACAAGGAGGAGGCCAAAGAAAGGGACCATGACATTCCCATAGCTTCCCTGCTGAAGGGGCTAAGCTTGGTAACCCTGGGCTCCCACTAGCTTTGGAACGAAGGTGAAACTCACCCAGTCAGCACTCAAACCCAAACCCAGGTGTTAGTGCTGATGCTGCACTGCTAGAGGGAGATGCACAGGTTGGTGCAAGGTTCACATCACATTCAGACCCATTCCCATGGGCAGTTTGGCAATTTGTTTGGCTTTACTTGGCACAACCATTGGCCCATTCCCTCCACAATACAGCAGTGAGACTTCAGCAGCACCTTTGAGAACAGTTGATTACAAACACTTGAGATTCACACAGTGTGATCCAGGCTGCTTCACAAACAGCAAATTCCACCCCTGCCCCTTAAAGAGAGAAAGGCAGTCCTGCTGCTGAACTGCACTGACTTGCCTTCACAGGAAGCCTCCCTGCCCAGAGCTTCCTGCAGCTGCTCTTCAACTATCATGCCTATGCCTACTTACATCTTTGCTTTGTTAACTGATGTGGTGATTCAGATTAACTCTTCAGAATCCAAGTGACTCAGCTGGTGACAGAGAGCTCTCAGCTTCATTTGCTAATAGTTACAAAGCAAACTGGAAGACTTGCAAAACAGAAGCAAGGAAACTCACTGCATTTAAGATTAGCTACAGGGCTGGAGGATTTTGGTCTCAGATAGCTGCTTTCTTCCAAATACTCTTGAAAAGCTCTCGTGCCACCTTCCCACAACACAGTTTGATACAAGCCTGAGAAAAGGAACATTCTCTTTGTCACACCTGGTCAGCTGCCTCCAATTTGCTTTTTGTGTGACCTGCTGGACTACTCAGAGCACTCTGCATTACAGCTAAGCTAACACTACACCATGAAAACTTTTGCAGATGATTTCCCAGGGCTGTTAATGCACTAGTTAAGGTTCCCAGCATTGCTGACACATGGAGCTAACTCTATCCAGCTGCCATCAACAGTTTAAACATCTTCAGAAAAGGTCAAATTATCTATGCTCAAAAAACACTACCAAATTCACCCACTTGCAGGCTTAGACATTGTTCATTCCCACTTGATATCAGAAAGTGAAAACCTGACAGTTCTATCCCTCCAGAACAAAATACTCTGGATAATTACAGAACAACCTGATCATCATCATAGGAGACATCACTGCAGTATAACTCAAATGCCTGCAAAATTGTTGAGAAGATGTATGATGATTCATACCCATGAGAGAGGAATTACAACATGCATTTGTGATCCCCAGTGGACTACCACGATCAGGGTAAACTAGACGTGCTACTGAGGCAGACAAGGCTTTAAATGATTTCAGAATCTTCTGGTGCATCCTTGCTTCAGTTCCCACTCAGCTGTACTAAAGCAGTACAGCTCCTCTCCTTCTTGGGCAGTCCCTTAAAAGCTTCCTTCTGCCTTTTTGAAAGAGCCTTTAGAAAAATAATTCTTGTTTTGGTTTAACTGCAGTATCTTCATGCTATAATTACAGCCAACCATTAACAAATCAATCCTCATTTTTTGTGGGAAACGGAACCAGTTACAGTTCTTTGTAAAACCCCTGATTACAGGTTTTGCTGCTCCTGCCTAAACCTTTTCTCCCCTTTGAATCTGTTACCCCAAGCTCACTGTTTTCTCTTGTTCAGATGTTGAAGGACCAAAAAGGTTGGCAGAACCAGAGTTTAGTAGAAGACAAGAGAAAAAGGAGAACTGATACAAAGAAAAACCCAGTCATGAAATGCTACTGTTTCCATACACTTGGTTTCTTTATATCCAAGAGGAAACATTTAAGTAGTTACTTAAATACAGTTCTCTGGGGCTACAAATCAATGCAACTGTACTTGTGTAGCAGTAATGAACTTTGAAGTTGGCTTGTTTTGCAGGCATGGCGTGGAACCAGATGACTCTTAGAGGTCTTGTCCAACCTCAATTGTTCTCTGATTCTATACTTAGTATGTGACAGACATACTAAGAGTTCAACTCCCCATATCCTTACCTATTTTCCTGGTTAAGCTCTGAATACCACAATTTTCACTCCTACCTGCTATGTTAAGTAAAATCAACACAGAAACAGTTGCTCTTTTTCTCGAGGACAATGGTGGTGACAACTCTTCAGTAGAGTTTTCTGCTGGCTTGTCCCTGCTAGCCCCAAGGTCAGTCTGTCTGACCCTACAGCAAAACACCAGAGCAGCACTTGAAAAGCTTCCAAAAACACCCTGCTATAGATGTAGCTGTGAAATGAGTTACAGTAGACACTACAGCCAGAGCTACAACTCAATAACCATCCTTTATCTAGCCTTGCATTTCAGTAGATCTGGCAAGGCACACTTTGCAAAGTATTCAGCAGAGAACTTCCCTTCTGCTTGAGAGGATGCATGCAAATAAGATCAAGGGAACCTAACACCAAAGCTCTACTTACGGATGTGGTTTCATTTCTATGTAGTTCTTGGGAATGAAGCCGTCTTTGCCGTTGAGTTCTGCCTTGTACCAATTCTGATCACATTCTTCATTCAAAACCTGATGGGAGAAAACAAAAGAGAAGCTTACCACATTTCAAGATACAGCAAAACTGATGGAAGTACTATCTTATTCTTCCCATTCTCGTTCCAAACGCTGCTCTTGTAAGACAGCCTATAAAAAAATGGTGCTACTCATCCTGCTCCACTGCATCTCCCCAGTGTTCAGAACTTTGAGGAACAAAAAGCTGGGTGAATAATGTAAAATGGACAAAGGAGTTTAATGTCAAACCCCCATGCTTCAGTAAGAAAGTCACTGTAAGTCACCTGTACCTTTTATTGATAAAAGGTACTTTTATCAATATAACAATAGACTGAGATCTGTGCCAAAGATTGAGTTGGTTGTCATCACTAAAAACTTCTGTCCAAAACCTGCAACATGAAAAACTGTTTCTTTATCACTTCTAATGATCACAATTTCCTGAATTTAACTAATAAAGCTGATGCTTTCAGCACAAATGTGATTTCATCTAGCTTTTCTGCACTGCACCAGTTGCACACGTTAAAGGTTCTAGGCTATAGCTATTTTTACAAAAACCCTCCCTCATGACAGTATTAGTACAGCCCAGCTGCAGATAAAACTGCCTGCTTCAGCTGATTTTGCCTATACAAATTAAAACCAGGTGAAATCAGACAGCAGGAACAGTGAGTTGCCTGCTGACCACTTCTCTGTTAACAAAGCAGGTTAAATAAACAGCACACCTAAGTGAACAAACTTTCTTTTTCATTTTAAAGGGGATGCTTTTCTTACTGCAACTTTATTCTAAAATGAAAGTTCAGCAGTCACAAGGGAGGAGCCATGTGAACAGGTAACTTAAAACCAACACAAATTGGCATTTCAAAGCATGCTTGTTCTAAAAATTTTGGCACTTTATTTTTCATTGTCAACTGGTACAGTAGAGTAGGACAGCCTGGTACACTGTCTGAAGGTCGTTTCTTGAATAATGTAGTAGCATGACTATTTACAAAAGATAATGCTGTAAGTTTGAAACTACCTCTCCTCAAAAAGATTGTATGTGGTTTTGAAAGTAAACATTGCACAGAACCAGCTCCCTCTTAAAGGGCCACAACACTTCTCCTCCAAGCACTTTCATTCCTTCTCAGCCTTCTGAGGTGGTTCTTTAACTTTGTGGCAATGGTCAACAAAAAGCTGGATCTGAGTTTAAAAAAAAAAACCAAACAAAACTGCCTCAAGTCACAGAAGTATCACATGTTTAGTGTTGCCTGAATGTGGGAAGATGAGGAAATGGAAAGAGAAAGACAACATGAACGCAGATTCAGAGATCACATACTACATACACACACAGTTATCACAGCGGCCACACAGAAACACATAGAATCACAGGGGTTGGAAGGGACCTCAAGAGATCATCGGGTCCAACCCCCCTGCCAAAGCAGCTCCCCAGCTCATATTGCACAGGTGGTGAAGACACCCAAAAACCCCAAAGTCTTCACAAGCAGTTATTGCTGTTCCTACTTCCAGAACTGCAGAGCTTCAAATTCTCATAGCTGATGGGAGTGCTTCAGAAGATTCAACTCTAAAGATCAAATTTTTCAGCCTTTCAAAAATATGTGATATACAACACCCTGATGTGTCTGCTGACTGCTACACACAGAAGAAGAAAACTTCATCACCAACAGAAGAGAACTCTGGTGAAGCAAAAAGAGAACAGAATCTGGATCTGATCACCGAATTACTGCGGGTAGCAGCTATGTGGCCCAGCTCTTCCATTGGGGAACTAGTCCAGCAGCAGGGCCGCACCTGCAGAACTTGAGGTGAACAAAGATAAACCCCTTTATGGCCCATTTCAGGATATTTTCAGTTGAAGATATTTTAATACTAAAAAGATCCTAAGTCTTTTTATATTCAAGCTATCTGTTGAGCAGTTACTACTACTTGGAGCTTACATTTATTTACAACATTGTTCTAGCCCACATTACAGCTCAGTCATTTAGCAAGGGTAATCTGACCACAGGTCATGAGCAGTTCAAGTGTGGCTCTGTAACAGGCTCTGAGGTAAAGCCTGCACATGGAGAGCTCACGCAGATCAGCTGATGTCTGCTGAATTGCCTCAAAGCAAAAAAAAAAAACCCCGGTGCACATCTCACAACCACTGTACTGACTGTGAGAGAGAGGTCTGTGTAGAAACAGATTCGGGTCCAGAATAAGAAATACAAGTAGATGACACCAGCAGACAGCTCTGGGGTGCTGAGCAGGGAAGATGGAGATTAAAAACAGGTATGTGAAAAAAATTAACTGCACAGAGACTAGGGAGACAGAGGGCACAAGGTTGAAGCCCAGCTCCATGACTCGGTCATGCAAGGGTCTTGGCACACAGCTCGAAGGACTGGGAAGTTTGGTTGTTTTATACCTCAGCTGCCAGCACCAGAGTAATTACAATACAATAAAACCCAAACATGATAGATTTTGATGTGATTTCTAATAAGCCAAATCTTATGCAATAGTGTTCCTCTATCAAAGACAGCACGGATCAAACCTTTGATAAGATTGTGTACTACAAACTCATTTCATTACCACCAGAGAGCAGTTACAGCATATGTCAGTCTGTCCTGTTTCCAAGAATAAAAAAAGCAAGTAAATTGTAGCTTTATATAAAAGGACATTACCACATATTTGTGCTTTTGGCAGGAGGTATTAAAAATTATCTAAAATTCTAATGCCCAAATGTAAATTATTTTAATGAGTTTTATTTTGCTCTGAAGAGATGCTGATAGATTTGGAGAAGCCAAATCACACAGGGCTTGGGGTACTCATTAATGCTTGGCCTGAAGCCAAACACCAGTGAGGAAGCATTGCTGAGGCATGCATGAAGCTTTGTGACCGGGGAAAAGATAGCTGGGTAAGAGGAAGGTAAGGTGAACTGCTTACACATATGCATGTCCAACCCGTTCAGGGGATGTCAGTTGTAATAAACCTCCACAGTTCCCCTCCTTCAGTGGCTTTGTTTGCTCAAAGGACTTTTTTCCTGCTTCACACCCAGACTGACGTATCTTCATAGCTGGGTGTCCGTTCTAGGATCATTTTAACTAGACGTCACAGCTCCAGTCACATCCCGGCAGGCAGCCAAAGGATCCGTTCCCTATTATACACCTCCCTGGTAAGCACCCTGCCTGCCCCTTGCTGGGTCCCCCATGTGCACTCCTCCTTCAAAGGCAAGAGAACTTAGTGTTTTCTTTACAAAGCTCCACGTTCACAAAACAGGTTATCTACAAAAGCCCATTTATTCTGACAGTGTCTGAAATAGGAACCGCTGGAGCTGCTCCCAATGCTTGGTCAAGCAATGCCAACTTGTAGTGAAGAACTTTAAATTCAGGACAGCTTTGCAGGCATGGAGAGGAGGCTGGAGTTCAGGTGGCTGCTATGAAGATACAGAGCAATTATTATGGTCACTGCAGAATAGTAAAGTGTCAGCTTTCATAAAGCTTATGCCACTGACACTTTTTAGTTGTATGTCAATAATGAATAAGTCAGGAACACAGGCAGGAACTCTCTGTGCTCAGGTACCTGACCTAGATGTTTACATCTGACACTGTCTTTTAAATTTTAAGCCCACTGAAACGACAGACCTGACTTCATGTAATGAATCCATTTTGCTGCAAACCATTTTAAGAAAAGCATCCAGTAAATCCATCTCTCTTGTACCTCCAACTGGCCAACAAGAGATTTCCAGATAATAATTACCATTAAAATTTATCATCTGGATAATTAAAACACAGTGCTATGCCTCCAAGAAAAATAAAGTTTAACTGAACCATTGTTAAGATTTTCCCAGACTTACCAAAGCTATAAAATTTACTCTAAGTACTGCATATATCACTGGATTTTGCTTTGAAAATATCCCCAAGTACAAATAAATACAGATAAAATTAAGCATCAAAACAAAATTTAAAGGATTTACTGAGACAACCTTCAGAGTCTGCAAAAATATCTAACAGGCAGAACCACTTGTTTATCTCAACAACTGTAAAAAACTGCTGCTCTTTGCATAGGCCAAAACATAAAAGTATTCCTTTGCAGCCAGTCCCCGTGTCTGCCACAGAACTAATCAAGTCTATGCCAGAGTAACTCTTCCTTTCATACTGGGGCATCTGTGCCTGAGAGGAGGAAGGAGGAGGATATTTTTAGCCACTGGATTTGAACACATACTACCATGTGATGTCCTCAGCCTGGAGTGAGCCCTGGTTTACAGTAATAGTGGCTCAACTGCTGCCCATCAGTTTCCTAGTCTGATAATAGATCTCTTATCAACAAAACCCCATCTGTTCCCATGGAAATGGAGAAGAGGCACTGCTGAAGAGACACAAAACAAGGCAGTCACCAAGTTTTAGCTGGAACAGCTCACACACAACAAAAATTCCAGGCCATTTTCAAACTTATACCTGGCAAATAGTTCTAAGCACAGCTTTCCACCCTTGTGCTTCATTACACACCAGTCTTGATCCTCTCAAAACCGAAGAACTTTCCGGAACACGTAAGCGCTAAATCGGAATTAATAAGAAGATCTGGCATCTCAACTCTCAAGCTGACTCCCATATGCAAACATGAAACTAAACATAAGGCCCTAAAAGTACTTACATGCTTGCAAATTTAGCCAAATTCAACAGAACGCTCGGGTTTTGGAGAGCCCAAACCCAAGAAACCTGTTCAAAAGAAGGCTCCAAGTTTTAGCTGAACCTCCTCTTCTCTTCCCAGAACTGTAAGGTTTCAGGATTCTTGTTAATTGAAACAGAAGGTAACACAACTGCTCAAATACAACCTGTCAGCTGCCAATGTGGCTTTTCTGCTCAACAAAGTTGTGCTGCCACAAAGAAAACAATGCAGTGTATTAAAACCACTCCCAAAGTCTCATGAATCCAAGAAAAGATCTTGGACACTCGAACTAGGGCAGGAATGAGAATTTAAAAAGTGAACAAATAATTCAAAGGCAGCAATTCTGCATGTGAATTTTAAAGCCTGGACATAACTTGTCTCAGGGAGGAATGGCTGGGAGGACAGTTCTCATCTTCCACAGAGCTTTTCATTCTAGGTACAAAAACCAGCAAGCACCCGCTGCCTCTGGGGAAGCTGCACCTGGATTTAAGAGAACAAGTTCAACACAATCCAGTATCATTATATATCATTGTTTTTCCCCATAAGCTTACTGTAAATGGCACCACAGAATATCCAAATTCATCTTTTCAGGGTTTTGCAGAACAATACAAAGCCACAGGTTGGTAACCTGCAGCTCCCTGCCTCATCCTCACGTTACACCAAACCCCCTGAACAAATGAATCCTCTTTATTCTGGCTGCCCAACACCAGCAACACGGTGGCTGCACCATTAGAATCATAGAATGGTCTGGGTTGGAAGGGACCCCAAGGATCATAGAGCTCCAAACCCCCTGCCACAGGCATTAAAATGGCATCACAGCTCAGGCCAAGTTAAGTTGAAATGTTTCTTTTCTTGATTTACTACTCATCATGACACAGAGTACAGTTAATTTTAGGTTCAAACATTCAATGCAAAAAGACATGGTAGGCAATTAAGATTAATAGCTCAAGAACACATAACTGGCAAAATACTTTAGGCTTTTCCTTAAATTACATTAGGAAATGCAAAATATCCATGTTTTTCAGGTCAAAACCTAAAGCCCTGCGTTTCAATATGCTCATGAACATTTGCTCTCTAGGTGATACAGAAAATGCTTAACAACTGAGCAAGTGTTACTGGAAACAGCCAGAGAAAGAGTGTTTCTTAAACTGCACTCAGCTACCAAGTATTGTAGCACAACACCTAAATACTGCATGTGAACTGTAACCTAATGCAATAAGGTGTTGTGGATACAGGTTTTCATTCTCAACCTCTCCCCCTCTCTCAGTATCACCACAGAGGCACTTCTGCCACCCTTCTTTTTAAAGGCACACAAAAAAAGCACAAAATACAAAGTTAGTAATTCAGAAAGTCTTCCACACAGCAAATACAAAGTACAAGGGCCTCTTTCCCACCCCTCTAGCATGCTTTTGTGAGAAGCTTTATCTGCAGTGGTGACTGACACTTCACCATGGTGCACACACACTGACTTTTCACACTGACAGTTTTTACCACACTCACAGGATGCAGCCACTGTGGGATCTACACTGCTCTTTCCAAACTGTAAATAATATTGTCTCCCAAGTCTATCACACAAATCTACTCCTCTCTGTAGGTTTGTTCCATATAAACAATCAGAGGTAAATCCAGTATTTCCCTAAACTTCAGAAGGTTCCCTGCTCAGCCTGGAGAAGAGAAAGCTGAGGGGAGATCTGATCACTTCTACAGCGACCTGAAAGGAGGTTGTAGTGAGGTGGGTGTTGGCCTCCTCTCTAGTAACTAGTGACAGGACAAGAGGGAACAAGTTCAAGTTGCACCAGGGGAGGTTCAGATTGGATATTAGGAAAAATTTCTTCACCAAAAGACTGATGAAGCATTGGAACAGGCTACCCAGGGGGGCGGTGGAGTCACCATCCCTGTAGCTTGTCAAAAACCAGGTAGATGTGGTGCTTTGGGAGATGGTTTGGAGGTTATGGTGGTGTAGCACTGATGGTTGGTCTTGATGATCTTGAAGATCTTTTCAAACTGTGATGATTCTATGAAAGGCTGATGGAGAGAATTAGCTGAGTAACATACAGGAAACAATGTTACTTGTAACCACATGGGATAAAGGCAAGTTGCAATTACAATTCCATGTAATATTTCACCATGCAAAGTTCCAGATAGATACAGTAGTCAAAAAATCCTTGGTTGCACTGGCAGGCAAGTACAGTAAAGTATGTTGTAACAAAGCAGACTGTAAAGAGAGGAACACAGCTAGGAATTCACATTCAAGCTTTCATTTCAAAAGCACTTCCCCCCTCCCTGTAACACAAGAATACTTTACGTTAGTGGAGGTACAATCAAGTCTAGCCACAAGGACAGAACTCAGCTCACACTAACTTACCCTGCAAGTCTTGCACTATCACTTCCACTCCAGTAAAAGCCCTCAATTATGAAGACTTATTAGGAGAAAAAGTTAAGTTTAAAAAAACCCCCAACTCCCCAAAATCTAGGCAACTATTATCTTTCCCTATGGTTCACTTGTTTTTGGTTTTGTTTTCATGGCACAAAAAGACAGGAGGAAACCCCCCCATTATTTTTAATTACATTGTAGTGACCTCCAGAACATCTAATGGAAGGAGTCAATAAAGCACAAGAACTTTGCCACAGGTCTTATCTTCAATGAAGCTTCCTTCTGTATTGGAAGTTTCCACTACCACAAATAAATAGAGGTAAAATGTTAACAAATTCACCAGTTCTGCCTACACTGCTTGTGAAGGACAGCGAGATGTCAGGCTCAGCAATTACAGAGTTCTCTTCAAATTAATCCTCCCACTATTGCTGCTTGTATAAAGGTTAAGCTGTAGATATCACAAATTGCGTATATTTCAAGGAGGTGATGATGCAAAACCTCAGTTATAGAACAAATGGCAGCCTGCAGTAAAAATCAGCATTGGTGATTTTACAACCCAAACAAAAATAGCCTCAGAGAGCTAGAAGTAGCTAGTGTTCTAATTAGGCTTCTCTTGTCTAAAAGGCCAGCCAGTGTTTCAGTAACAGCAGGGACTCTCAGAAGTGAGATTCATTTGATGTTCAGCAACTTTTATGGTACTTAAGTGAATACTGTTTCTGATGAACTTCATAAGGTAAGGATGACTGTTCAACACTTGGCTGTTGCCTGAATGCACTGTCACATTTCAGTGCTTGATCAAAATGGAGCGTAGAAATGTAAAGAGAGTGTTAGCACAGCCTAAGGTCCAGAGCTTGGCCTGCGTGTGCAGAGAGCACAACACCATGGGATTCCTAAGGGCAGTTTCTTAAAAAGAGGAAGGGGAGTGTTGTTTTTCCCTACCAGACTAAGGGTTAGTTTACAGTGACTGAAGACCAGGACCAGCCGCCTTTTATAACTAGCTGTAGTGCTCAGGATGTTATCACGGAAACAGAAGACAAAACATCCTTCCTTATTCTCAAACCCAATCCACATTGAATTTGGAAGCACTGAGGAGGAGCACAGCATTTTGTCAGTTTTCTGTTGTGGATTTATTTACTCAAGATACTAGTGGGGTGGTCATTTGCTTGCAAATGGGTGTTTTTCCTAATAAGTTTTTATTTTTAAAGTAAATAGATTAGCACAGTTTAATTTGGGTTTAAGCAGGGTCCCAGAAGAAAAACCATCAGTGAAGCACACAAATTGAAGACCAGGTCAAACCTTGAAGCCTGTAGAGCTCTGTGCTGTCTTCCCTTTTTTACTGATGAATGAAGAAAGTCTTGAATTCTGAGTGAAAACCTGCTCTATTTGGGAAAGGTTCAAAATCCAAAACCACACACAAAAATAACCCAAATGCACATAGGCAGATCTGTACATAAAGAACAGAGTATATACATTGTATTAAGCACCTAAATAAGGCCTCAGTTTTGAGAAGAAAAATTGGGAAAGAATTTTTACCTGGTGGTCAGAGTAAGATCTCCTTTCTGTTCCTGAATCTGTGGTCAGTGCAGGCCATGTTAAGACTGGGGCTGTTTCTAGCTCTCCCTTCAAGTCAAGTAACATGGATACTAAGCATAAACCACATCTGTTATCATATGCTCTGGACTATTTATCCAAGTACAACCAACTACAACTTTTCAGGCCTTCAATGAAATTGTAAGGCTTTTGTCAGAGCTCTTGGCACAGGCTCTGAGGGATGGAGGTCAAAAGTCACTATCAGAAAATAGTAACAGAAAAAGCTATTAAGCATTCCAATGAGAGAGTTTCAGCACTGCTTTCAAACTTAAGAGAGAAACACTGCAGAAATATCAGCTGTGGTCTTGTGGCAATTTGCAAGCATGTCAAAATCATGCATTTCTCACGCAACTTCTCTTATCGTGCTGGCTCTGTTGTAAACCATTACTTGAGAGTGTCTATCAAACAGAAAAAATTAAGAAGGTGAAGAACAAGGAATCCTAACATGTGTTGTCATTCCAGCCATGGTTGCCTTTTTAAAGTTTTACAATACAAATGAAGCTGGCCACATTCAGTAGAAGTGAAAAATACACTGGGGAAATACACGCGCATGAGAGTCCATAAATCAGACTACATCGATAGTCTGTGAAATCCATTCTTAATCTGCTTTGTATACCAATTTTACTCAAGTAATTCCTACTTCTGTGTGTCCTATTTTGTCCTAATATTTCTAAAATGCACTGATGGTGAGGAAGGAAGCAGATAGGCCGGTCTCTGCAAGATGGGGGACAATTCCTCTGTGGTTATACAGCACAGCTAGGCTGAGAAGGCAGAGATCCTTGCTAATTGTCCCACACATTGCCTTTAAACACACTTCAGGAGTCAATGTGATTAAAACATTCACTAGAGGAGGAGGAAAGACTTGCATTTCATTGAAGAACAGCATATTGCAACAGTAACAACGAGTCATTAACCATCTCATGCTTGGTACACCAAGTGTTTACAAATATAAAATCCCTAAAGCTCGTCAATGAAGAAAGATAGATAAGAAATGCTGAAATTGAGACAGCTGTGCTTTTATTCCAGATGGAAGAAGTGTACCATTACATCTTCTATACTGCACTGCCCAAGAAACAACCAAGTCCGACACTCCATTGCTGTGCTGCTTTTCCCAGCACACAAATTCAAGTAATTTCTCTGTAATTTTCAACCAGACAGGAACAGTTATTTGTGGAGTGATACTGAGCAACCGCTCCAGGTAGATTCTCTATTACAGCCATTCTAATGCTTGTACACAATAAAGTTGCTATGACATACGTAAGTAACAGCAGGGTAAAGTCTAAAAGGATGTGTTAAGGAAGACAAACGGCTTACAAGCAGCTGCACAAATACAAACCTTCCAAGAAGGTGACTGAAGCAACTGAAGCTCAATACTGCTTGGCTTGATTGGCATCCTGCAAAAATGCCACACCATTTAAGGCACCTCCTCCAGTGCTGGAAAAGCTGGGCAGAAGGAAAGATGACTACCAGTGGAACAAGCTGGACTTAAATCAATCTTTGATCTGAAATTTCAGGGGTGTGACTGGAGGGCAGGTTTATAGTTGTCTTGTGAACTTCAAACTACAGCGTTCTACAGCCATGCACTGACTTGAATTTATTTGCATGTTTCATAGGTATTACAGCCCTGTCTGTACATCTCATGAGCTTTGCTTGTCTTAAGAGCACGACACCACTTTGATTTCAACCAATTTTCCACTATCGTGTCTGGGTTTTCAGAGGAACCGATACCCTGCCTAGTTATTTCCCATTCTATATTGATGCAGCTGATTATCTCTACCTACATATATGACAGTATATTCAGTCCTTGTTGAAAAACCTTCCTGTTTTCATAATACACTTCAATCCATCAAGGTAGTTTTAAATTGTATCCCCAGCATGAGCCTAACTCAACTAACCACCACAACTATCATAAGCATGCTCTATTTCATCACCCAGTTCATTAATGCAGTAATATTACACGCAAGATGATATTGTGAAATACACTCAGAGCCCTTAAAGTGCAACAGCAAACCACTGCTACCTAAACTTGATTGTGGTTTTCTAACAGCTTTACAATCCCTCCTACAGTCAGTAGGTTTCAGCCAAATGAGGTGTCCCTGGTTGCTTATACAACAGGTTAACAATGTCAGTGGACTACGAGGCTGAATGCACCGGCAAGTTTAAGTGACCAAGAATATCTCTAAGGACATTATGAAAACTGCAGTATTGATGTACTTTGAAAACCTGGAAAAATTTAAAGAAAGAACACTCGTGCCTTCCAGTGACAAACAGACTACCTGCTGAGAAGCAAGCCAGATGCCAACGTTAACTGCCAGCTACAATGCAAACCAGGAGGAAAAACGTAAAGGTTGCCCAAAACCACTACCAAAACCCAACTACATTTCAGTTGAAAATACAATTAGAAACACTAATCTGATACATTTTAAAGCACACCAATTTTTTTCCTTTAAGGCCTTTATGTGCTGTATCTTTTCTTAAAGTGTTCAAAACACAGACTTTAAAAAGTACATTAACTTGATCTGCAGCTGCTCTTTTTTCCAGTGACAAAGCTATCACAACCACACAAGCAAAAGGTCTAACATGCTTCCAAAGATCAAGACAAGAGGCAGATTTCTGCTGACTATTAGCAATATGGGGGGGGTGAGGCTTTCAGTGTAACTGGCATATATTTCCAAGATAGGTAATCTTCAGGGTTTTTTTCTTTTTTTAAATGCATGGTTTTGTTCAAATTGTTTTATTACAGTATTTATTATGCATTCATTTTACAGTGTGGACCAGCTAACAGAGCAATAAAACCCTTACCTTTGCTTCATCTGGCTTTGAAATTTAAAGGCTTTAGGATTCTACTAGCATAGATGCTTGCATTTAATATTGATTGCTTAATATTTTATAGCATTGTAAATTTTACAGAATGTGAAACAGTCTTACTCAGCTCTTTGCTAGAAAGATATGAGGAATAATATTTGCCAACTAATTACCTATAGAACAAAGTTCCCTGTCAGCAACACCTGATACACCACATTTTAAAAAAATTAAATATTTGAAAAGCTGTGCAACACTTTAATTGTTCTGATATTACTGAACTTTTGTACATTTCAAGTCTCGTATCGATGATCCTCAGAACACAGTTGTAAAGTTATGCCTTGAAAGGTGAAACACTTACTGAACTGCATATGTAGAGCTATAAGCCATGACCCACAACTTAAACCTGCATCCAGGAACAAGGATGTTTGCAGGCATCTCAAAACAGTCAGCAATTAAATTGTTAGTACTGATACTGCACATATCTTGACCTCATAACTAAAAGTCTTACTAGTTAATTCACATTTCCGAGCAGGAATTCCTACCCAGCCACAAACTCAGAGGCTACACTATGTGTGCAGTGGCTAGATGTGTGTCAGAAGCACTGTTTGAGTTGGTTTATGTAGACACTGATGTGTGGCTGCACCCTCCCACGTGCACTCTGTGCAGAGGTAACGGGCACTTGCGTAGTTCAACCGATTGGGGAACTGACCTGACTACAAACCAGTTCACGGAGGTGGTGTATTTTTCACCTGTCTTAGCTGACTGGTTGGCTACACAGATTCTTATTCCAGCAAGTACAGGTACAACTCTGGAACTGAAGCAAGCAACAGAAGAGATGGGAAGGAACTGGGCAGCACTCCTTGAGCAGGCACTGCCACGAAGGGAACACCCTCATTCCAGTTTCAAATGACACAAAGACAGCCTGCTGTACCATTCTTACAACAAACAACCCAAAAAACTTACATATGTAAAAATAAATAGTTCCACTTGCCTGAAGTTTTCCCTAGGCAGAGTTAAACAGAGCAGATTACCAGGTGGGCAAGAGTTCAAGGAGAAGCATGTGGTCCCGCAATGGGGCAGCAAAAACCCAAGACTCAACTGGTTGCGAGTGGGAGGAGGTGAAATGAGGAAGCAGGAGTGACTCAGTTGAGGCTTACAGAGGCATTTGTGTCTTCTGATGATAGACTTAATTTGGGTGTTAAGGAAGGGTTTTTTATAGCTGTATACAAATTGAAGCTAGGAACTTTAATGGATAAGATGGAAAGAAAAGCTATCTTCAGATCAGCCAGCCAGGTTAAGCTAAGGCTCACACTGAACCTGGCAAGAAACATCTGAAGATTTTGGCAGCATAGTCAGAAAAACCACAGACTTCATACATGAAACAGCTACTAAGTTCAAGGACACTTACAAGAAATACTGGTGGGCCGATCAAGTCTCTTTTTTTGTGCTCCATACTTTCAAACAATGACTGTTGTTGATTCTTCTGACAAGTTTAATTCTTTATGGGTTACGTCACTGATATTCATAGCAAAAGTCACCCCCTACATCCAACTACACACCACAGAAGAGCTGGATTTTAAGACTAGATGTTTAAAACGCTGCGTGTTAATACCAGGGAGCAACATTCAAACCAACAGGCACAGGATGTCAAGCAAGCATTAACTGCAATACCCTTTCTGCAGCAATTGAACAATCAATATTTACTAATTTCTTACACATCTAAGACACACGTACTTTTCTTCCGGTCCCTAGAGGATACTCTGCAATTTGCATTTGCAAATAGAGAAGGAGGAAAAGCCCCACTACCCTGAGACAGCTGCCCCAAATGTCATCACTATTCAGCTCAGACCCCAGCTGCAAAGGCTGAGAGCTTTGGCCAATGAAGCCCAAGTCTGCCATTTCCTGTTAACACCAAAAAGGTTTTACAGCCTCAGTGATCTAAGAATAGCATTACCACCTTACATTGAACTGCATTTTCCCCAACATCAAAACGCACCTTAACTCCCCAGCCATGCATTTCAATCACTGTATTACTGAAAGTGAAGTAAACGGTGTTGAAATCTCATTTTGAGATGAAAGATGAAAATTATGTTTAAAAGGTCCACATAGGATTTTATCAGCGATCACTGCAAAGCAACATCAGTTCTCTGGACTGGATCTGAGAATTCCTCCACAAACAAACGTCAGCCCATATTTCTGGCTGCTGTTAGGAAGAGCAGCAGCAGTTGCATCTGCACTTTTGGAAAAGCATAATTTGTCTTGGACCTTAAAATTTACCAGGTGTATTGATGGAGAAGAAAAAGATATAAATGCCTGTGGGACAGAAGATACAGATCTTTATTAAGCAGACTTCACACACTGACAGAAGGAAAACTATTAACTAGTGATAATTAGACCAGAAAATAGACTTAAAGTACTGCCAAACACCCCTCCATTTTTCTACTATGTTACAAAAAAACCAGTCTCCAATCTGAAGACTGTGCTAACCCTTCAGATGTAAGGTTTACTGCAGTCACCTTAAAACAAGAGACCCCACAAATTGAAGCCTTGCCTCATCAATGCAGCACTTCCACAGCCCTGCTCGTTAGAATTTTATGTGGGAGACTTGTGGTTCTTGTTTATAGAGACAACCCTTTAACCACACTGACTGTCAAGAATGGGGAAGGGGAGGAAAGTTTTGCATTTGCTACAGTAAGGAGTCACTGTGCTCATCTGAATTATCCTCCTCTTAAAAGAGAGAAGATATGACTCATATCAAGCATCAAAGTCACCAAATCCTCAACATCTTTCTTTTTCCTTCCACTCTTCACAGCTCCTCACAGAAATTATTACTGGGAGGGAGTGTCACAGTAACAGTCCTTATATCACCATCAATTCCCCCTTCCTCCACTACCCCAAAAGGAACAGGCATGCTATCATTAAGCCAGCTCATGCAATTCTTTATTCTTTGCAATTTCCTACCTCGCATTTGAAAAACAAATACTTCACTGTTATCTAAAAATATATTAAAACATTGCCAGCAACTCAGCACTCAAAGCAAAACAACCATCACCACCCAGTGTGAATGCACAATAGAAGCAGCATTTTTCGTTAAGGCAAATTTTTAAGTTCTTGAGAACAGCTAGAAAAATAATTCAAGTTACAAAAAGAAAGGGCTGCTCTATAATCACCAAGAGAGCACTGCTCTGCCATCAGGAGACTCAGCCAAATGTACAGCCTGAGGGCAGGAATGAAGACTGCAGTTTGACAGCAGCAAAAGCATTCAGCAGTAATGCCAGCTTTGGTACGCTGACCCAACTCCCTTCCCATGCCAAAGCTTGTCTCCCCCCAGTACAGCCAGCACAACTTTAAACCAAATCAAAGATAATCTTAGATAAAAAAATCCAACCCAAAAATACTCCCAAAACAAAGAAAAACCAGACTCCAACCAGCAAACACCCCCACAAACCCCTCTCCACTGCTGGCTCTCTTCCCTGATCAGTTCACAGTGCATCTCCACTCATGCCTGCACTACCACAAGGAACAGCAACACACAAATGGAATATCCTGTTTGTAAAGCAGATATGTCCCCAAGGCAGAGATTCCAGAAGTGAAGTTTGTGACAGTGCTAAATTAAGCTGTTCCCAGTATCATCTTCCCTCCAGCCATTTATTCTCACCTCTGCACTCTCCATGCCCACCTGGTGCTGGCCAAGTGCTTGACATTAGTTAAAACTGAACAGGGTGAAAGAAAAAGACCTGTCACTTGCAAGGGCTCTGTTCTTCCCAACTTGCTCAGTCCCAATGGAGCCCCATCACTCCCGTGAATGGTTTATCAACAGAGTGCAGGAATTAGCAACTAGAGGAAAAGCTCAAGTGGTCCCTGTACTACAAAACAATGAAACCTAATTAAGAGTTATACACTCAACATACTCTAGGCAGTCATGGTAGCAACTTAAGGGATGTTCCTTTATTGGATGCCTTGCCAAGTAAAACCAGGTGTACCAATGTGCAACAAAAAGGTCCAACTCAGATGACCTATAAAAAAGACAGAACAAACACAGAAGGAGGAACCTGCTTCCTTCTATCCCAGCTTTGTTTAATGTACTAACACATCCTTTCCAATCTTCTTCCCTGTCCTCCAAATGCAACTTCAGGATGGAAACATGCTTGATCTTCCAAGATGATCAGTAGAAGAGTCACAGGAACATTCAAATGCTTCAAAAAGAGCTCCCTGTGGCATCTAATCTAGAAGCCCATCAGCGTGGTACAATAAAGTCTCAAATATCCTATGAATCTGTTCAAACAGGAGTTACAATAAAATACAGATCTCTTCAAGGTAGACAATCATATTTGCTTTTTAACTTCCACAATCAGCAGCTGTCTTTTTTTTTTTTCATTTATGGCCCTGAAGAAGCAGTAACACTTATTTCATAACTGGTGCCTGAAACTGCAGAAAGGACACAGCTTCCTCCACAAGTTTAAGACAAAGACATCTTGTAATCCTCAAAGTGCACCTGACCACATTTGCACTAGTGTTCTTCGTAAAATATATTAGCCCAGTGCAAAGAGTCCTTTTCTCCATCACAGACTAGATAGTTAACCCTCTGCAATCAATTAAAGTTGACCTCCCAGTAACAACTGGGAGTCGTGCTGTAGATACTAAAAAGCTAGAAAATTTGGTGCTCTGATTCAGTTGTCCCTTCTTTGTTTAAAATGTATTAAATTCTGTGTACTTGCACCGAGATGAGAAGACACCCCATTACATTTATATTTTTGTGTGTCAAACACTGGGACAAAGGTCTCAAAAAACCCCATTTCTTTTCAGAAAAGCTAGGAAAAAAAATATCTGGCCCATCATGAACTAAGGATCTCCTGAAGGTGCTCTTACTTTTGATTCCCCAAAGTATAAAACTGAAAATAATAACCATTACTGATTTGTTGTCACATATAGAGAGAGTTTATTCCTTTGTAACTGAAATTAATTGATTTATTCATCATTTTAGATAGTCTGATCAGACCAAAAAAAACCCCAACCTACAAAACTAGCAGCAACAAAGTGTATTACTAACTAGGAAAGCCTTTGAGAGCTTGATTATTTCAGGATGATATAAACATTTAATCAGGAGTTTGCAGAAAAAGCCTCAACTACCTTTTCACTAATTTTTTTTTTTATTGTGACTGTTGAAGGGTTAAAACCAGGACATTTTCAACTCTAGAGACTAAGTGTAATGAGATCAGAATAATAAGATTACCAAAATCTGCCTCACACACATAGCTAGGATCGGCCCTAATCTCTTCATTTTGAGACAGATGGAAAAAGCATGAAATCAGAGATAACAGGAGGCCAATTTCCTAGAACAGGCAGCTTTTCAAGGCTCACTGTAGCTGGAAGTCAATATTTTCCTAGGTTTGTACCTAATTTAACCAATTCTAATATAACATATTGGAAGAGAGAATTGGGCATCTCCAAATCCATACTACATCAACAGTAAGAAAAAAGTAAAACATTAATGTAATTGTAATATGTTGCAGAATAGTAATGACTAAGAGACTAATTTGCTGAGACTCTAGCCAATACCATTCCCAGATGCTTTAATTGGAAACAGTGAGCAAAGAGCCAATCGTTTGAAAAACAAAGATCTCAAAACCACACATGCCTGGAGACTGGTTATTGATTTCTGCTGGAAGGTGGATAAACACAATTAAGATAGCAGTTTGCATCTGAGACCCGTTTGACACAAAGTGGTCACAAGAAGGGACAGTTTTAACCTTGGTTTAAGACAGCATATTAAAGAGATGCAGCACAGAAAGACCCCTTAACCCTTCTATTTTGCAGGATATGAATAATGGCTAGGGGAGGGTGAGGAGGGGAGAGGGGAAGCATGAAATAGCCTCAGATACACAAGATAGCTGAGACTGATTATGGTGGCCTCTCTCCAGCTACCTCAGTGGAACCTGGCCAAGAATCAGCAATAAGGAAACTTAGGGAATAAAAATTAAAAAAAAAACCCAACCCAAAACAAAACCACCACCAACAGAGGTTGTATTTTAACACTAAATAGGATCAGGAAGATGCCTTGAGATTAAATAACACTGTTAAGGGAAATGGAGGTAAGCAAGAAATCATCCAAGGAATTAAAAACAGACTAGTAGCTATAAGATAAATGGAAAGTTATTTTTTGAGCAGCTAACAGCTAACTTTATCCAGAGGGAAAAAAAAAAAACAAAGCCCTACCCTGTAGGTCAGCAAATGCCTCAGGCTCTCTGAATCAAAGCCTGCAACATGAGACCTTTGCTGTTCGATGGCAGTTCAGCAGCAGTGTAAGCTAGTTATGCAAAGACCTAGGAAAGGAGAAAAAGCCCAACCCAAAACCGAAACACAGAACAAAAAGAAATAAAAGCACCACAAGGTCCAATCTCTTACCAAGCAGGTTCACCTGTCGGTGCAGACTCCTTAGTCTCAACTCTTAGAGTATGATAACAGTTTTCATGTATCTGCTCTTAGCCAATAATTTTACAGCATGCCTTAATTCAGCCCACAAAGAACTGTTCCACTCTCACAGCCCTCATGGTTTTATAACCTGTTATACAGACATATCAACAACTAATAACTTTTTGGTATCCACACAAAGTTCTTCTATTACTTCAACTTTGTTCCTACAGATGTGTAACTTGCTGCCTCAAGAGGTGACTCATGTTAAATTTAACTCTCCTTTGTGGGGAAGACATGTAGATCTGCAAATGCACTTAAAGCCCATGCCATTTTGGGATGGGTTGCTGACAAAGGCTGGGAGACCTGATCACATCAGTTCTGCAGGGCTGGTCAGACAACCTGTCCACATGAAAAGAACAGCAGAACCAAACATGATGTGATTTTAGCCTCCCAGCAGGGAGGATTTTTTGCTCCCACATAAACAAACAGTTAAAACAAGACACCATCACACCTAAATTATAAATTCAGCTATAAATGAGCACTGGCTAACATAAAGAGAAATTAGCAAAGTCTATCTTTCCCTGTACAAATCAAGGTAATTTCAGTGCATACAACTTCAGAGCATTTTGGCTTAGCAGGACATAAAAGCTCAGTTTTCCACAGTATAAAATCACCATTTAATGCACCTAAAATACTAATTTACCACTAAGGAACTATAATTATATTCATCAGAGATTAATCAGCTGCAAAGCAAGTTTCAATCTAATGACTTTTTATTGACATAGTTCACTTAATGTTTTTACTGACTTATGCCTAGCAGTATTTCAAATTGGAGAGGAAATACACAGGTACTTGTGCTGGCTGATCTTCAGAGAGCAAGAATATTTAAGAGAGACGGGAACTCTTCTTGTTTTCCAGTAACTGCAAAGCTGCTCAGACTTCCTCTCTAGTGGGACACGCACACACAAGAGGAAGACACTTGCAAATGGTTTCTGATCAGAAGACTGAATATCATCTGACTCATTCCTGTCATATTTGCATAATGCAAAGCACACAGAGATCTTGCAAACCTTTGAGAGCCTAAGTGTACGTATCAAGCTACGCAAACCAAAGGCAGTTTGAACAATCAGCTCTAGAACATTTTATCCACTTCAAAATACTTCACAAAAATGCATCCA
>VZTU01016608.1:0-13791 GCA_013400835.1 Zapornia atra | reverse complement strand
TATAGATATATATATATATTTCAGACTTTTTTCACTGTCCTGTTTCTACCCAATTCTGCCTAATTCTTCCCATGATCTTCACTCTAAATCCATCCGGTCTTCATGCCACCTGCACAAGATTCATTCCTCAGGTGTAAGAGAAAAGGAGCAAGTTCTCAGGCTCAGCTCATCCTTTTCTTTGCTTAGAAGTATAAAAGTCCCCAGAAGAGTTAAGCAAACGCAGTCATGGGCCAATTTTAAACTGAAGAAAATAAACATTTGCCCTGATCTCATATTCCACTGAAGAGCTTGATATTCTAACATGTGGTCTGATCTGTAGCAAAAACAAAAGTAATAAAACATTGGCTTTTTCTCAAATTCTCAAATACTTCAACTGATCTGTTCTAAACCTCTGGTTTCTCTACATCTGTCCTCTAGAAAAAAAAAAGAAAAAAAAAAACAAAACAAAACAATCTTTATCTCAAATTATTCTTCTCCTTTACAAAAGCATGGTAACTTTTCAATAAATTCCCCCATACTTTTGGCTTTTCCAGCAAAAAGACCTAAAATCCTAGGTAGACTGACAACTGCAAGGGAATCCCTTTTAGAGATGCCCACAGACCTGAGCCAGGGAGGATTTTGTCTTTACAGTTTAACTCAACACCTCTTCCACTGTTCAGGACAACCTTTTTCATAACTGTAGATATTCTTCAGCTAATAGCTATTCAGACATATCATGACAGCAGGCTAGTTCTGTTATTCAGTTTCTTCTTTTATGTAATTATGCCATGCTTAATGAGAGATCATGAAAGCTTTGCATTTCCTCTTCCACAGAAATTTCTAACATTCATTGTCAATAGGAATATAGAGACTAAAATACCCAAACCCACATATCAACAAGCCTCTGAAAAGGAAACATAACAGTACATTTATTTTGCATAGGTACACTAATATTCTTAATGTTGCATCTTACTAAACAAGACCTGACCTCTGACCTTATCATACTTCCCTTTCTTAAAGTAGTAATAATAACCCAAATAACTACTGGACATCACAAAAGTATTCTGACTAGCTGTTGTACGGATAGCAAATGAGATTAATATTTTCTCTTGACATCATAGTTCTTTGCCCTTAACTAATACCTTTACATTTGAAAGGAAGCTTACTCTGCAAGTTTATGATGCCATTTTGTGCTCCTCAGCATAGATCGCTGTGTGTGCATCATGGACCCGTCTGCATCCTCCGGTGTGGTGAGATATTGATCCAGAGCAGGCTCCCTCAAGGCTGATCACATTTCCTCCTTCATATGCCAAAAATACTTTCACCCTCCTGAATTCCTTCTAGCACAACTGAGGGAACCCATGCAGAATTAGAATTACTTTTCAAAATGAAATGTATCTTATACTTTTTTTAAACTACATGAAAACATGACACAAAGGGACTTGTAAACAGATTCAGGAGTAAAATGAAGTCAAACTCATGATTCATCCACTAGAGTTTCTCACTATAGGTAATAAATGAGGCATTTCTAGAGCAACTGAATAATTTGTACATTTTCACAGTAGATCAGACTTGTATAGCAGAAGCTGGTTTTATAATTGTGACACATTGAGGGAAATTCAGTGACTCAGGGTTTAGCAATTTTCATTTCCACCTCAACAGTATCCTGTGGAATACAGGCAGGAAAATCTTATAATATAAAACATATAGAAACACTTGTTACCTAAAGGGTTTTACTTTCTTATAATACCTGTGATTTCTTATCTGTATTTCTTGTGCAAACCTGAATCCTATAATGAATAACAGAAATTTTGATTAGTTTTAAAAACTCATATTTACTTTGTACCCAAAGTCACTTTGATCGGTGATACATTCCCCTTGATGGTAAGGCAGGGAAAGACATAATTCAGTGCTATCATTTTCTAAGCAGAAAAACTCCATAACCTTTGAAGTAGAATAATAAATACCAATATTAATTTATATAGACTATTACCCAAGGAAGGATAATGCAAATACATTGACAAGGTACTAAATGAGGTTAATTGCTTTGCTCCTTTCTGCACACCAAAACAAAGAAGGATGTGGCTGACCAAAGTACTTATACCTTAAAAAGGAGGAAAACAAGTCTCGTTTTTATGTTCCAAGAGAAGAAAAAATGTCTGATTAAAAAAAACCCCAAAACTTAAAACAAAAAACCACAAACGTATTTTTTTCCTTGACTGGAAATTTAAAAGCACATTGTTGAGTAACAAGGTCATTCAAAGGATTAGCATGATTTAAAATGAGTTATGATGAACATCAAGAGGAATCAAAAGTATGAGTTCACAATATGGCTGACTGAAAAAACTATTTTTGTCTGCACAGAAGTAAAGTCAAGCATCACACTTTTAGAAAGACAACTCTTCCCCATGTGTCCTGTTGCATAGAATGGTGTCAGAATCCACTTAATTCACACAGAAAAATAGGTATTAGACTACCTTAGGAAACAACATGTGCCATTGAATGGTAGCATAGCATAGACAGGTTGTATTTTCCTTTTATCACTTTTTTGTTTTTGGAAATTTAATGTTTTGCCATAGTTCTCATTATTTACCAGTTCCAAATTTATTGCACAGAAAACTAATTATTGCATATACTTACTTCTCTTTTCCTCACTTACTATTGTGTTACACAGAACGAAGTGCTGTGAGAGTGCTTCCCAGGCTCAACTGTGGCAAATAGAACTATATAATAGCACAAGTTCAAATAGAACTGTCACAATGCATGTTAATGGTGCACCCAAAACCACTTGAGACAGCCTATGTCCCTTGTCACTTGAAGAGGAAAAGGATCATCAACCACATTAAACAGACAAATTACAAAGAGACTTTTTCATCAAAGGAGTCAACCTAAAAAGAAGCCTAGGAGAAGCATGAGAGGTAGCAGTGGTAGAAAAGATCTTGGCATGGGCACAGTTGCAGTAAAAGTTCCACGTGATGCCACCCAAGTCACCCAGGGGTATCCCAGCTTCTGCCCACCTGGGCAGCATACCCTCACATGCGGTGCCACAAGCAGCCTCTCCCACTGCCCACAGGGTCCAAGTGCTGGGGTACCAAGAGGGACCTGTGTCAGTGTGCTGGCTGGGACCTAGCTAGTATGGTGGTGTGATTCCAGGAAGGTGTGTAGTCTGGAATCTCAGGAAGGATGAGCTCCCATCACCTGGGACTTCCCTAGAGGAGGCTGCAGGGCACTAGTTACAGAAGGGTGCTTATCAGCATTTTCTACACATGGTTTATGCCCTACATTACTGACACTGATCTCAAGCATGTAGCTCACTCATTGATGGTTAATTAAGTGTCATCCATAAATCAATAAACTACTTTGAATCTGACTTACTTTAACAACATAACCTGAACATTTTTCTCCTGTGAAATCTCAGCACACCTTGCCATTTAGGAACATGAAATGGACTCCCCAGTGCTTTATAAGCTGTTACATTTTAAGATACATTGTAGACCTTTGTTCCACAGATACAAAGCCTTTATGGTCAGTTTATATCACTATAATTAAGAATCTGATGCTGTATGCCTGTGGCTTTTAAACTTCTAATTAGTGTTATTTTCAATATTTTGCAAAGAGACTCATTTTAAATAACTCCTCTAATGAGAGTAACATAGTTAAATAACAGGTGTGACAGTATAGGCACTTCTCTTGCTGCTTTTTACATTCACTTCTGGCCAAATTTTTTCCCAATTTCTTTCACACTTTTCTTTTACTGTATATATGTAATTTTAGAAACAGAAAAGCAGATTGTGTTTGCCCTTTTCAGAATTTTTTTCCTTCATCTCCATGAACTCTCCAGATTATACAGCCTCTTGATCTTTTCCAGTCTCTTGAACAGCAGGTGGGAAAACCAGCTAATTGTAAAGACATATTTTAGAACCTTCACACAGATAAATATGTTATTTTGGCATGCTTATTTTATACAATTTAAGCCGTGCTACATACAAGCTCTTCTTAAAAAATACTGTCTTTAAAGGCCCACACACATATGCGTGCAGAGGGAGGGGTTTAGTTCATAAATGCAACAGGAAAATTATTTTAATGAGGGTGCACATTTTTTATGAATTAAACCCTACATATTATCAAGACTACTATAACAAAATTACAGTCTCACTTGTCACATAACAAACTATTTAATAAAACCTCATTTAGGAGACATCCCCAGGTGTCCCTCTTTTGCCATACAAGAATCTTTTAATGCCTTTCATATTAAAGCATTTGAATCATTCTTGGAGTTAAGCCTACAGGTCTAATATGAAATAATTGCTCCTGGGAAAGGAAGCAGGGCTTCCAAATATTTAAGATCTTTTAAAAAAATCTCACTTACAAATAACATGTTTCCATTCTTATAGCTTCCTGTTCATGGAGGAATGTGGTTGATATGCTATATATTGTGAGTCTGGATAGCTCCTGAAGAATGGAAAATGTGGGCATTATAAAAGGTGACTGAATGGAATTTGAAAAAATAATTGGCTTGAGCCAGTTGAGCAGAGAGATCCCTCAGGGAGAGACATGTTCCCTACCTTAGGGCTCATGTAAATCTAAGATACTGTATTCATTAAGGATCTTATGAGAGTAGGACTTAAATGTTTCCTAGTAAGTTTGTGCTTCCTGTTGGATCACACACGTACAGGCAAAAACCAACAGCATGACACCCATCTCTGAAAGCCAGGCGGCTATGTTATACCAGATAAATGAATGCTAACTCTTTCCAATGAAGCCAAGTGCCTTCCACATAAAAACCATCTGGTACTTCATCTGTCATGTTCAGTTGATATCAATGTGTGGTATGATCTCTTGGTATGTCACATCTAACATACAACTACCACATACTGTCATGTGTCTACTTACACCTTGACATAAGTAAATAAGTGTATACAGACATACAGCTAAAATTTAGAACCTGATAGAGCATGGCGCTGGGGATTTTTATTTGTTGTGGTTTTTTTATCCTTTCTAGATAAAAAAACCAAACACCAAAACAACAAACAAAAAAAAATCCAAAACAACCCTTGATTCTCAGTTCTTGTTTCCGTTTGAGTATAGTGAAAGCAAACTTTAAAGCTTGGATGTTAAGTCTAATGTAAGGCTCACCTGAAGAAATTTATAAACCACTACAGAGGGTCTCCAGCAATGCAGGGAACCTTCCATTCTACTCTAGTACTGTAGAATTAATGAAATAAGGAGAATACAGTTTCCCTGCACTTAAATTAAAATGTACTAAATAGCTTCATAACAAACAGAATCACAGAATCACAGAATCATAGGGGTTAGAATGGACCTCAAGAGATTGCTGAGTCCAACCCCACTGCCAAAGCAGTTCCTTAGGACAGATCACACAGATAGGCATCCAGACAGGTCTTGAATATCTCCAGAGATGGAGACTCCACAACCCCACTGGGCAGCCTATTCCAGTGCTCCATCACCCTCACCGTGAAAAAGTCGTTCTGCATGTTGGTGCTGAACTTCCTGTGCTCTGACTTGGAAGTATTGCCCCTTGTCCTGTCTCCACAGACCATTGATAAGGGGCTGGACATTTCCCCCAGTCTCCCACACTTAAAATATTTATAAACATTAATAAAATCCCCTCTTAGTCTTCTTTTCTCAAGGCTGAACAGCCCCAGTTCATTCAGCCTTTTGATGCCTCGGAAATCCGGAATCAAAACTCCCCAGCCTTGGTGACTATTAAGCAGGGATCCCTTATTGCAGCGCTGGGCACACAGGGGATCGATCGCTCCTCCCAATGTGTGCGCCCATTAGAGCCACATTTCTCATATTTNCTCCCAATGTATGCGCCCATTAGAGCCACATTTCTCATATTTATACAGATTACCTCTACATATTCTTTATAATTTCTAGGAAAAGGCAGAGTTATGCAAATTATTTCCAGGAAGTAATTTATATTAATTCCTCCCAGATAGAGCATGCTCAGCGACACTCAGGGAGTCTTCTGGGGGTCTTTAGCGATGCCAGTGGTCTTCAGTAATGAATCACTGAATCACTTTCCTTGTAGGGGAGATGCTCCAGTCCTTTAATCATCTTTGTAGCCCTCCTCTGGACTTTCTCCAGGAGATTCCTGTCTTGTTTGTACCAGGGAGCCCAGAACTGGACACAATACTCCAGGTGGGGCCTGACCAGGGCGGAGTAAAGGGAGAGGATTACCTCCTTTGACCTGCTGGACAGGGTCCTTTTAATGTATCCCAGGATCCCATTGGCCCTCTTGGCCATCAGTGCACACTGCTGGCTCATGACCAACCTGTTATCTATCAGGACCCCCAGGCCCTTCTCTGCAGAGCTCCTCTCCAACAGGCCATCCCCCAGCCTGTGCTGGTACAAGTGGTTATTCCTTCACTGGTGCAAGACTCTACACATGTTTCTATTAAACTTCCTCTGGTTTCTTACTGCCCAGACTACTCTGGCATGCAATACACTCATAATTGCAGCCCGTAGTTCTGCCTGAGAAATCAGAGACAAGATCTAATACCAGACTCTATTCAGAAATGTCATGCCAATACTAAGAGTAGAGAATATGAAATATTCTGTTAAATTTGATCTGATGGTTGACCAGAAACATGCATATGGCCCTTACATTTGAAGCATCTTGAGGTGAACTGAGTTTGCCCAAGCATCCCATTTTAGCTCTCTGTCAATGCACCTCTTCTCTAATAGTCTGAAAGAACAACTTGTAGGAAATTTTCCTATAAAGGAGAAAAGAATCACTAGCTGAAACAACAACAACAAATTGGAAGCAAAAGAAATAATGTATTTACTAAATTATGTAGAAATTGGAAAAACCCTACAGAGATAAAACCTTAAGTTCAATTTTATTTTACAGTGTTCATGTAATTATGCTATAAAATACACTATCCACTACTGCTTCATTATACTGTAGTTTTAGAAAATGGAGTCCTTGTTTGATAGTGTTTCAAAGTCTGAATATGCAGAGAAACACTTTGTTAAAGAAAGCTTATAGTGCTGTTATATCTCAAATATTAAACAACTTTTACCTTCTTCATGCTACATCACTGATATCAGAGACACTATTCCATAGGTCCCATTGAACTGGTAGTGTACAGAACCTGGAATTATATTGAGGTAGCTGAAATATTATTATTGGTTAAGCTGTGTCCTTACTTTCACTTTGCAGCCTGGGCCTCCAGCACAATAATTTGTGTACTTGACATATATAAAAAAGGCAATATCTAGAGTCATAGGAGTATTCTGGAAAATATTTCCAAGCTTATTTTCAGTAATTAGCATCCTTCAAATGCAACTTGCAAGTATAGCACTCTAGACAATCTCAGCTAATGGTGGAGTTTGGAGAGTTTAGGGTTCTTTATTTGCTTCAATTCTGAGGTTCTTTACTTATTCAGCTTTTTAAAAATTGAATATATACTCAAGTTACTCTTTGTTATTTTTGTGTTAATATGATTTAACTTTTAGACAACAATAAAGCACAGAAACATGGACTGTGAAGGAGACATTTCTAGAGGGCCACAACCATCTGAGTAATATCATCTGAGAAGAAAGTATAAGAATCATAGAAAATTGATTGTGAAAAAGTGTAGGAAAGAAATGCAAAAATTTTATAATGTATTAAATGCCAGCTCCTCCCTTACAAAAAGTCCCCATATTGCACCTTGAAAACAGTTGTACATTTTCAACAACTTATGTGGGCAGCATCAAGGGCTATGACACTAGCTGAAGTGGCTTTAAATCCCTTATCTGGGGAATAACTTATTTCCAGAGATCTGCAATTTGAGCCTTACATAGAAGAGACAATGTTCCCTCTTTTCTGCACCTGTGTGTTTTTGAAAGAAAGGTTGCATGTGGAAAGAATTTCAGGTTCTTGATATGGAGTAGACAATGCTCCATATCAATCCTTTGCTCTTCACTTTTCCTGTTGGCTATCTCCAGGCAGAAATATCCCAACAACACTAGTTTTCCTTAGCATGTTATTTTGAAATCTTCTAAAGGGTGCCTAACATACTTGACATTATAGCAAGCTGTAACTCTTCACAATAGGAACAAGATTCTTAGAAGTTCAGCACTTCCACATCTGCTCTTTCTGTAACATACTGTGCCTCTTGCTCAAGATTAAAAGGAAATACAAGATTGAATATAAAATCTAAATTATAAGTGTCAGCAAAGTCAGTTCTTCCCATGTAAAGATATAGCCCAAAAAATACAAAGTTGGAACAACTGTCAAAGTTCACAGAGGGAAGTAGAGAGTTAAAACTTTTTGATTATTAAAGATGGCATTGGACTATTGAATGCCTGTCAGATTTTTGCTTTGAGCATACGTCAAATCAATTATTTTTTTCAAAAATATAATTTGCATATGTAAAAATAATAGCATACAGAAAAAATATCTTAACACACTGCAATCATTCTTGTAATGAAACCTAAATAAAAATCTCTCTAGTTTCACAGACTGATACTAGGGACACAGTGTTAGTATACAGAGCTCCTAAATGCCAGCTGGAGTTGTACAGGCACAAGAGAAAAGCAGAATTACAATAAAGACTACTGACTAGTGAGCTAGAACAATGCTTCTCGCAATGAGGTCCAGGGAGCACCATCATCAGTCTGTAAAGCCAGTTCTGTCATACCAGGGAAGCATCTGTCAATCTCCAAGCAGAGATATGTTCCGCAGCTGTAGTCAGCCCACAGATCTTTCATTCGACCCAGAGGATTTTTTTAATGAGCTAAACAACATCAGATAGTCACAAGTACTGCACTGAAACCTTCATGACTGCCTTCTTATCCTTGGGGTCACTTCACTGCTTGTTCTGCCAGATATGGAGTTCGGAGGTGGGAGTTCAGTTGCCCAATATGTGTCATCAGACAAGAACACACCTTGCATATCCAGCCACATGCAACAGTCCAGCCAGAGCATGAGAAGCATGAGGTAGTGCTCCTTCCTTTCCACAGCCAGATTTGGTGTCAGATCAGAAAGATATCTCATTCTTTCACAGGGATTGGGCAAGGAACCAAGCAGCACACAAAGAAAAACCTCCTCTGAGTCTGCGATGCTGCAGGGAGGCCCCATGCCACTGAGGATTGCAACTTCTGTCAGTGAGTGAAATGACTGTGATCAAGTTTGTGGGGAAGCAGGAAACCCACAAGACCAGGTTTACCTGCCTGGACTCCTCCCACAAATCTTCTTCACAATTATTTCCCAGCCCAAAGCCCACACAGACATAGTGTGTTTTGAGCCTCCCTACCTCACCACTGTCCTTTTCTAGAACAGAAGAAAACTGGCTCCTCATCTGACTATGGTAGTAGCTGAAATACCTCGTCACTCACTTCTTGATATAGGCTACTATAAAGAGTTTGTAAAGCTTTTAACTGCTGCAGTTCACCACTGCAGTCACACAGAAACATAGGACAAACTGCTGAGTGAGATGACAGTCTAAATGCAGTTGGAGACATAAGGGGATTTTCTGTTATTCTGAGGATATGAAACAATTCCAGATATCAATTAACTGGAAAATTTCCACTGTTTGGATCTGCAGTCCTTTTGTTATGACTTGTTTTCAGCTCCATCATTAAAAAAATTAAGTTTTCCCCACAAAATTATGTGAGAAGAGGAATACAGTTACTTAACAGCAAGCAGGAATTCATTTCATCTTTGAAACATTACTAGAAATGAAAGTGAATCTAACAGCCCACTTCACCTTTTGGTCTGAACTTTGACACCAATATTTGAAGATTTCATTTTAGGTTTATGACATGGTTTTAGCCCCAGGCAGAAGTTAAGCACCATGCAGCTGCTCGTTATCACTCCCCCAAACTCCTGACAGAATGGGAGAGAGAAACAGAAGAGTGAAAATAAGAAAATTCCTGGGTTGGAATAAAAATAGATTAATAGGATGCAAACAAACAAATAATAATATTAATATCAATAATACACAAAGCAGCACAATTTCTCACAACCCAAGGTCAATGCTGCAGAAGAGCCCTAGTTGCCATGCAATACCCCCAAGCTGCCTAGGCTTTCAGCCTGCATGTGCAAGCCCACACCTCAGTTACAAATGGAACAAGATATCATCTGGTAGAGATTATCTTTCTGGTCAATTTGTGTCAGCTGTCCTGCCTTTGGATCATCTGTCCTCACTGTGTCCCCTCCTGTTGTCCCAAAGGTGAGGGTGTGCAGTACGTCATTAAATACACAGAGCAGAGGTATTTGATTTATTCTTTGCCTGCACAGAGATGTGTATGAGGTGCTAATTCCACAAAGCTGCCACACTACACACAGATTTTACAACCTTTTGATCTTTTTACAGGGTTAGATTAGAAAAACCCACCTCAATTAGTATTTACCTCATCGTCTACTATTGGTCAAGCATATTCAAATTAGCAGGCATGCTCCTTGAAGGTGTGTGGGGGGTCATTTGCTTAGTCCTTGAATTAGGCCGGTGGTCACTATCTCCCCCTGCCACCTTTACCTTTCCCCTAGTTAGTGCCCGTTTTTGTTGCCCTGCTATACCCAGCACTGAACCATGACAACCAGCATCAAATGGAATTCCCCACCTGACATGAAGCTGATTGGGACTGACAGGACACGGCAGCTCCATGGTGCTAGCTATTGCACCTTTCCTTTTCCCATCTTTCTCTCTCTCTCTTTCTTGCATCTCTGGGAATGTTGTAGTAACTATTAAACCTCTTTTCTTTTTCTTCTTTTTTTTTTTTACGGCATCTGACCTTGTTTGTATCTTAATCTCACTCTGGGAATAACAACAAATCTCCCCAGACCACACCTTTCCAGGTGGGGACAAAGAGAAGCTTGCTGGGTGTTCCTGAGGCAGGTGTTTGTGTGTGTATGAAAGGTCTGTGTTTGAAACCAAGCACTGGAAAAGAAGAATGGGATACAAAAGGATCCATGTTCAGAGCACATCACCATTCTTCAGAGATCTGATTACCCACCTCATATCTGAGATAAATGAATTAAAACTACTGCAAGAGAGCAGCTCCAGTATTTCCAGTTAAATCTAGCCATTTATGTAGTAGGGCTGAATTTTAGAAATGTCTTTATGAAGCCTGATACTGCAGATATATAGCTGTAATTAACAGCAGGAATCTCTCTTAATCATATTTCTAGACAGATTTTACAGTTTATGACTTGTGTTGATTATTTCCTCCGTGTTTCTCCTTGCCATACAATAAAACTTTCTCACTAATTCCCCTCTTGCCATTATCTCTGATCTTTAGATATCACTGGTTATCTTGCTGGCTAATAAAAACTGTGACAGCCCACCCTTCACAGGATTCTTGTTCACCCTTGAGGACCTGTCTTGCAGATAGGATCTCTGGAAAATTGTTCTTTGAAAAGCTAGTCAAAGAAGCTCAGCCTACAAGAGTATATTATTTAAAATGAAAACAGTCTTGAATATCCTGTGCTGCAGTACTCTTCACTAGATAAATGGACAAAGCAAAGGACCATATTTTCTTTCATGCTCTTTGGAATTTACAGCAGAAGTGGACAGATTAAGGTCATCTCCATCTTTCAAGGAGAAGTGATGCAAAAACTGTGCTTTTGCGGGTTGGGAGGAAAGAAGATTTTTGTATCATTTTATGTGCATATGTATGTCTTCATTTTATTAAATCTTTTTCTAAAGTCATAGTTTTATGGTTTAGTTTTAACTGGATCAAAGATTATTTTTAATAACTTAGAGGAATATGTTCTTAGATCACTTAGGACGCCACAGACAGATACAAAGCCAGAAAGTCCATTTCTTAAGCTGATGATTACTACTTAGCTTTTGTATTCCTGACTCTCTCATCTGTATGGGCACAACATTCCCCTATTAATTAAGATGGTTAAGGATGACTTGCCAAGGTGGTTACAAGCTCCCTACCTCATTAGTTAGAATCCCCATTCCCTAAAAAATAACAATTATATCCTATTTACTCTCCATTTTACAATGGCTGGCCATGGCATTTTTTTAAAAAACATTACTTTCAGCTTATAGCTTGTAAACAAATGATCAAAAATTCTGAAGCTGCTTAACCTGTCAATGTCAAAAAAGCAACAAAGGTTTGTCAGTCCCTGATATGAAATGGAATAACTAAACATGTCAGTAGCAAATCATATGGGACAGGTTGATTTTCGTTAAGAGTTATGTTTATACCAATATCAAAAATATGTTTTCTTTTTCTATAAAGAAACCACTCTTCTTATTAGCTTCTGATGTTTTATTCCCTGCAATCTTCCTTTGAGAACACTATGTAAACAATCTTCTTTTTTCCCTGTTCCCACTAAGAAAAATCCAAAATCATTCTCTTTATTGACATACTGTTTTGCGTAGGAAAGTATGGAAATGGAACAAATGACATCCAACATCTGACTGCTGCATTTGATCCCACTGACTATTTTATGGCTGCAAAAAAGCAGTGAAGGTGAATGGATTTTTGTTGGCTGATATATATAATAAGTAACATACTTGTAAAAAAACCTCTGAGAGAAGCAGCATTTAGCACCCTCTCTCTGTTTATAATAGAACTCATACTTTAGATATCTGGACTGCTAAAATATAATTTTAGCAAATGATACAAAATCCTTTGCTAAAATAAATGTCAAGAGAACATATAATGGCAAGAAGCCCAATTAATCAATCTAGAATGCCAGGCATCACTTGCATGCATATTTTGTCCTTTAATTACAACTAATTATTTTCATGTATGATTCTTGCTTCTTACAATTCTGACAGCTCAGAAAAAAGGCTCTACCTGGATTAACTTTTCTGCAGAGGAAAGTGATGTTAAATTAACACTTAACATTGAAATTCTTTGATGTATCTAATGCAATACCAAACATGAGTTTGCAAACAGTATAAGCAGGCATAAATCATGACCAGCATGATGTCAGTTGGTTCCCTCAAAGTTATTTTCTGAATTTCAAATTTCAGCCTCAATTTTTTCTAGGCTTGAAGCAAGAATTTTTTTTGTTTGTTTTGAATTTTTTGGTTACTACTACAACAACTTTTGTTTAAACACATTTCCTATTAACAGCCCTTTGGCAACAGACAAAAAGAAGGCTGAGGTACTCAGCTACATTTTACATCAGTTTTCACTGGAAACCTCTCTTCCCACATCTTTCAAATGGATGGTCCAAAAGATGTGGACTGAGGGAATCCCTCCCACTGTAAGAAAAGATCAGACTCGTGACCACATGTGGAACCTGAAAATATGTAAATCTATGGGATCTGATGAGAGGCATCCCAGAGTCCTGAGACAGCTGTCTGCTGTAGTTGCCAAACCATTCTCCATGATATTTGAAAGGTCATGGCAGTCATGTGAAGTCTACAATGACTTGAAAAAGGGAAACAAATAAGGGGACAAGAGGACCCTGGGAACTACCAACCTGTCTGCCTCACCTCTGTGCCTAAGAATATCATGGAACAGACCCTCATAGAAGCTATGCTGAAGCACATGGAGGAGATGGAGGTGATTCAACGCAGCTGGCAACCAGCAGGTTGAGGGCTGTGATTCTGCCCCTCTGTTCTGGTCTCGTGAGGCATCGCTTGGAGTACTGCATCCAGCCCTGGGGTCCTCAGCTGATGAAAGACATGGAGCTGTTGGAGTGAGTCCAGAGTAAGGCCACAAAAATTATCAAAGAGATGGAACATCTCTCCTATGAGGAAAGGCTGAGAGAGTTGGAGTTGTTCAGCCTAGAGAAGAAAAGGCCACTGTGAGACCTTATTGCACATTTTCGGTACTTAAAGAGGGCTTGCAAAAAAGCTGGGGACAGACTGTGGTGGTTTTGGC
>VZTU01016606.1:0-17881 GCA_013400835.1 Zapornia atra | reverse complement strand
GGGGTGCAAGGGAGCCCTAAGGGTGCCTCTGGGTGCAGGGAGGAACCCCCAGGGAGCAGGGGTGGGTGCAACAGACCCGGGTGAGCTGAGGACCCGGAATACCCCCTGAACATCTCCCTGTTGCCGTGCCCCAGGCTACACCCCCCCAGCATCGGGCTGTTGATTTTTGAAAGTCGGACCCTGGATTTTTGCTGCCGTTGCTCTCCCCACCCTGCTACTGTTCACTGGCACCAGTGACTCATCTGTGCTGGGAGCGAAGCAGCAATTAATCATTCATAAAGCGCGCACGCACACGTGTGTGTCTGTGTGTCTGTGTGTCTGTGTGTGTGTGTGTTGCTCTGGTTACTGTGTGAGTCATTCCCGGCCTGGCTGAAGTTTTCCTGCTTCCCAATTAGCCATGAAGTGAATTAAGCTGGATCACAGCAGGATAAGCCAGGCTGGCTGTGCCTTTGGCCTCACACCTTGCCAGCACCTCTGTCCGCAGGGGGTGGCTGGGGTCACATCACGCTTTGGGGTGGGCGCTGGTACCCCGGCTCTCATTGGCATCCCCAGTTGTGGGGAGCAGCTCCCCCTTTCCAGCTTCCCTCACGGCAGAGCCCAGTTGTGCTGGCAGGAGTTCATGGAGGAGGAAGCTCATGGAGACCCCCCCACGGCCCTCACCCCCCAACCACCACCCACCAACATCCCCACCCAGCCCCTCATTCCTGGGGTGCCAAAGGGTTGCACCTCCATTCCCCTTGCCATTCCTAGCTCTCCCTCTCCCATGCAGGAGGGACCCGCTCTGTAGGGTGGGGGGTTGCTAGAAGGGGATATCCCCCCACGCCCACAACACCCCCTCCCCCTCCACCCCGTAGCACCCAGAGGGTGGCCAGGAAGTGTGTGGCAGATCTGGCAGTGATGAGCTGCCAAGCCACAGCAGCACTTCGAGGGAGGCAGGGCACCCTGCACCCAACAGCTGGGAGGCTGGGAGGACTGGGAATCACCCCTGCGGGGAACTGGAGACACTGGAAGAATGGCTGAGTGTTGGGATGGACTGGGACCAGCTGGCAATGGGAGGTGGGAGAATGGGAAATGGGGCAGGGGAAACTGGAGGGGACTTCGAGACTGGGAGAAGGGATAAATCTGGGCACAGCTGGTACTGGGGAGCACTGGGCACTGGGACAGACAGTGTGGGGAGAACTGGGCAAAGGGGGTGCTGGGGAAACTGGGGGTGGGGTGAGCTCTGGCGCCCCTGGGCTCTATGTCTGTGATGCCTTGGGGGTCTGGGGTACCCCAGGCAATAGTGTGTGGGGTGACTTGGGGCTCTGTGTGCAGATCCCTGGAGCCTGGAGCTTGGGGTGCTCCAGGGCCTCATGCAGCCTGGGGCTCCTGCCTTTGGGGTATGCCAGGAACCTCCCCCCAGCACCCTGGGGTCAGCTGCTGAGATGCCACCCACTCTGTCCTGTGGGGCACCAATACCTTGGGGATGCTCAGTCCTGGGAGTGCCCAGTCCTGGGGACGCCCTGTCCTGGGGGTGCCCAACCGGGGGTGCCCCACCCCTGCAGCCCCTCTCAGGGTGCGCTTTGTCCTCACTGAGTCCCCCCACACCAAAAGCCAACCTCAGCTGGAGGAGCTGCACCGGGAGAGGGGGGTACACGGGGTGTTTGCAAGGTGAGGGGGGTGCCCTGGGCTGCATATCCCAGAGCTGCCCTTCCAAGGCCTCATTTCCCAGAGATGCTTTCCCAGCCTTTCCCAAGCCAGAGCCTCGAGTGATGCAAGTGAATTGTCTCCACCCAGGTTTCAGATATCTCCACCCGCCTCCTCGCAGCTCCTCCTCCCTCTGAGCAGCCCAGCTGGATATAAACTCAGCTGCCTGGAGCAGCTGAGACAGCTGGGTGGGTGGTGTGGGGACGCTTGAGCTGTGTGACCTGTCCCTTCGCCGTGACGCCATGGCGACGCCTTCGCAGAAGAGGAGCACGCGCAGCGGGGCGGCGGGGACCCCCCTGTCCCCCGCCCGCATCACCCGCCTGCAGGAGAAGGAGGATCTCCAAGAGCTCAATGACCGCTTGGCCGTCTACATCGACAAGGTGCGCTCGCTGGAGCTGGAGAACGCCGGCCTGCGGCTCCGCATCACCGAGTCGGAGGAGGTGGTGAGCCGGGAGGTCTCTGGCATCAAGGCTGCCTACGAGTCGGAGCTGGCGGATGCCCGTAAGACCTTGGATTCGGTGGCCAAGGAGAGAGCTCGGCTGCAGCTGGAGCTCAGCAAAGTCCGTGAGGAGCACAAGGAGCTGAAAGCTCGGTGAGTGCCCTGGGGATGAGGCGGGGGGGACAGACGGACATGGGGACACGGGGACGGGACTGGGGCGGGATGGTCCCTGGCGTCACACTTGGCAGGGAGCCGGGAGGGAGGAAGGAGCAACCTGGAGGAGGCAGGGAGAAGGGAAACCCGTGACCCAGCTGGGACAGGAGTGTCTGGCAGGGTCCGAGGGAGGAGGGAAGCTCTCCCGGCATTCCCGTTCTCTCTCCAAGCGCCATCTTTGGCCGGGATGCCCTTGGTGGGGGGACCTGGATGAAGAACTCTGGGCAGGGGCTGAGCGTGCCCCAGGCTCCTGCGTAGGGGCTGCGTGACGCAGGGTGTCAGCACTGGTGGCCCCTCCGAGCTCATCATCCTGGAGCTGTTCCTAACGGCGCTCGGCGCAGACCGGGAAGCGGTGCCAGCCAGCTGGCTCCGTCCTGCCCACAGAGCTCGTCCTATTTTCCTCCGCTGTCTTTGGCACCCGTTAAAGAACCTGCTCCCGTTTTGTTTGCATTAACCCTCCCGGTGCTGAGCTGTCCTTGCTCTGTGGGGTCCCCCTGCTTTGGGAGGGGGGAGCAATGCTCTGCTAACGCCCTCATCCCTTCCCCATCGCTGGCTCTGGGTCACACGCTGCCAAGCTCAAATCCCTCAGCCCCTTCCCATCAGGATTTCCCTTCCTGGCATCAGAAGATGCCTCGTTGCCACTCCCTGCTGCTGCCGGGTGCCTCTGCCCCTTCTTTCCCTCTAGATTGTGGCAGGTGACCGGTGCCACATCCCTTGGGGTCTGCGGTCCCCCAGCATGAGGCTCCCTGGCCACTGTCACTCTGCTGCCCCAGCAGGGACCAGCCACAGGGCTTTGCATCAGGACCACAGCCCCATCATCCCCAGCTCCCCGAGGAGCCAGTGAGTCCCTTTCCATGATCATCTTTGGATTGGGGCAGAGTCCGGACGACCCCCCCTCCACCTCCATTCCCTATTTCACCTCTTTATTCCGGATGCCTTATTTTGACTCTATACCAAATGAGGCTAAAATTAACTTCCTCCAAAGAAGCCATAAATATTCCACCTTCTGGGAAGGCAGGGAAGGCACAGCCTTTCACAGCTGCCTTTGAAAGCCTCTCAGTGTTTTATATTTAGCTTTCTGTTTCCCCGGCCGCTGCTGCGGCTCCGTCCCGAGATAAGGCAGCTCTGCTCATCCCTCTCTGCTCGCCACATCCCCCAGATCGAGGGGCTGAGCTGTCAAGGCTTCTGCTGCCTCATGCAAACCCAGAACTACCAGGACTATCTTAGCTTGCCCAGCTTGCAGTCATCCCCGAGATGGGCACGCTCAGCGCAGCGGTGCTGTCCCTTCCCAAAAAAAACCCCCATTTGTGTTAATTTGGGACTTTTCCTGGAGCTGGTTGTGTTCCTGGAGCTAGCTGGGGTTGTTCACCCCTGAATGGGTGATGGGTTACCCCTGAAAAAGTGCTTTGACTCGAGGGGATTCCCAAAGAGTGGCTCTGGGCTCCGGGGTGGGTGTCGGGGAGGTTTCAGAGTGCTGGTTTTGGGGAGCAGGTGCTGAGCAGGTTTTCAGAAGGGGAGAGGGGTTTCAATGGGTGGTCTCTGACCTGTGGTTTGTTTTGGGAGAGTGGCTTCTCTGGAGGAAGCCGGCGCTGTTTGTTCCTGCCTCTGGTGTGGCCCCGGTAGCTCAGCCCCTTTGCACCCCCCAAAAAACCTTGCGGGGGGGGCTGCAGGTCATCTCGTGTCACCAGGGACCTTCTCGGTGCGGCCGAGTCACCCGGAGAGGGGCACAAACCTGCTCTGAGCCACAGTGCTGCTCCTGGGGCTCAGCGGGGCTGGGCTGACCCCAACATTTGGGGTGCAGGGGAACAGGGCAGCCGCCAGCCTGACCCTGTGTGTGGGTCAGAGCTGCTCATGGGGTCAGGAAGGGTCTGTTACAGCTCTCGTGGCAGGGTGGGTGCTGCTGGCGTTCCTCTTTCCCCGGCGTCTGGCTGGGCAGGGGAGTACCGGTCCTGCCGGCTCTGCCTGCCCACCCCAGGCAGCTTGGCTGACCTGTGTGCAGAGACATTTTCCTGGCTAATAAATAACTCATCAGCCCCTCTGCTCCTCTTGCTCTGCCCGGGGGGACACCCTGGGTATCTCCCGAGGGGCAGGCGGCTCTGGGGCCACCTTATCAGCACCCACAGCATCGCGGCGGCCGGGGTTGTCTCGCCTGTGCAGGAGGGAGGGACGGGGGGTGTCGGGACATGGCACGTCTGCTGTGGGCACGGTGCCCGGCGCTGGTGCTGGGCCCACCCTGGGAGGGTGCTGGGTGCTGAGGGGATGGCAGGGACTGTGTGCTAATAGGGGGGACACGGCTGCCCTATGCCATGTGCGTCCCCCCAGGCTTGTGGGGCTGCCAGCTGCGCCGGAGTCGTGTTTGGAGTGAAGCAGGGGGTGCAGTGAGAGCAGCTGGTGGCTTGGGGGTGCATGACTTGGTGGCATGGTGCCCTCTCAGAGCGTGGGGAGAGCGAGGACCAGCCCATCCCCTGGTCCCTGAGGGGGGACAGGCAGGTGGTTTCAGAGGGCACAAGCTCTGGTGTGGCACCGGACTGCTGCCACCAAGAGATGCTCTGTGCCCCCATCCTGCCCATCACCCCTGTTCCATGAGCTGGCTCCAGAATCACGGGTGCAGAAGAGGAGCCACAGCCCTGGCTTCGCCCCACTGATGCTCACTCATCCCAGATCCTCAAGCTGGGGGTGCAGGGGTGCAGGGGTGTACGGATACAGCACTTCCATCCCCTGGGGAGCCTCCAGTGCCCTGCTCCATAGGCAAGGAGCGGCTGTGCTGCGCCTGGCTCCCTTCTCCAAAACAGGAACCGGGCCCTCGTTAGCAGCACAGCTGATGAGCGATGGTTTCCTGAATTGCAGCCCCTAACCTGATTAAGCTGGTACCTTGGCAGCGCCTCTTCCTCCCCAGGCTCAGATCTCATCCCTGCCCCTAATGAGGAAAAATCTCCCGTCCTCTGCAGGCGGTTGCGAGGGTGCAGCTTGTTCAAGGGCAACACCAAGGTGGTGCTGAGGATTCCAGGAAGGACGGGATGAACCTTCCCCATTCCAGGTAGATTTTGCCCCCGTGCTGGGCTCAGCACTGACCTTCTGGGAAGGAGCGAGTAAACAGCACCCATTCACTGGGGAAGGGTGTGGGGGGGATGTGGGAGCCTCCTCGCCGCGGGGCTGGGTGCTGCCTCTGTGCCTCCTTGAGCAGACACGTGCTTGTGCTGGAACATTTTGCGTGGGGAGCAACCTCCTGCTCCTGGGCTGGTTCCCCTCTCCTGCCAGGGAAGGAACAATTCAGCTTGGAGGAGGCTTTGCCCTTTAGAGCAAACAAAGAACAGCTTGTGCTGCTGGATAATGCTTTGGGGGAGCAGGCAATGCGGAGATGGGGCTGATCTGGGATCCCCCACGTCTCTTAGGGCACCCCCTGCCCTGAGCATCCAGCTCTCCAGATGCATTTATCTTGCCCTGGCATCCAGGGTGCTGGGCATGCTGGTCCCCCTGTGTGCAGCACTGAAAGGCTCCATGGCAAAGGCCCTGTTTCTACAGACACTGAGGCTTTTGCTGGCTGTTTCTGTGCTCACCTGTGCAAAGCCAGGGCTGTGGGGGCTCTTCTGCCCCCCATGATTCCAGACCCAGCTCACAGAGCAGGGCTGATGGGCAGGATGGGGGTACAGAGCATCTCTCAGCAGCATTCTGGTGCCACACCAGAGCTTGTGCCCTCTGAAACCACCTGCCTGTCCCCCCTCAGGGACCAGGGGATGGGCTGGTCCTGGCTCTCCCCATGCTCTGAGAGGGGACCATGCCAGGCACCCCCAAGCCACCAGCTGCTCTCACCACACCCCCTGCTTCACCCCAAACACCCAGCCCTCCATACCTCTTTCCCAGATCCCTGAGCAGGATGATCTTGGATGAGGGGGGGGGAAACACTCCCACACTTGGTTTTGGGGCTCTGCTCCAGTTGCTGGTTGGGCTCACCAGCATCTTCCAGCCCTGTCCCCTCTCTCTGTGGTGTGTTCCTGGGCATGGAAGTTCCTTAAACATTGGGATTATGATACAGTCCACCCCAGGACATTAAAGACCTTGCCTTCAGGGGTGGGGGATTGAAGAGAAAGCATTGCAGAGGGAAGGAGGGGGTTGGTTTTGGTGTGGGAACGTATCCGTCCCCCATCGCAGTGTGTCCCAGCCCACCTTGGCTCTACATGCTGCCCTGAGTGGCTTTTCAGCCTCTGAATCCCCTTAATGCTCATTTTTTGATTACATTTTTGAGTGGATGGGACAGGAGGAAGCCACTGGAGAGTCACCCTGGTTCTGGACAACATTAGGGCTGGGATGGAGGAGTCCCTGGGAAGCGATGGCCCCGGTGGGTTTGGGTAGAGCTGGGAATTGCCTCTCACCAGCCTGCCACCCCCATCTCCTCATCCTGCTCTCTGTGTGAGGCTGTTTGCTGAGACCCCCTCCTCTGCTGAGACCCCTCCTCTGCATTGGACACCTCTCTCTATCCAACAGCTGCCGCCGGTCACGCGCAACCCCTCACCAGGGTGTCAGGGCTGGGCACCCACCTGCCTCCACTCCCTTCCCCCCTCCCTGCCAGGGACTGAATAGCCCCAGTGTGAATCTGAACAACTGTGGGGGCTGACACACTCCCCCCCAGACCCCTCTTGTCGTGGTGGCAGCTGCAGCCGGCGCCGAGCTCCGTCCGACGTGCCGAGGGTGTTTGGGTCTGGGGCTGTGGGTGTGAGGCAGAGCTGGAGAGGGGGATGAAAGGGAGTGGAAGGGGGTTAGTGAAGTGCATTCAGGATGCCACAAACCCCAAGGGAGGTGAGTGCACCCCTGTCCTTGAGCTCTGGGCCAGCATTGCCTGGCATCTACTGTAAACCAGTTGTGGTGAGGGTGCCTGGGCTTATCTCCACGCCGTCGCCAGCTGGGATGCTTTATTGCTGCCTTCCCATGTATGGAGCAAGGAAGTGAGATATCCACAGCGACAAAGTGCCCCAACAGCCCGCAGAGCACGTGCAGCCAGTGCCCCCTGCCCGTACTTGACCCTGTTTGATGGCACCATTATAGGTACTGGCAGCACTGGAGCCGGTGCTGGAGCCAACAACAGCCCTTCTGAAGCTGTGGAATTCTTGCATGGGGGCTGGGAGTGGCTCAAGCAGCTCCTCACAGGAGGGTTTCCATAGCCGCCGTCTCTGAGCTCTCCTGGCCTAAAGCCGTCTCCAACCACTTAGTCTGGCTCCTGGGTTTGTCCTTGTCCTCCTGCCAGCCCGCTCCAGCTCCAGCCTAGCAAAGCTTGGTGTGTCCCTGCAGCGGGGCTGAGCTGGAGGCTGAGCTTTGGTGGTGCCAAATTGTGTGTGTGTGGGGCGGGGTTGTTAATTGATCCCAGTTTGGGGATACACTTTCTCCATTAAAGCCCCAGAGAAAGGCCAAGCTCTCAACACAGATGTGTAACATGGAGCTTCAAAGGGCTGGCACCCCAAAAGAGACTCAGCCCCTGTGCTCACAGGCACCCAGATGCTTTCCAGTATCATCAGGGAGGCAAATTACCCCATTGCAGCTCCCAGTCCTTACTGGGAAGAGCCACTCGTCCCCCTCTCCTTGTGATATAGCGGCCAAGCAGAGGCCTGTGCTCACTGGTGACTTTGGGGAGGGCTCCAGATCCACACCTGTGGCAATAAAACCTCAGTGCCACGCTCTGTGGGGTGGGCTTTTAACTCCTGTCCACCTCCACGGGGACAGGGATGGGGAGGGGGGGGGCTGCAGTGGGGCAGGCAGAGGATCTGCTGCTTGTGCCAAGCACAGGCTGGGAGATGAGTCACCCTCAGCTGCTGTCTTGGGGCTGGAGCAGGGTGCGGCCGCAGCGCCTTGCTCTTCGGCAGGCCCCAGTCACGCTCCTCTGCCCCTTCCTTCCTGGGCCTGACGGGTGCTCGCTGATAACCCGCTCCCATGGCATCATCTGCGGGGTGCAAGGATGTCCGTCTGTCTGTCCCCCCATCCCCGTGGGGCAGTGTGCTGCCCTCACTCCCTGGCCATGTACCCCCTCAGCTCTGCGGGCGCTGGAAGACCTTAGGGTCTGTGGGGTGTGAGGATGTCTGTCTGTCCGTGTCCCACTCCATCCCTGTGGGCCAGCGTGCTGCCCTCACTCCCTGGCCATGTGTCCCCTCAGCTCTGCAGGCGCTGGGAGACCTTAGGAAGAGTTTTGCACAGCTGAGCCTGCGTGCTGTTTTGGGGGGGAAGCGGAGCCATGGGGAGAGCAGATGCCCTCTTGGCATCGTGCTTTTGCTCCAGGGTCCCATGTCAGGCAGAAACCTGGGGCACACGTGTCCCAGCGAGCGAGCAGCCTGGCTCTTCCTGCAGCCCAGCCTTGGCTCTGTCACACCAGTACAAAAACCTGCCAGGCTGGGGCTTGCCCAGCAGCCAGCGCTGTGCGGGCACACGGGGCTGAGCCGGGGCGGGGGGGAACGCTGGAGCCTCTTGCTGCAGCCGTGTTTGCAGGGTGGCTCCGTGTGAGCAGCAGCTGAAGGTAAATTGGATTTTCTAGGGATGCTGCACCCACAGAAGCGCTTGTTTCCTGCACACACACCCTGAGCTGGTCTGGGTTTCACCCCCCTCCCTTTAGCCAGCAGGGAAAGGATGTGGAGGTGCTTTGGGAGCATCCTCTGTGCCAGCTGTGTGTGCCACAAACCACCAGCGTTCCTCCTCACCCCTGCTTGTACCCACGGGGAGATTGCAGCCTGCCAGTCCCTGGAGGGAGCAGAGACACAGGAGGGGAATCAGCTTGTTAAAGGGCAGAGACTGGCAGGACAAGGGGGCTGGAGTGAAGCTGGAGGAGGGAAGGGTTAGAGGAGAGATTGGGGGGAAGTTCTGTGCAGAGAGAGTGGTGAGGGGCTGGAAGGGGCTGCTCAGAGAGGGGGTGGGTGCCCCATCCATCCCTGGGGGTGTTGAAGGCCAGGTTGGCTGGGGCCCTGGGCAACCTTGTGTAGCTCCAGGCCTGGAGGTTGGTGTCCCTGCCTGTGGCAGGGGGTTGGAGCTCTGTGACCCTTGGGGTCCCTTCCAACCCTGACCATTCTTTGAGAACAGCATCTCCTTCCACCTCCATCCCCGTGCAGGCCGTGACTCACGCTGGAGGCCAAAGTGGGCAAACAAGGCGGCTCCGGCACAGCCCCGCTCCGGCCTTGCCAGCTCTGGGTGCAAACAAACCTCCTGGTGAATGCAAACACCTCTCCTGCCGTTATCTGCACTCTGGGAGCAGGGATAGCAACCCCTTTTGTTCCCAGGAAGGCAGATGGCAGCCGGATACAACAACCCCTCAGTTTGTTTTGTAAGCAAGTGGTGCTGACCGGAAGCTTTGTGTCCTGGGATTTATGGAAAAGGGGATAAGCTGCTGCTGTGGGAGGGAGAGAAAGGAGACAGCGACCTTGCTCCCTACTTCCCCTCCTTCTCTTGGCTTCTCTCTGCCTTGTCCCACCATTCCCACTGACCTCACTCCCAGCTGTGGGTCGGTGCTTTGCATCCAGAGATGCCATCAGACCAGGCGTGTGTGCAGAGGGAAAGGAGGTGACCGCCTCATTTGCACACTGACGACATCCTTCCTCTCTCCAGGTACTGCCATTTGCATCCCTGCTCCTCTTCCTACCGCCCCGGGTCCTGGCCCTGTCGCTGGCTGCCCGGTCGCAGCCAAACGCGACCTTACGGGTGTTTTTCTCCCTCTGTGATTAATCCCAGTGACTCAGCTCGCTGGTTTTCAACTCCAGTTGGAAGGCAGATCCCCCAGGGAAATACTGGGAATCTGTTCTTCATCTTCACCCTTTAAGGTGGGGTTTGATGGGCTGGGCATTGCTTGTTTGTCAGGAGAAGGATGCATTCAGATAAATCCAACGTTTGGGGCTTTCTGGGGGGGGTGCAGCAGTAGGAGTTGGTTTGGGTGAGAATAAAACCCCTTAAGTACAAACCTTTCCCATTGAGTTTTAAGCTGGTTATTTAAAAAACCCCTGGAATTTGCTGGGTTGGGGTAAAATAGTTAAAGACTGAGGAAAACCCCTTCAATTTGCCTTCAGTCTGAGAGGCTGTGTGAATATTTGTCTGTCAACTCATTGCTGTCCTGTTGATACTTTGCATTTCCTTGTTCTCTTCCCGAAGGCAGAGGGAGGTTTCCATCAGTGGTGTGGGCTGTGGGCTGTGGATGAGGGAACTGGGGAGGAGGGGGGGTCAGTCTGGCGGAGAGGATGCTGAGGGGAGACCTGCTCACTCTTTACAACTCTGTGGAAGGAGAGTGTAGCTGGGGGTTGGTCTCTTCTTCCAATGAACAAGCGACAGGAGAAGAGGAATTGGTGTTCCAAGTTGTGCTGGGCAAGTTTGGGATGGATATTAAGGAAAAGCTCTTCATGAAAAGGGCAGTCAGTCACTGGAAGGGATGGAGTCACCATCCCTGGAGGGATTTAAAACACGTGTCGATGTGGTGCTCAGTGCCAGGGGTTGGAGTTGGGTTTGGCACAGCTGGGTGGATGAGTAGACTTGATCTCAAAGCTCTTTTCCAGCCAGAGTGGTTCTAGACTGGAAAAACAACCTTTCTTCTTGCACCTTTTCTACTGAAACCTTGTATTTTTTTACTTTAGAGTTCCCTTTTCCTGCTGGAGGGTGTTACTGCTTTAACCTGTATGTAGGATGGTTTCAATCCAGACCATCAAGTGTCTTGTGGGTGACCTGATGCAGAGTTCAGGACAAGGCAAGGTGGCTGGTTTGGGTCACCCCAAGCTTGTGCTGGCAAGTGGGGATTGATCACAGAACCACAGGCTGGTGTGAGTGGGAAGGGAGCTCAGACCCCCCTCAGCCCAGGGTGCCCCCCAGCCCCATCCAACCCGGCCTTGAACCCTGCCAGGGATCCCGGGGCAGCCCCAGCTTCTCTGGGCACCCTGTGCCAGGGCCTCCCCCCTCCCCAGGAAGGATTCCTGCCCCCCAGCCCCTCTCCATCCCCCTCCTGAAGCTGAAGTTCCTTCCCCTGGGCCTGGCCCTCCCTGCCCTGGGCACCAGCCCCTCTCCAGCTCTCCTGGAGCCCCTCGGGGGACGGGAAGGGGCTCAGAGCTCTCTCCAGGAGCAGCCTTCCCTTCTCCAGGCTGAGCCAGCCCAGCTCTCTCAGCCTGGCTCCAGAGCAGAGGGGCTCCATCCAGCCCTTGAGTCACCTCCATGGCCTCCTCGGGACTCACTCCCACAGCTCTGTGTCCCCCTTGTCCTGGGGGACCCCAGAAATCATCTTTATCTGGCTGAGCTGCTTAGCACGTGTTGCCAAGTCATGTTGAGCTTCTCTTCCCCAGCACCCCCAAGCCCTCCTCCATCCCTTCTCCAAGCTGCTCCCCACCCCTTGTCTCATGGTGCTTGGGATGGTCCTGAGCCCTGGCACAGGACCTTGCACTTGGCTTTGCTGCAGTTTGTGCAGTTTGTATGAACCAGTGGCTGACCCTGATCTTCCAAACAGTTGATGTTCAGGTTTTTAAAGCCTTTGGTTGAGTTGTTTTCAATGGAAGAGGCAGGTTTTGGAAGCAAACCTTTTCTTCCAGGGTTTTGGTGGTGAAGGGAATCCATAGGCACATCCTGTCCTCATTCTGCTCAGCCACCAGCAATGCTGAGGTGCTGTCACTGGTGGCTTCCAGCAGCCACTGCTTACTTGCTCTTCCCCAGCTCTTTGCATCTGTCTCCTGTGGCTTGTTGCACACTGGAGAAGTGGAAGGCAGCTGGGACAGGAGGTTTTGCAGGCAGCAAAGTGCTGGCAGACCCAGTGGGACGGCGTTACGCCCTCCCCACGCAGGGACATGTATCTATGGAGAGCGAATCCTGCCCTGTGTCTGTGCAAACACATGTTTAGACCTGCTGAGAACCTCATCAGGGGCCCCCAAAAGCACAGCACAGGCAGCCAAGTCCTGTCTGTTCTCCCATCGACTCCCATGTGAGAGCCAGCAAAACCCCCTTTTCCCAGCTACAACCCCCCTCTGGTAACACCATCCACCCTCCCAAACCCCCAACCCCTCCTGTTACTGGGNGGGGGGGAGGGGGGAACACAGGACAGCTCAGCCCAAGCAGCAGCATCACTGGGTGACTCGGGATTTCCATTTCCAGTTGCTGGCAAAGGCTGGGGTGAGTCACCAGCGCTGGCGTGCCAGCCCAGGATGGGGAGTTAGTGACACTGGGGCTCCCCAGCCAGCACTGTGTGCCTGAGGCTTTTCAATAATACAATTTATTATCTGAAACTGGGGGGTTTGGGGGGTTAATTGCACCCACCAGCCCATGGCACAGCCGCCTGCATTGATTTGTTGCAGTGGTGATGACTCCTACTTGCTTTTCCCCATCAGGAGAGGTGAGGCTGCGGGGAGCCAGCGTGGGGTGTGGGGTGTTTGCTCTGCCATTCCTAGCCAAAGGAGGAAAGCTCCCAAAAAGCTTCCTGGGGGCTGTTTGTAGCTGATTCCTGGAGGTACCAACCGTGGTCAGGTCCTGTCACACAACTCCCAGCAAGGGTCCTGGTCATGGGGTTTGTGGAGGCACAGGAGCAACAGGGATTTGGGGAGCCCCAGGCTGAGGGGTCTGTCAGATCCCTCTTTGCTGGTTCCTACTGTAACAGCAGGTTGGTTTTAAGCCAGCTCCCAATTCCAGGAGGACAAGAGGGAGAGTCCAGCTCTTAGGAGATGCCAACGAGCCTGTCCTTGCTCTGCTGGAGCTGAGCAACCCCTCAGCCCTGGGGATGAGCGTGCCAGGAGCGTGTGGCATGGCCAGCACCATCCCTGGCACCAGGAAAGGGGCTTTGGCACAGCTAACGCTGGAGGGTGGGGGCAGTTTCCATGTCCCACAGATGCAGCCAGCACTGGCACCCCTGGGTGCCGTTTGGCAGGGGGTTTGGTGCTGAACAGGATGCTGGCTTGTGCAGATGTTGTCCCCACTATACATTGTGCTGGCTATTTACAGCTTCCCTGCTAGGAGACCAGCTTATGTTTATCCTGGTGATTTGGCAAAGGCACAGCGGCACGGATGAGTCAGGAGCTGGGAGAAGCTGTTCTGCCACATTCCCATTGCCCCACCACAGCAGAGGTTTGAGGAAGGCAGCCTCTCCTCTTGCAGCTCACTCTGGTCCCTGCAATGGGAGAGTCATCCCTGGGGTGGGAGAGTGATATCCCCCTTGGATGGGAGACCAATCCCTGAGGGTGAGGGAGAGATCCCTGGGGATGGGGAAGTGATCCCTGTGATGGAGGAGTGGTCCCTGGGGATGGGGAGTGGTCACCACAATGGGACAACAGTCCTTGGGATGGGGGAACGATCCCTGTGATGACGGAGTGGTCCCTGGGGTGGGTGAAGGATCCTTAGGTTGGGGGAGCAATCCCTGGGAATAGGGAGTGGTCTCTGGGATGGGAAGGTAATTCTTGAGAGGGGGGAGTGGTCCCCAGTACCGATGCCCAGTGCTGGAGGGGGTGCAGGGGGATGCAGAGCAGCAAGTTCAGGGTGGGGCAGAGCAGGTTTTCTGGGCCCTCCCAGCAATCACCAGCCTCCTTGGGCAAACAATGCCTCTCTTACCTCAGTTTCCCCTGCTGTAAATCTGTGGTAAAGCCTTTTCTGGGGCCACCTTTCCCCAGTCCCAAGGTGGGTCTGAGGGGGAGCGGGCTGGTGCATCACCCGCCTCCCAAACAGCCGCGTGAGCCAGGATCCCGTGGGATGTGCAGAGGTGGGAACCCCTTGACAGATGGGGTGTGAGCCTGCGAGCTCCCCTGACTCGGCACCTTGGCTGGGGTGTGGCAGCTGTGATTTGGAGACAGGGACAGAGGGGAACGCCTGTTTCTTCACCCCACTGCCCCATCCTGCACGCAGAGGCCGGCGCTGCCCCGCGCCACCGCTCGTGCTGCTTCGGAAACGGCTCCGGGTGAAGCCGAAAGGTGTTTCCTACACACATCAAACGGGCTCTGGCTTCACAGGGAGGGTTGGCATCCCTCTGCCAGCTCCTCACCTCCCGTCAGCTCCGCTGGCTCTGACCCATCACTGCTTTTGCAGAGAGAGAACCCAGACCTGTCAGGTTCCCAGGCTGGGATTTTGGGGCAGAGCAAAGTGGGGAGCACTAGGCTGTGGGTGCTGCTCTGTGGGGCTGCCCCTCACCCTTCTCCAGGCACCATCCAGCCCGGGGGTCCTCAGGCGTGGTCCCTGTGGCAGCCTTTGCGTCAGTCTGCGGGCTCATTTCTCCGGCTGTGCTGAGCACAGTCAGAACGGCTCCAACTTTCCACTAACACTCGGATCATCTGGCAGCTCAGCTGCAATTTTCTTTCGGGGTTTTTGGTGGTTTTTTTCCCCTCCTTCCTGCTTTTAAAAGCTAAAAATAAAACCATCTTGAGGCCCCTTTTCCCTCCCTCTTTCCTCTGGAGACATTTGTTTCTGGAGGATTTGGTGCCTCCGTTGGGTATTCTCCTTTTGGCTTCCATAACTGGTTGTTTTTACACCCAGCTCTCCTGGCACAGGGTGGGTGGGGGGGGATCAAATCCTGTGGGATGCTGAGCCTGTGTTCCCTGTTCACAGGCATGCAGCCCTCTGGGATGAATCTCTGCTTCCCGTTCTGCCTGGCAGAGGATTTGGGATCTGTTAGAGTCTAGCGGGCAGGATGGGGAGAGCCGTGAAACCCTCCAGGGAGAAGGAGGAGGAGGAGTAATGAGGAGGAGGAGGAAGGTCCCCATTCGTCCCCTTGCTGAGGGGAGTGGGAGCAATGCAGCTGCCATCAGAGTTTTTATTTTTAGCCCAGCACCAGCTGGAGACTGGGAGGCTGTTTCGAGGGGTAGGGAGGAGGATGGGAAGTGAGGAGAAAACCCCAAACTGTGGCAGGGCTGCAACAGGGATCACCCCAGTGTGGGAGGGGGCTTGCACTCTGAAAGCTCATCTGGGGGCTGCTGCATTTGGGGTCAGGGCTGCATTTTGGGGGAGATGCCATGCCATGCAGAGGAAGGGGAAGGACAGGGCAGGATTCAGCTCCCCCCTCTCCCTCCTGCCAGGCTGCTCCCAAACTCATCCCCATTGCTGTGCTCTGAGCTCCTGGGATAACCCAGAGCTGAACATGGGACAAGGGGTTTGTCCTCAAGCCTCCCAAGATCCACCACAGGGCTTTCTAGGCATCGATGGCCTGGATCTGTCACTGCTGCAGGGAGATGGGTGTAACCACTCAGTCTCCACATGTTCCTCTCCGGATCTCGCTCCTAAAGGGCAACAGTGTCCCCTAAAGAGCCAGAGGCTTCAGGATGTGCCACAAGCCCCATCCCAAAGAGACAGGGACTCCTCAGCCTTCCCCAAGTCTCTGCCAGCCACCGTGATGAGCTAGGGAAGCAAAATCCCAAGGGCAGGATGGATGGAGTTAAAGAGGGGGTTCGGGGTTCGTTCCATGGAGGGCGGCAGGGTTAAACCCCGCTGGCAGTGCCGGGGTGGCCACGCTGGCTCCAAGTGGGATTCTGTGCCAGATGGGAAAACTCGGCCTCAAACAGCTTGCAGAGGAGCAGAGGAGCCTCCAGATCTGTTCCCAGATGGCATTTTTGTCCTATGAGTCACTGGCATGGAAGGGGTGGGCTGCGTGGGAAGGACCCGCCGGCGCGGCCTGGCGCTGGCAAGAGGGACTCTGTTCCCGGCAGAAGGGGCCTAGCGGAGCGCGCGGAGCCTCTGCCGTGCAGAGAGCCCTGAGCAACGTCTCCACAGCAGCTCGAGGCACAAAGCAGCAAAGAAATGGGGGCAGATCTGCTGTTTTCCAAGCAAGGAGCTCCTGGCGTACAGGCAAGGCTGGGAACACCCGTCCCTGCTCGTCCTGGGGTCCCATGGGCAGGAGGAGTCAACCCAGCATCCCATCCGGAATAATCCCTAGGGAAGGGTTAGGATTGTTCTGTTGGAAAGGAAAGCTCTGAGCCCCAGGGTGAGAGGGGCTGGTTTGGGGCTCCCTGGGGAGGTTTCAGGCCAGGTGTGTCTTTCAGTCCTGGCTCATTTGGTTTGGGAGCTGCTGCTGGACGTTCCGCATGTTTCTAATTGCAGGTGTTCCCCATCCTGCCCAGGGGCTGAGGTCCTGTGAGTGGGGCACGCTGAGCACCATCCATGTGCCACCAGCCCCTCCCTGGTATTTTTAAGCTGTGATCTAATGGCATGGGTGTTTGCTCCCCGCCTCAGGAATGCGCACCACGCGCCGGCGTACAGCCAGTGCTCACCCAGGACCGAGGGTGCGCTACAGCCAGCACCAGGCCCTGGGCACATCCTGCCTCTGTGAACCCTACACCCGATTTTGAGGGGGGGGGACAGGGATGGGGACGGGGACACAGTCATGAGGTGACAGCCAGACACCCCTGGAGCTCACAGGCGCTGGGTGCTGTGGAAAGAGCGTCGGGTCTTTTTATAGGACCTACCAAAATAGCGGCCGGTGGTGCTTGGTGGTTTGGTGGGATCGAATTCCCTCGAATTCAGGGAGCAGAGGAACAGGAGGGGAATCAGCTTGTTAAAGGGCAGAGACTGGCAGGACAAGGGGGCTGGAGTGAAGCTGGAGGAGGGAAGGGTTAGAGGAGAGACTGGGGGGAAGTTCTGTGCAGAGAGAGTGGTGAGGGGCTGGAAGGGGCTGCCCAGAAAGGGGGTGGGTGCCCCATCCATCCCTGGGGGTGTTGAAGGCCAGGTTGGCTGGGGCCCTGGGCAACCTTGTGTAGCTCCAGGCCCGGAGGTTGGTGTCCCTTGTCTGTGGCAGGGGGTTGGAGCTTTGTGACCCTTGGGGTCCCTCCCAACCCAGACCAGTCTGTGGTTCTGTGATTCTATGACAGATGTGTCTGGGGTCTGCTGCCTGCAGGGAACGGCCTTCACCTGCTGTGGGAGGAGTTAAAAAGCAACTGGGATAAACAGAGGGTGAGGACAGGTCGAGGGCTCTGAGCTTGTGTAGCGATGCTGGATGTGGGGAGGCTGAGCCCAGCCTGTGGGGACTGTGGGCACCGGCATCAGGGGTCTGCACCCACCAACCACAGCCGGGGCAGCCCCCAGCCCCAGCTCAGCACCTGGTGTTCTCCATCTGCTGCAGGGAGTTGCAGGTTGCTCTGCGCCATGTCACACTGTGTCATGCTGTGCCGTGTCACACCGTGTGGCACTGTGTCGTGCCGTGTTGTGCCATGTTGTGCCATGTCCTTGAACGAGTCCAGAGAAGGGTAACCAGGCTGGGGAAGGGGCTGGAGGGCAAATCCTCTGAGGAGCAGCTGAGGGAGCTGGGGGTGTTGAGCCTGGAGAAGAGGAGGCTGAGGGGAGACCTTCTCCCCACCTCCCCTGCCCTGCCAGGAGGGTGCAGAGAGGTGGGCGAGGGTCTCTTCAGCCAGGGGACAGGAGATGGGACAAGGGGCACTGGGCTCAAGCTGCCCCAGGGCAGGGTCAGCTCAGCTGGGAGGGCAAAGCTCTTCCCTGGCAGAGCTGTGGGGCTGTGGCACAGGCTGCCCAGGGAGGGGCTGAGTCCCCCCTGGGGGTGTTTAAAAAGGGGAGATGAGGTGCTCAGGGATCTGGTGTAGCACAGGGTGGGAACGGTTGGACTTGAGGAACTGAAAGGGCTTTTCCAACCTG
>VZTU01016605.1:19491-32524 GCA_013400835.1 Zapornia atra | reverse complement strand
TCCAGCTTTCCAAGGCATCAGCAGACATAACTCACGTGCAAACACTACCAGGCCTTTACAGAACGTGTTCTTCTCAGGATTTCCATTGCTGCACATGCACTTGTACAGGCAGGATCGCTTGCTGACCACACAATAAGTGTGCAGAGACTGTTAGAAAATAAAACCCCACTGAACTGTGAACAACTGAAGCCACCATGAAGTGAGAGACTCCAGCAGTTTCTCTGCCTGAGGGCTCTAATACCGACCCTAGCCTGTCATCTGTATTATTTTCAGCACTCAAGAGACTTCTCTGAAGAGGATGACTTTGCCTCACGCTGTCTCCCAAACGTGAAGCAAGAGACACCAGCGCAGGAGGAAGCAGAAAGGAATCTGGTGGATTTGACTGGGATCCATGGAGCAGTATCACAAAGACAAATGGCCACAGGATGTGGGGTTTTTTGGGCTGCTCCCCAAAGCATCCAGCCTGTAGGTTCTGCCTGCAGGGCTTTAACCTGAGGGCAGCCAGGGTGCAGCTGGAGATGAGAATGGAATCAGGAGCTGCTTTATTATAATAAAGATTTTATTAGCAGCCATTAGTCACCCCCTGACTCTAGCCCATAAATCACAAAGAAGAGATCTCTGGCAAAACCTCACTGGGAGCTGGGACAGGAAAATGGAGAAAAGCCTCCAAGTCTGAACCTGTAGAAAAGGGAATAACGAGTAGCAACTTGTCATTCACTTGTATTGTCCCTTAACATTTTATAACCACATGAATCCAAGAAACCTTTTTGTTAAATAAGGCCATTTTTCAGCATTTAGGAAAAAAAAAAAATCACAGAATCACAGAACAGTAGGGGTTGGAAGGGCCCTCCAGAGCTCATGGGGTCCAACCCCCCTGCCAAAGCACCTCCCCAGCTCATATTGCACAGAGAGGCGTCCAGACGGGGCTGGAACCTCTCCAGAGAAGGAGACTCCACACCCCCCTGGGAAGCCTGTCCCAGGGCTCCCTCACCCTCACTGGGGAAAAGTTCTGCCCCATGTTGGTGTGGAACTTCCTGTGCTCCAACTTGCAGCCATTGCCCCTTGTCCTGTCCCCACAGACACTGAAAAGGGGCTGGCCATTTCCCCCTGCATCCCATGCTTAAGATAGTTATAGACATTAATAAGGTCCCCCCTTAGTCTTCTTTTCTCAATGCTGAACAGCCCCAGTTCCTTCAGCCTCATCAGTAACATTCCAACTAAAAGCCTTGTCTCCTCCAGAGACAACAAAAGCTTACCAAGGCACTAGAAACCAATCAAGCCTAAGAAATACCAGGCAGAGAAACAAGACACAGGAATCCAGGTCTCCTGGCCTTTGCCTACAACTCACTATAAGCAGGAAAAACCACAGGAGTTTTTACCAAGTTTCTCAGAAAAGACCATTAGCTCAGTCACTCAGAGAAAATGTGGTTGAACAAGGAGCCAAGCATCAGGTCACCCCATCTTTGACCAGCAGCCACCACTTCCTCACTATTTCTGCTTGAGCATAGCTAGAATACCACCTCTTGCCTCCCTCAAGATGTACTCAGAATACTTTTTTCATTTTCAACCTCTATTATTCTTTTTTTATCATTATTTTCACTTCTACCAGCTTACTTTTTAGGGTGCAAAGAGGCTGTGGGACTTTCTTCACACCCTTATCTTCCTAAGAACAAGTTGCAAAGCAGAAGACCAGATTTCAAGTGCACTTGAGCAAGGAGGACATTTAACTTAGATGAGATGGGTCTGAGGGTTGGTTGGTCAACAGCAATGTCATCACCTGAGAGGCAGGAACTCACTTTCTTCCTGACTGTTTGCCCTCAATTTTGCTGCCTTAATTGGCAGCCAATTAAGCACTAATCTGACAACAGTCTATCAGGCTGTAGACCCAAGTGAGGGAGACTGTGAAGGGACAAGACATAACAGAATAACACGTGTACCTGGAAGTGAAAAGGCACTGTTTGTGACAAGGCTGTGACTTCAGGCAAGCTAAATTGCATGTAATGGCCATAGGAAATGTGATGAAGACCAAGTGTAATATTTCACCCTGTCCTGGCTACTCACCATTTTTGTTAAACACCAGGGGAGTGCCTTGCCAAATCTTTACTTCAGCTTCATGCAGTTTAAAAAGCCATGTCAGGGTGCAGTTCTGAATCCCTCCTGTCTTGGTCTGTCTGATATTTTGCTAAACAAAAGGTCTGTAAGAGGTAAGCTTAAAAAAATTAACCACACTGGCTGCACAGTCTGCAGCACTGTAAGCAAGATACACATTGAGATTAAGAACAACAATCATCGTCAAGTCAGCCCTGTAACCAGGTAAAGACAGTGGTGCAGATACCACCACCACTTATGGAAGAAGTTAAAGGTGTAATGATTTGCCAAGGTTTCGTTTGCCCTGATACTTCCTTGGCTTAACAACCACAGGAGAATGGTTGTGCAGATGCTGCTCAGCTCTTGTTTGCTGGCAGCTTCCAAATGCTGTTCTGCCTCTGATGAACATGACAGAAATGTCAGCAGCAGCATGGTGCAGTCTGTGGAGCAGCAGCTGGAGCACTGGCATTGCAGCTCACAAGGCCAATGGGATCCTGGGCTCCATCAGCAGAGGGGTGGCAGCAGGGACGGGGAGCTGATTGTCCCTCTCTACTCTGCCCTGGGGAGGCCCCATCTGGAGTCCTGGGTCCAGAGCTGGGGCCCCCAATACAAGAGAGATGTGGAACTGTTGGAGAGGGGTCAGAGGAGGGCCATGAGGATGATGAGAGGGCTGGAGCAGCTGCCCTACAAAGAGAGGCTGAGGGAGCTGGGCTGGTTCAGCCTGGAGAAGAGAAGGCTGTGGGGGGACCTCATTGCAGCCTGCCAGTCCCTGAAGGGAGCTTATAAGCAGGAGGGGATTCAACTTTTTAAAAGGGCAGACAATGGCAGGACAAGGGGGAATGGATTAAAACTAAAGGAAGGAAGGTTTAGATTAGATATTAGGGGGAAGCTCTTTACAGAAAGAGTGGTGAGGTGCTGGAACAGGCTGCCCAGAGAGGTGGTGGATGCCCCGTCCCTGGGGGTGTTCAAGGCCAGGTTGGATGGGGCCCTGGGCAACCTTGTGTAGCTCCAGACCTGAGGTTGGTGTCCCTGCCTGTGGCAGGGGGCTTGGAGCTCTATGATCCTTGGGGTCCCTTCCAACCCAGGCCATTCTATGATTCCATGAGTCTATGATTCTATCATTTTGACAGCCACCATGAAGTACTTGAAGGACTTTGATGTGCTGGGAAGCACAAAGATTTCTGGAGGAGAGACATTCCTAGGTGTTTCTTGGCTTGTGACTTTTGCTGTGCATCACTGGCACCGTTTAAACATGTCGCTGTTATCTTAGGGAGCGCAACACACAAACACCAACAGGCACTCAAGCTAGCATCATTTGTTTAATAAAGTCTTTTCTGGTTTTAAAAAAGTTTACAAGACAGATGTGTTCCACATGATCAATGACAAGCAGCTGATCTTCCCTTGTAATAACTTAATCCATGCAGAAAGACTGGACTGCCTAACTCGGTGTTACGTAGCAGCTGAACGATACACCAAAACACACACAGATCTACACGCTGCCATGGAAACAGGTAGCACATGACACCACAGAGTGAGGATCAAAATACAAGCCTGCTTGGGTAATTTTCAGAATTCAAGTGTAAGTTTAAGGAAAAAACCCCTGATTTATCTTTGAAATGGACCTTATGTACTGATAGTGAACGTTCTGCTACAATCTGCCTACAGTCACCCTTTATTCAGCAGCCATGTGAAAACACGTACACAGAAATGTTACAAGTCCTTTTTACTACTGATAACTACACATTAACAACTGAATCTGATAGCATTGCTTTGGTTGTCTCAATACAGAATGATAAAGGTTTCTGATGTCTTAGTTCTGTTTTTCCCATTTTTCCTTTCTTTTCCAAAGTCCTTGAAGAGTGGTGCTGAGGTGAATGTTGGGTCTCTCTTCAAGAATCCAGTGTAGCTTTTGTGTGAGCAACTGTGGAAGGCAAACAAACAGGAATATTACTATAGGTGGAGTAGAAATACAGTAGGATTCCTTCTAATCCCATAGGGTATCCTTACTTATTGTCACAGCATGAAAATTAATGCCAGGCTCTCAGGAGATCACATTTCAGAGATGTTCAGCTCCCTAGAATTTCAAATGCTACTGGAAAGGTCAGATTGACCAAAGGACTCTAGAAGGCCTGCAAACTCTAAAATGCTCTCACTTCAACACACAACCCACAAACAGTGTGGGAAACGTTGTATTCCTGCAGCATAGCAGCAAGGCCAACAGTTGCTGAGAAACGGTACATCCTCACTTTATTTTCTAAGAACACATTCTCCTTCCCAGTGTGTCTGCTCCTCTCCAGTACTAAAACAGGCAGGAAGGTGTACCACATGCAAAGCCAGAGAGAGCACAACTCATGTGATTCTGGAAGTTGTACCATGCAACAATCCACTTTTGACTGCATCCCAATTAGCAAACAGAACCATTCCACACCAGTCCTGAAGGTGATTTGCATGAGACCAGAGAAGAAAAGCTGGTGGGCTTGAAAGTTTCTTTGATCCCTTTCCTAGGCCAATCCAAAATGAATTAGCCTATTTCCAGAAATCTATTAAACACCTTATGCAAATTCATTCATATTAACACAACACAGATAATAGGAACTTCTATAAACCAGAAATCATAGAATCAGAGAATGGGTAAGGTTGGAAGGGACCTTTAGAGGTCTTCTAGTCCAACCCCCCTGCAGTAAGCAGGGATAAATCATCCCCCCAGTGTCTGACCACTAGGAAAATTCATGGAGTTAGTTACAAAAAAAGAAAAGCAACTTCCTGAGCAATGCATGATACTGCATTGTATAAATCACAAGCCAGACTGAACTCCAGGGATGGAAAAACAAGAGAAAGGTTACAGCTTAACTTTGCAAAGCAGTTAATAGCTGAACTGCACAGCCAGCTCAGGGCTTCAGTGTGCAGGTGAGGGAAATAATACTTTCTTGAGAGCTTGGCTATGTTTGAAGGTTCAAAACCAGCGATGCAGGCTTCACAGGGGGGAAGGCAGGAGAGGAAATCTGTCCCATGAAGATTTAAAACTGACTGGTACAGTATGATAAATACATATCTACATATGTAGATAACACATGAAAAGGGATTCAGGTCTGTTCAGACACTCCAGTTCCACTCCCTCATGTCCAGGCACGTCTGTCAGGTCAAGTGCCTGAAGGGGGAGGAAATCCCAGTCCTCATATTGAATTCAGCAGCCAGCCCAGCTCTCACTGTCCTCATTACATGGGGAAGGTGTACGAAACAGCCTGTTACCAAGTCATCCTGGGGAAGGACAAACTGAGGAGGGAGGGGTAGGAGCCATGACAAAAAGTTGTGGATCTGGCCTGTCTCCAACCTCTAAAATGTTTTCCACTTCCACTGCTAGGGACCCCTGTGGCGACCAGCAGAGAGCAACACCCAATTCAATATGAATTTCAGGTGAAGCCATTTATTGGGTGCAGTCACACAGATTCTATGCCTTTATTACTGCAAACGTGGCAAGCTAAAAAACTGCTAATTGGCTACACACACTGTTCACACCCTATTGATTGGTTAGTGATTATAAGGAGTTCTGATAAACCTAGCTTATAGCTAAATAGCCTTAGTTTACCTTTGATGCCTAAAAGCATCCTCACACCTGCTGGTTTGAACCTCTTGTTATGGTTGGTTCCTAACATGTTCCGTTACTCCCAAATACCTTCCTATAACTGCTTCTTGGTTTAGGGCAGCCTGTACCCCATCAACAAGGCCTCTGTGTTTTGAGAATGTGATTATCAGGATCCTCTCAGCATGAGGAACTTCTCCTCTCTCATGGGAGCAGAAGAATATTGTCAGGGCCTCAATCTTGGGAGAAGAGAGCTAGGCCGCCAGCAGGCCTGCTGTCTGCCCCGACAGACCACATGTTCCCTGGGTACTACAAACAGCAGGGTCTGTTCCAGAGTGACCTGCCTGCTAGGTAAAGACAAAGAAACACACCCACGTGTCTCTGTTCTGAGGAACACAGAAGCATGATTCAGAGTTAGGAGACTGCTGTGTTACAAGGCCAAAGTTTTAGATTTCCTGAGTCAACCTGGAAACAGTCGTGGCTGGGCCAGACTCACAGATACACTCCTCCATCTGAGCACACAGCTGGGAAGAGGTTTTCACCCACCTCTGCATCCCAGTGTGCCAACCACAGACAGAAGCAGAGGCTACCCACCAGCATGATTATCTGGACTTCACCTTTCAGCACCTCTAATGCAACTCTCTGCATGTGCTGGTAGATGCCCCATCCCTGGGGGTGTTCAAGGCCAGGTTGGATGGGGCCCTGGGCAACCTTGTGTAGCTCCAGGCCTGAGGTTGGTGTCCCTGCCTGTGGCAGAGGGGTTGGAGCTCTCTGATCCTTGGGGTCCCTTCCAACCCAGACCATTCTATGATCCTATGTGCTGCTTCAGTAAAGCCCCTGGGGTCAGAGACTGCCAAGAAAGAAGATACAGCTTTCCAGAGGAGTGGAAAAGACCAACCTGAGGCCTGCTTTGGATGAGCTAAGGCTCTCTTTCTGAAGACACATCTCCTTCTGCTCCACTGCTTGCGCTGGGGTCATCCTTGTTACGGGGGGCATTTCTTTCTCTACTTGACTCAGAGGGCACCTTGGTTCTGGTCTTCTCTTTTCTTTGTTGCTGTTTTTCAAGTTTTGTCAGCTATTCACCAAAAAAAAAAAAAAAGGAGAGGGAGAAAACACTTCATAGAATAAAATTATTTCATTAGATTATTCCTAAAAGAGAAGGTAAATCTGAGCATCTGTATAAAACTTGCAACTCAGCTTCACAACACTGCTAGGTATCAATAAAACAGAAAAAATAAAAAAAAGGGAAAAGAACTAACCCAGCAAACAAAAAACCACCCCCAAGGCTTAGATTTTCAGAAATTTGGAGAAGCCAGGGCATTACCATGATATGCTGAGTATAAAAGAGAAGTGCATGTATTCAAAGGACTGCCCTCTGCTTTTCAGATCCTCCACCCAACACAATCTGCAAACATCAAAAAGAATAAAACACAAAGACCAAAAGGGGGAGCTGGATTCCACCAAGTTGCACTTCTGGTTTGGGTCTCAAGTGGCAGTTTTGTAGTTTCAAAGATGCTGACATGTATCTCAAGTTCAGCCATGCAGCCCACAAGAATAAATTTAAAGTTACTCTTTATCCAGAGAAAGAGATATATGAGCCTTGGCATCCCCTAGGACATAGAACAACCCTTTCAAATGAGCTCAGACATACCCCTCAGCTAACACTGCCTTGCCACCTCTCAGCAGAAATGCTTTCAATGCTACTAAGAGTCAAACTAAGTTGTACACAGCTGTCACTTCTACATCTCTTTCCCATTCTTCAGAGAAGCAGGCTGCAGTAGGTTGTGGGGACATTACATATTGATAGGTACTTAAATCACTACACTTTGTTCAATTCATCCATAGGGACGTTTTCTACAACCTGATTTTCTCTAGTGCTCCCACAATTTCCCTAAGATAAAGCATACTAGCCATATATCATAATTTCATGGCCAGATGATCTCTCCTGAGGTGAAATCTTCATAGAATAAAATAAGCTAGATTATGTATGTCACTTCTAAATTAGACAGGTCTATGGAAGATGCAGACAAAGATGTAAATCTGAGCTCAAGACACTAGAAGTGCAGACTGTAGAGCCTTGTGAGGAGGCACAGCATCCCCTTGTACTTTACCCCACATATACACACCCTCCTTAGACACCTGCAGACATGGACTTGTAGCCTAACACAGAACACTCTTAGCTGGCTATTTCAAAACTAAAAATAGTTTATTTTACTGTGTGACATGAGAAAGGATGATGAACACCTGTTTGTCTAGCATGATCCTGGCCTCAAGTCACGTGCACAGATGTAACAAACATGTTGAGCAACTGTCACCCAGACAATATTTTAACTCACACATCTGACAACATGCACACTACTCTCCTGCCTACAAGCCTATATGCACAGCACATGACTCTTAAAGGTAATCAAGAAAGTGAGTGTTATCTGCAGGAAGGGAAACCAAAGTTTGTGAGCCATTACTATTAAACATACTCAACCCTGATTAATGGCACTCCCATGGTCTCTATGCAGTTGGGGTTTATTTTTGCAAATGGTACTGGGGTCATCCAGCTGCTGAAATCAGAACTGGGTTTTCAGTGATCTTCATGGCACTAAATGTACCAGAAGAGGGAAAGCACACTCCATTAGCTGCAGAGTGGACAGACCCACAAGGCCCCAGGTTTCAGAATATGGATTTGTACACATTTCAATACCTATGTGAGCAGGCAGTGCATGCTCATCATTCCTCACTGGCCCCCAACAACACCAAGCCACACTAGTGTCAACTCTAAACAGCTGTTGCACCCTGTACCCCTTTGTTTTACTGCAGTACTAAAGCTCCTAGCAGTGATCCTTTTTCAACAACAACAATGCTGGGGAAAAAAATCCATTATCTCCTATCTCTTTACCTTATAACTCCATGGAACTCCCTAGTTTCTGTAAATAATGTGGCTCCTGAATGACATGATACCTTCTCTGTGTTTCTTATTACCTGAGAGAAGACAAAGCCCAAGGTGACACATGACACAGTTTAAACTGAGTGACCTCTGTCACTGAGGGGGCTGTGAGCTAACCCAGTAAAGCTCAGCCTGGATTTTCAAAAGATGGAAAACACAGGTGTATTCACACTCTGAACCTTGTGCTATGCAATACAGAATCCATCTCCATAATCTATATCTGTTCATATATAATTTACATTTAGAGGGAGAAAGGGCTCAATATATGACAGCATGTCATATCACCATTTCAAACATGCCTACACTGGCCACTTTCCAACATGGTCCTGGGGGCAAAAAGCATGTTTGCTGAGACTTCTGAAGTATATAAAGCTATTTACAGCTGAGACTTCTGAAGTATATAAAGCTATTTACAGTTTTATAGATACATATACATTTATATAGTCTCATGTACAAGGGGACCATGGTCTCTGTGGAAATATGAGTTGCATTCACATCACTGACAGTACTGAACAGATAGTTGCCAAAGTTATGATGTGTATTTATCACAAAGGATCTCATAAGTTACCTGGTTCTCCAACTAATTAAAGAAAAATGTAGTGCTAAGGGGAAAAAAAACCCAGCAGATATACAGAAATAAATGCAGACCTATGAAGATAGGCCTGAAGAGGCCTGGCTCTGCAGCAGACCCAAAGCTTACTCCTACCTACTCAACTGCATTTCTTTCTCACACCTTTAATAGATGGAGAAAAACCAGGAGGAAGAATAACCTTGGAATATTTAGAACAACTCCCAGGTTGGCATGATCTGACCCCAAAATTCACCCAGCTCAAAGGAAAATGACACCAAAAATTAATTTAGATGAGGGGAGAGGTCAATTTGATAGGCTGTATTTATCCATGTGTCATATGATCACAGAATCACAGAACCATAGGGGTTGGAAGGGACCTCAAGAGATCATCAGGACCTGCTTTTAAAAAAAAAATTCTAACAAATTAAAAGTAAAATTAATTGATGTACTGTTTCATCCATCTAAAGCTCAAGTAAATACTGAAATAGAAAAGGATTTGTGTGTACCTGTGGACATAATCACACACATGCATCTATCCAAACTGTGCACACAATGTGATCTGTGAACCAAAATTCAGACACAGAGATTAAAATGCATTTACAATTAAAATTGTAATCAAAATACAGTCTCACTGTTGTTATACAGACAACAAAAGAATTACAAATCTCTTAATTTCTCCATTCCAGGCTTGTAAGGTGCTTGAGTAATTCAAAAGGAAGTGTTATAGTAGTATGCTCAACTACAAAAGACCTGGCAGTGATTTGAAAAGTTACAACAGTTAGCTTTTTAGTATTACAGTGAATAATGCCTTCTGTATAAGCACAGAGGGTTTCATACTCATTTTCTCAACTGCAGAAATAGAACTGTTTGTGGCTACCACCTTATGATGTTAGCTGGCCAGCTGTGGAAATGGTGCACACTGGGCTCCCATCAGCAGAGGGGTGGCAGCAGGGACAGGGAGCTGATTGTCCCTCTCTGCTCTGCCCTGGGGAGGCCCCATCTGGAGTCCTGTGTCCAGAGCTGGGGCCCCCAATACAAGAAAGATGTGGAACTGTTGGAGAGGGTTCAGAGGAGCCACGAGGATGATGAGAGGGCTGGAGCAGCTGCCCTACAAAGAGAGGCTGAGGGAGCTGGGCTGGTTCAGCCTGGAGAAGAGAAGGCTGTGGGGGGACCTCATTGCAGCCTGCCAGTCCCTGAAGGGAGCTTATAAGCAGGAGGGGATTCAGCTTTTTAAAAGGGCAGACAATGGCAGGACAAGGGGGAATGGATTAAAACTAAAGGAAGGAAGGGTTAGATTAGATATTAGGGGGAAGTTCTTTACAGAGAGAGTGGTGAGGGGCTGGAACAGGCTGCCCAGAGAAGTAGTGGATGCCCCATCCCTGGGGGTGTTCAAGGCCCGGTTGGATGGGGCCCTGGGCAACCTTGTGTAGCTCCAGGCCTGGAGGTTGGTGTCCCTGCCTGTGGCAGGGGGGTTGGAGCTCTCTGATCCTTGGGGTCCCTTCCAACCCAGACCATTCTATGATTCTATGATTCTATGATCCTATGATACCATAAACATGGCACCTACAAACAGTGGGCCGTAACTCTCTGGACAATTAATGAACAGTTCAAAGGGGCCATCAGAGCACTCCATTTCTCTGCCATACAGCTTTCTGTAGACTCTTTCCCATGCACATTCATGCAATCATTCCTCAGCCCAAAGACAGAGCTGCTGCTGATAATCATACACAGTTTGGGCTGAGAACTCTTTGTGCTGAAGCTGTGAGGGCACAAAAAGAAAGACCAGGGGCAGATGTGGCTCTTTCAGGGTGTAAAACGTAACAAAAAGATCTAGAGTAGAATTTGGAGCTAAACTAAAACCAACTCCAAGCCAAGTAAACTTAGCTAATTAAGGCAAGAAGAGATGCTTCTTTAGGCTTCCCATGTTCTTTTCTCCTTAGGCTCCAAACACCTTTAGGATGGTATTTTGAGATATGCAGAATTCCCACCCATTACAGGCACCAGCTGCACTGCAGCTATCACAGAACCTATAAGCAGGCTTGAGAAGAGACAGTGCAAACACACATGGCTGGCTGAAAAACCCAAGTGCCTGCCCTCTATCCACTAGGCAGGCAACCTTATCATAGAAGGATATCAAAAGTTAGACAGGACTTTCCCCTCCTGAACCCATGTTTACTGTGCCTGATGATTGTATTGTTCTTTAAATGCTTTTCAACAGCACCCAGCATGATCTCCACCATCATTTTTCCAGGTACTGAGGTTAGACTGACAGGTCTGTAGTTTCCTGGGTCTTCCCTCATGACCTTCTTATAGATTGGAATAACAATTTTAACAAGGTTAAGTGAAGTGTTAAACAAATAGGGTTAGTGTGGCCTTCCTGAAACACAGCTGGGAGTAACAATCCCTCCCCCTCCTCTTTATGGAAAAATTGGTCACTGTTGTGTTTAGAGAATGAGAAAACTTCATCCCTGCATTTGGTTTTCAGCACAGCCTGTGCTGTTCCTCAGCAGAGCTACCTCTCCACTCCAGACTTAAAATTCAGGACTTCAATTTGCTGTTCTCATTTCTGAGAAAGAAGCAGCTGTCCAGTTAATTGTTCCATCCAGCCACCCACGTGCAACAGCCTCTAAATGTCAAGAAACATCACTAAAAAAAAGGAGGTGGGAGGGGGAGGGGAGGTGTCCATACACATTAAAAACATAGTTAATGAGTCAATAAGGAAAAATAAACTGTAAAACCTGCTTAGGATTACACAGCACACTACTTTCATCAGGACAACTGAAGAAAACAATGCAATTATTTCACTTTCCAGAGGCTGCCCAGGAAGCACAAGGTCCTCAGGCCTAAGGGAAGCTATACTGCTTCATAGCTACAAATTCCCAAAGGGGACACACCATTCCCAGACAGATCCCCTGGCTCCCTTACCTGCTTAGGGTCGACAGTGGCAGCTGGGGACTCCAGTTCTATTGTTACAGGACCATCATTCTGGATGTGTACCTGCATATAGGCACCAAACTTGCCATCTGTAAAGGGAAGAGACAAGAAGGGCTGAGAGATCTTGAAAGGACAGTATGTACCAAAATCTTTCTTGAATGTGCCACTAAAAAGAAGAAAGATACATAAAAAGGTCAGTCAACTAATGAACTGCAGGAAGCTGCTAAGAAAAAAAGGTCTGTGTGCACCCTGCTCTGTGGTCTGGCATTCAGAGGTGGGAAACATGCAGCTAAACACAGTGATGGCCACAAAACAAGTCACCAGGTAATCAAGGTGCTCACAGTTCAGGGTGGGCAGGATAGTTCTCACAGGGAGGAGGTTAAATTTTCAAGGATGTAACAGGTAAGCCTTGGGATTCGGTGCTGTTAACCAGCTGGTCTTTTGAAGAAACCTTATAGATGGGCAAAAGAGAAAGACTCAAAGTCTGTTCTACAGCATTTATCATAGAATCATAGAATCATAGAATGGTCTGGGTTGGAAGGGACCCCAAGGATCAGAGAGCTCCAACCCCCCTGCCACAGGCAGGGACACCAACCTCAGGCCTGGAGCTACACAAGGTTGCCCAGGGCCCCATCCAACCTGGCCTTGAACACCTCCAGGGATGGGGCATCCACTACTTCTCTGGGCAGCCTGTTCCAGCTGTGAGGCTGTAAAAAACTTCCCCCTAATATCTAATCTAAACCTTCCTTCCTTTAGTTTTAATCCATCCCCCTTGTCCTGCCATTTTCTGCCCTTTTAAAAAGTTGAATCCCCTCTTGCTTATAAGCTCCCTTCAGGTACTGGAAGGCTGCAATGAGGTCCCCCCGCAGCCTTCTCTTCTCCAGGCTGAACCAGCCCAGCTCCCTCAGCCTCTCTTTGTAGG
>VZTU01016605.1:5946-19236 GCA_013400835.1 Zapornia atra | reverse complement strand
TCCCTCTGGATGGCTTCCTTTCCTTCTAGAGTGTCGACCACACCCCTCAGCTTGGTGTCACCCCCACACTTGCTGAGGGTGCACTCACTTCCACCATCGATGCCATTTGACATTGAATACTCCAGGATGGGACACTGGTGCACAGCTCAGTCCCAAGCTGCTACAGTAATTTCTCCATTTCTGCAGCCTGGGCCATTCTTTGTCACATTCTTTGGCAAAAAAAAGGAACCCAACTCCCTCAGCCCTGCCTCCTTCCTAAGGGGAGTAATTTATGACATCAGAAATGTCTATGCCCTTTGTCAGCAATGGCATGTATTAGCACCCAGACTGAGGCACAGACCCCATTTCTTGTAAGCATTTGAGAAGTTTCCATCACCACAGACTCAGCATTTTTATCCTGCAGAGTCTACCAAAGTCACCCCTTTGCATGCTGCTTTCTCCTCATCCCTCATTTTTCTTTGTGCAAGCTTCATTGTTCCATTTTGCCTGGTCCAGCTTTGTACTCCTCACACTCACCCCACCCCTGGCTAAGCCTACTTGACTGCTCTCTCCCACACATTCTCTTCACCTCTTCTGCACACACAAGTGGACTTTCTAGACCTTCCCAGTAGGGACAACAAAAAGAACAGGTACTACCAGCCCAATACAAATGAATGGAAGAAAAAAATGTGTTCTGCAGCACTCAGCAGTTTTCCAAAGACTGGAACAGCCTCACTTACTGGCAAAGCAGGGCTGGAACCTGCTCACCAACACAACCAAAACCTCTTCCAGTACCATCTCCTGCTTGCAAGCAGGAGGCTCAAACTTCCATGTAGCAACCACACACTGAGAACACTTCCATGAGACATTGTATAGATAAGAAGTAGCTTCCCATGGGAACATGTGATGTCCCTGATTGAACAGAGGTCAAATCAAACTGTCCTGAATCTTCACAGATGTGTTACTGGGGTCAAAGAGCTCTGGAAGAGTTTTCAGTCTCCCCCTAGCACATCCCATGAAAGACATAAGTCTGGTATTTGCTTAGAAAAAGGGAAAAAAAGGCACATTCAGGCCTGTCCAACACACATGGACATAACACATATCACAAGAATATCTACTGCCCAAGTGCTTTTCTAGAGGCTACATGCCACAAACCAACCCATAAGCTAGAGATAAAAGCTCTGGCAAAGCCAAAAACTATAGCATTGCACAAGAGTCTGCTGACAACAGTCCAGTGACCAAGGAAAAGGTTCCTGGACTGACCACTGAAGAGTCACAGCATCAGGAACACCATTGGGAAGGTGACAAAAGCATGATTCAAGTATTCCTGTGAAAACGAATGTGATTTACTGAAGAAAGAGCTGCAGAATTTTACCAGCTGCACTCCTCAGACTTTTTCTGCCCCACAGAGGACACACCAGAAGAGATCCTGTACTCAGTGTCCCAGCTTGCTGCCTCTACTCACTCTCCTCAGACCAAACTCCTCGTCTTCAGTGTTTCCTATGGGCTGAGAAATGTTATGGGTGTTGAATCTAGAAACCCAACAATGGTACAGCTCCCAGAGCTGCACACCCCCAGGTCCAAACAACAGCAAGGATGAGCATGTATTATTCCCAGCAGGTGCACACACACACACATACACAGAGCTGGCTGCACAGCTATCAACACAGACACACTCAGCAATCACATGAACACAAGTACCTCCTACAGCCCCACCTTGAAGCCCTCCACTGGATGATTCAGGATGAAGGTCACAGAATCACAGAATCACAGGGGTTGGAAGGGACCTCCAGAGCTCATGGGGTGCAACCCCCCTGCCAAAGCAGCTCCCCAGCTCATATGGCACAGAGAGGCGTCCAGACGGGGCTGGAATCTCTCCAGAGAAGGAGACTCCACACCCCCTGGGCAGCCTGTCCCAGGGCTCCCTCACCCTCACTGGGGAAAAGTTCTTCCCCATGTTGGTGTGGAACTTCCTGTGCTCCAACTTGCAGCCATTGCCCCTTGTCCTGTCCCCACAGACACTGAAAAGGGGCTGGCCATTTCCCCCTGCATCCCATGCTTAAGACATTTATAGACATTAATTAGGTCCCCCCTTAGTCTTCTTTTCTCCAGGCTGAACAGCCCCAGCTCACCCAGCCTTTCCTCACAGGGGAGATGCTCCAGGTCCTTCATCATCTTTGTAGCCCTTCTCTGGACTCTCTCCAGGAGATCCCTGTCTGTTTGANCCACACTCCTCCTGATGCCCCCCAGGATCCCATGGGCTCTCTCAGCCACCCAGGCACACTGCTGGCTCATGGCCAACCTGTCATCAACCAGGACCCCCAGGTCCTTCTCCACAGAGCTCTTCTCCAGCAGGTCACCCCCAGCCTGTCCTGGTTCCAGCAGTTATTCCTCCCCAGGTGCCAGACTCTGCACTTGCTCTTGTTGAATCTCCTCTGGTCTCTCCCTGCCCAGCTCTCCAGCCTGGCCAGGTCTCTCTGGATGGCAGCACAGTGTCCTGCCTGTCAGCCACCCCTCCCAGCTCTGTGTCACTGGCACTTGCTGAGGGTGGATGCTGTTCCCTCAGCAAGGTCGTCAGTGAAGATACTGAACAGGACTGGGCCCAACACGGAGCCCTGGGGAACTCCGCTAGGTCCATTAGTAGGAGATATGTATATGTATATATACAGTGTGGACCCCTCCAGCAGCTGGGCTTAGACACTCAGTCTCTGCCCAGATGCTGGCACCTGGGTACCTGAGTCCCTGAGGCCTGCAGTCCTGCTCTGGCTGCTGGTACAGACCGCCCTGCACAGATGTACACACACACACACACTGCTCACTGGCAGTTTGCTGCCCCCCTCTAGTCTTACCCTTAGAGACACACACAGCGGTCTCATCCATAGAGACCCCAAGCCACTCCAGCAGCTGGCCAGGACTGCTCCAGTTCCTCCTGTGGCCTCAGAGAAACACCCAGACCCAGCTCTGGCCACCACAGCTCCTCAGCAGCTCACCCTACTGCCTATGTGCCCAGTGGCATACCCTGACTCGCAGAGGGTAGGCCTAAGACCCACTCCAACTGCTGTACTCAGGGCCTCCCCAGTCACACACATGGACACAAAACACTGGGTCCCTCACCCAGGAAAAGAGTTAGAAATGGATGTTAGTGAGAGGACAAGCCAGACTGCTGACTACTACTTCGGCATAGCCACAAGCATACTGACCAGCCGGTGCTTATATGTGGCTGGTCCTTTCTATACCCATATCCCTTTATTTTTCCATGCTTGCTCCTCCCCAAATCACCTAGATCTGACCCTCTTCCTGCATTTTCTTCCTCACCAAAACATGCCATAGTAAGTGTTGCATGACCCTGAAATGCCCTCTTCCCACATGTGTCCCATATCCCTAGGTAGTGACTCCCCCCAGTCTGAAAGGGGCTCTGGGGAGCCACTCCTGTTGACTCCTCAGGGTGGGCCTCACATTTGCCCCCCTGGACAGGGTTTGCAATCCTCTGAGCCCAGAATCTGCATTCCCCTGCCTGCCTCTGTGCTCCTTTGTGTGCAGACCAGTTTTGCACCACATAACCTAAGAACTATCTAGAAGCAGGAATGAAAACATCTTCCCATTGGACTACTCCACTGTAGGGTCAGTATGCTCTGGAGGGACAGGACAACTGAGGCTGCAGTGACATCAAAGAATGGCACATCAGAAGCTACTGGCAAAGTTACTGCTTCAACACTGTGCAGCTGATTTGACTGGGTAAATCTGGTACATAGAGATACCATGAAGCTGTCTGTATTTCAGCAAAGGATCAGTGTGTTCTGAATGCTACCTAACAGTGCAAAAGAAATAGAAAAAAAAAAGTTACTAATTACAGAAAAAATAGGAGACAAAAGTATTACAAAGCAAGTAAACAAAACACCAAACAAACACCATACTGTTCTGAGTTTATAAATTGCCAGGAACACACAACATGGAAAGAGTTCCACTGAGAAAAGCTGTCAAAACAATCAAAAACATAGTGTTATAATTTTCCAGCAGAGTTTTCAAACCCTTTGCCACCCATGATAGGTAAGAACCTGCAGGGAAAACCCAGGAAGCTTTTTTTTCCCCTAAATCTGTAGCTTATGGTTTCACTGGTGAATCACACAAGCACACATTTTTAGAGGTGCCTATAAATGACTCTCAGCTGAGAAATAAAAGCTTGAAGAATGCTTGCTGCTTTTGGTTAACTGTATCTGCACATCTGAAATCTAGCTACCATCATGTGTAAGAGTCTCTCAGAGAACAGACTACAGTGTAGAACCTCATAGAATTGATCCCTGCACAGAAAGAGACAGTTTTGGTATCTCACAAGGACAATAAAACAGGACTTTATACCTTCATGCAGGGCACAAGGGAAGGATCTACTGGCACATTTAGAAAGTGGTTATATTGCTTCTTTAGGACAATCAAACAGACACAACTTGAGCTGCTGCTCCTGGAAGGGTTGTTATATTTAGTGTATATGGAAAGAGATGTAGCTACATGCTGATCACATCAATCAGGCAAAACTAATGCATCTTTCTTTAACAAAATCATGAACAAAACCCCCCACCTTCAACTACATTGGTGGAAGCAGAACTTTTCAAATAGCTCTGTACATGCAGTACCATCCCTCTGCTGTACTTGAGTCACACAAGAGGGCTGCCTTTTGCACTTCCCATACATGAACAGACCTAAACCCCACATAACTTTCCCAGGCTCCTTTTTAAAAAGGCTGTTGAAATAAGCCCCCACCTTTACCAGAACACTCAAGGCACTCCCATCTCACAAGCACTTTCCATCTTGTTTCAGCATCAGAACTCTGCCAAGGAAAAGCTTGAACAGCTCCCTCCTCTTCTCCTCAAACTTCCAGTGTTTGGACCCAAGGTCACCACAGGTCAAAGAGAATCAAGTTTAACATTTAGAGCTAATGGGAACAGTACTTAAACCAGAAATGTCTGTTAACATTATAGCATCTCTCTCCCACATCTTCCTCTCAAAGACACAAAGGATCTTGGGCACCTTGGAGCCACCACAATATGAAAAGCAGTGTGGATTTCAGTCTCAGCAAACCTCATTCTCTCAAAAGATTTAAAAAGCCAACTGAGGGAGAATTTCTTCACACATTCCAAAATCCCTCTATTGGTGTTAATCCAAAATGTCTTGTGGACCACCATACAACTTCATCTCCAAGCTTTCAAACATACTGCAAAGGTGGTGATGTCAAAAGCAGCTGCCACCCTCCCTTATCACCAATCAAAGTGTCCTGTAGTCTGAGGGACCATTGTCCCTGCACACAGAATGTGCTCTACTCACAGGACACTCCTGGATTTTTCTGCTGGCACCTCCCTTATACAACAAAACCAAAGGGTTCTAGCAGTCCATTGGTCCTCATAGCTCTTTTCAAGAACTGGTCTCATCAAAACACAGCCTTTTTTTCTCTGCAGCTTCAAGGCCTGGTATTACCTGAAAGAACAAGGAAAAGCTAAAACCTAGTTTCAAAAATTCTTCTTAAATCAACACCTAATTCCTCTTTAGGAAGAGATGATGCTTCAGTGTTGGCTGCCTGCCTCAAAAACATGTTCCTGCCTTCCTTCCCTTGTGTGTCTACCACAGTGTCAGTATATGGCAATTCAGACAACCTTCCAGAGATGGCATTTTTCATTTGCATGTTACTGTTTCCTTAAGAGGTAAGTGGAGAGATAAGCCTGACTCCTCTAAAACTGACTTGACATCTGTGGTACTTCTGCATTTTGCATTCACCTAAGAGCACACTGGTGGAACACATCACCTTTGCAGCACCCAGGCAGCCAGGCTGCAAAGAAGTGGATTGTTCTGTCCTCAAATGCAATTTTTGAAATGCTGATGAAAACAAATCCCTGCAAAGAAACTGATTTCTTCCATCTCTGTGTCCCAAGAGTTTGTCTGGCTTGATTTTCATTTTTCAGTGTAGAAGGAAAGGAGGAGAAAAAACCCACCCCCCTGGACATTGCTTGTTACTCCAGCAACTTTGGCTACATTTATCACACAACCCTGTACTGTCCAGTAGAGACACCAGCAACTTACCCTTAAACACTATTTATTTTGCTGCTTTTTATACCACAGTGCTCTTCAGTGTACTAAATACCTCTCCCCACTTTACAGCTTCTTGATGGAGTCACCTCCTTGCAACATCCTCTGCATTAAAATAGGATCCCTACAAGTATAATTACAGTGACAAGTTTATTCTACTGGACACCCATCTCTTCTAATTCCTTTTCCCTTGGAATCTGGCATGAATACCTTCTTCAGAGGCAAAGAAGATCCTTATCTGAGGTGGGACAGACAAGCCACGTCTGAGATGTAGACTTGAAGATGAGACATAATATATTTTCAGAACATTTTTTTGGACATATCTCAAGCCTCATGACCTAGAAACTTCACACTGGTTTTATTCAGAAGTTATTTCTAAGCTGGTCTACTTGGAAATTTATTCCTAATTAACTCCATGTGGGCACTCTTGCTCCAGAGAAGAGCACTTACTCAGAATTGACAACACTCACAAAGGAAGTTAATCAGAATCATTTTCCTTTCAAGTTGCACCAAACCTCACTCTGAATTAAACTCCCCCTTGTGGAACAGTCCTCTTGTATTTACTGGGACACTGCTATTAAGGGTGTGAGATATTTCACAGCCTTTTCCATGCTAATCCTTACTGCCTCTGAAGCAGAAATAGGCACTGAAGACAGAGAGCAAAGGCCCTCCTGGACAAGGAGAAGCCTTGGTAGGCCTAGTTTTTTGGAGGTGAGCTTGCACAACAGACTACTCAGACCTGCATTCACAAGCTCTGCTCCTCAGAGTGGAATGAAGTGTTTACAAATGAATTTCACAAGAAAGCACTGCAGCAAGACAAGCAAGGGCTTCCAATGAAGCCTTCTCTTTCCCAGACATGGGTGTCCATCTGCAGTCTTAAGCCACCTGTGTGAAACTTGGGAACCATGTCTCTGAGCCTTCTTCCTCCAAGATACTGTCTGCCAAACATTCCCCTGCTCTGGGTATGAAAGTATGGTCTGCACTTCTTGTTGGGTAGCACCATTCTGAGCTGGCAAGCTCCAGATAAACCAGATACCAAAGGGAGGAGCTGCCTGCCCAGCACCTACAACTGCAGAACATATAGTGCCACTCAACCTCCAGCAGCCAAACTACTGAAGAAATATAGGGACAAGAAAACACAAGGCTCTTAGGCAGTATGGCAAGACATTTATTGATCTGTCTTTGACTCAGCTACACAAATTCCACTTCAAATGATTACATTATTCCTCTAAAATACATTAAGCAATGTGTAAGATCAAAGGGAAGGGCACCTACAGCAATCCAGAGAATCAAACTAATCTCCCAGTAACTGCAACTGTCTGTGTGTGTGTGTGTACAGGGAACACATGAGTACAGATTGTGAAGACAGAAGATGCTGACACATTAAGCCTATTTCAATATCCCAGAGCCCATTTATTAGTGCTCCTTCCCAGGGCTCTCCCATCACCCTTTGTAACACAGAGAACAGCCCCCAGCAAGTCAGGTTCTCATTTCCTGAGGGAAATCCAGGCCAGAATTCAGCCTGTTTGCATGCTTGAGTCAAAGCCTGGGTGTTACAGTTTCTTAGTTACACTTGCACTCAAGCTGTCCTGCTCACACACAGCATGCCAGTGTGGAACAGCTCTGTGTTCTAATCCACCTCAGCTAGAACCAATCATAAACTCTGCTAATGCAAAAACAAGGTTTAACCTCCCCATTTATGAAACCACCAAGCTTCAGAAACTTTTGTGCACAAAATAGGTAAAACAAGCAAACAAACAAACAAAAAACCCTGACAAAGCAGTTGGCACAACAGAAACTTCAGTCATAGGAGTCTAACAGACTTGAATGCAGGACAATGTAGATTGGCACAGCCCAAAATGAAAGCCAAATAATAAATTAACAGGTGGTTTCAATGCTGCTGCCAGCAGTTTCAAATGCATCTGTTATCTGACACAATAGCACAGGCAATCACTCTTGGGTTTCTAAATCTATGTTTTCTGAATGAAAAAAAAAAAAACCCACACAGAAGTGAAGCTCTTCTTTCAGGAATCATTGGCAAAAAAATGCCAAATTATGGGCACTTAACAGCAGGGGCTATTCATTTCCTGGGTCCTGGGGCATTTCCTATTCATTTCCTGGGCCCTGGGACATTTCGTTGCCCTGGGCAACCTTGTGTAGCTCCAGGCCTGAGGTTGGTGTCCCTGCCTGTGGCAGGGGGGTTGGAGCTCTCTGATCCTTGGGGTCCCTTCCAACCCAGACCAGTCTATGATTCTATGATTTCAGGTGTGTAACTGTTGTTCACTGAAAAAACAGAAAGCTCAAAAAGCTGCAGACAAAATATAAACTGGTTGAAAGTATTTCAGAAACAAAGCATTTCTGAAGCCCAAGAATCAAGATGTAGATACACAGAGAAGGAAGGAAAGTCCACACTTGCTTTTAGTTTTCCAGGACATAAGGGTCCAACTCAATCAAATCTTAGCAGAGAAGATCTGATTCCTATTGAATTCCCAGGAAGTTCTACTACCAGTTTCAGAGGCACAGGAATGGGTCCTAACTTAGTCATAACTCAACAGAGATTAAGATTCATACAGCACAGGCTCTGAATTCATTAGAATTTAAGTCTTCTATGTTACAGACTGAAAGGGATGCAGGGGATGGGTGTCAGAAACACATTATCATCAACAAAAGTTGACTGGAACAATCTATCAGGCTAGTGGAAAGCTGACACAAGATGGACATTTTATGTGTGCTTCTCACCATACCTCCTGGGAAAGCACTGGGGTCATTACCTTCATGTACAGCCAGACTGAAGGTTAGTCTCAAAATCTTTCCCCAGATAGCAGTTTTTTCTGACTTTTTTTTATCCTTTTTGTCCTCATGAGGAAAGTAAGGCTGACCATTATCTACCAGTAGTCCCCATTTTAAAAAGTCTTTTCTAGACACTTATCTTCTGGGCAAATGTAGCAAAAAATCAAGTCTAAATGTGAAAATGGCTAGAAAACAAACAGAAAAGCAAACAGGGAAGATTAAGGGTGGATAGAGCACCAACACAAAGGGAAGCCAAGCGTTTGCTGGTAACAAGAACACTGTTGCACACATGGCATAGAGATGAGAAAAGGTAGTCTAAATCGAGCACTGTTCTCAAGTAGCACATTACACCTCCCACTGCCATCATTACCATCTAACAGGGTGTAAAACTGAAGTGACAGATGGAGCTACACTGTCCATCACACACTGGCAGTGCCTTCAAGCCTGACTAAACCACCCATGCCTCAGAAAGAAATATTCCTCCTGGGTTAAACAAGCTACAGTGCATAAAATATCCAGCTTTTCAGGGAGCCTTACCCTAGAGCTTTTTCTCATGGCTACAGCCTCTATGGGTCAGAGTCATTGTTCACATGTTGTACAGCCAGTAACAGTACAAGAACATCTACATGTCAAACTATTACAGAAGAATGCCAGGAAATGGCTTGGCTAGAGGAAGATGACCACCCTGCTGGGCTGCTAGTGAAAATATTCATAGAATCATAGAATCCTAGGGGTTGGAAGGGCCCTCCAGAGCTCATGGGGTCCAACCCCCCTGCCAAAGCAGCTCCCCAGCTCATATTGCACAGAGAGGCGTCCAGACGGGGCTGGAATCTCTCCAGAGAAGGAGACTCCACACCCCCCTGGGCAGCCTGTCCCAGGGCTCCCTCACCCTCACTGGGGAACAGTTCTTCCCCAGGTTGGTGTGGAACTTCCTGTGCTCCAACTTGCAGCCATTGCCCCTTGTCCTGTCCCCACAGACACTGAAAAGGGGCTGGCCATTTCCCCCTGCATCCCATGCTTAAGATATTTATAGACATTAATAAGGTCCTCCCTTAGTCTTCTTTTCTCCAGGCTGAACAGCCCCAGCTCACTCAGCCTTTCCTCACAGGGGAGATGCTCCAGGCCCTTCATCATCTTTGTAGCCCTTCTCTGGACTCTCTCCAGGAGATCCCTGTCTGTTTTATCCCAGGGAGCCCAGAACTGGACACAACACTCCAGGTGGGGCCTGACCAGGGAAGAGTAGAGGGGAAGGATCCCCTCCTTTGACCTGCTGCCCACACTCCTCCTGATGCCCCCCAGGATCCCATGGGCTCTCTCAGCCCCCAGGGCACACTGCTGGCTCATGGCCAACCTGTCATCAACCAGGACCCCCAGGTCCTTCTCCACAGAGCTCTTCTCCAGCAGGTCACCCCCAGCCTGTCCTGATTCCAGCAGTTATTCCTCCCCAGGTGCCAGACTCTGCACTTGCTCTTGTTGAATCTCCTCTGGTCTCTCCCTGCCCAGCTCTCCAGCCTGGCCAGGTCTCTCTGGATGGCAGTGCAGTGTCCTGCGTGTCAGCCACCCCTCCCAGCTCTGTGTCACTGGCACTTGCTGAGGGTGGATGCTGTTCCCTCAGCAAGGTCGTCAGTGAAGATACTGAACAGGACTGGGCCCAACACCGAGCCCTGAGGAACACCCCTACTCAAAGGCCTCCAGTCAGACTCTGCTCCACTGATCACCACCCTTTGAGATATTGTAACATCCCCTCATTTTCTGCTGCAGAAAGAAAGCTAATTTGCAAGACAGACAACAAGTCACAGAATGAAGTAAGTGATGATCAGGGAGAGCACTAACAAACAAGGTCCACTGGTGATATGAAGGACCTTCCCAACCCTTTGCCCTTACCTTTAATAAGCTCTGGTTTGTAGGCTTTTCTTAGCTGCTCTAGAAAGTTGTTATAAAAACACTCCGCCTGCTCTGTGGGCATTGCCATGTGGTAGTCAGGCTTGTTTCCTTTCAGGATGCACTGGAGAGTAAATTGGCTCACACACAACACTTCATACTGTTTATCCATCACACTTTTGGCCCAGTGCTTCCCACTTTCATCTTCAAATAATCGCAAATTCAAGATCTTCCGAACCCTAGGAGGAGAAAAAGATCAGTTCTCAATTGCCCCATGCAGGATCAACAGGTACCAGTTACTGCCAGTGTCCTGGCTTCAGCTTGGGTAGAGTTAATCTTCTCCCCAGCAGCTGGTGCAGTGCTGTGGTTTGGATTCAGGATGAGGGTAACATTGGTATCACACTGATAGTTTAAGTCGTTGCGGCAAGTCAGGGACTTTTCAGCTACTCACAGTGCCAAAGAGAAGGCAGAGGGCACCCAAGAAGCTGGGAGGGGGCACAGCCAGGAGAGCTGACCCACACTGGCCAAAGGGATGTTCCATACCCTATGATGTCATGCTCAGTTTACAGCTGGGGGTTGGCTGGGAGGTGGCACAGTTCAGAAACAAGCTGAGCGTTGGTTCTGGTGTTTATCAACCATGGTGTGCATCACTTGTTTTGTACACTCTTTTATCACTATCATCATTCCTGTTACCTTTCTTTTCTGTCCTATTAAGCTATCTCAACCCATGAGTTTTATCTATTTTTTCTTTTCTATATTCTCCCCCATTCCACTGTAAGAGGGAGAATGGCTGTGTGGTTGTCTTAGCTGCCTCCTGGGTTAAACCATGACAGCCCACCCCACAGGATGAGATAACAGGGAAGACAGATGAATATTCATTCTGCCTCCACACAACAAGGTACCCCTTTGTCCCTTCCTTCCTAAACCATGGGAATCTCATCCCATGAGGCAGAGCCATAACCAAGAAGGCCCTTACACATAACACAGTCGGACCATTCATTAACAGCATCATTTTACAGAGCATGAGATCAGGATGGAATAACTGCAAGTTACAGGGTGACATAAAGACAGCAGAGGCAATAAGAAAGCTTGCTCTTTACTACCTGATTTTATACATCACAGGATGTTTTAACATGCAAATAGCTTTGGGAAATGTAATCCTCCCACCACACCACAAAATCACATTCAGCATGAAATGAGATCAGCCTAAACTATGGTTGTTTCCAAACATGATTCACATATAATCCTTCAGCCTCATCACCTCCTACCACTCTTCCCAACCCAGGCCCCACAAGCCAGATGAGGACAGCACCTATTCATCAGTATTATCAAATCATAGAACCATAGAATGGTTTGGATTGGAAGGGGCCTTAAAAGGTCTTCTAGTCCAACATCACCTGCAATGCACAGAGACATCTTCAACTAGATCAGGTTGCTCAGAGCCATGTCCAGCCTCCCTGAACACTTCCAGGGATGGGGCATCTACCACCTCACTGAGCAATGTGGTCCAGTGCCTCACCACCTTCATCATAAAAAATTTCTTCCTTGTCTCTAGTCTAAATCTACCCTCTTTTAGTTTAAAACCATTACCTCCTTCCCTATTGCTACACATCCTACTAAAAAGCCTGTCCCCATCTTTCTTATAAGCCCCCTTTAAGTATTGAAAGGCCACAATAAACTGCCTGGAGCTTTCCCTTCTCCAGAATGAACAACCCCAGCTCTCTCAGCCTGTCTTCATAGGAGAGGCACTCCAGCCCTCTGATCATCTTCATGGCCTCCTCTGGACCCACTCTAACAGCTCTGTGTCTTTCTTATACTGGGGACCCCAGAGCTGGACAACAGTATTCAAGGTGGGGTCTCAGAAGAACACTGTAGAGGGCGAGAATCACCTCCATCAGCCTGCTGGTCATGCTGCTTTTGATGCAGCCCAGGATACAGTCGGCTTTCTGGGCTGCAAGTGCACATTGCTGGGTTACATTGAGCTTCTTGTCCATCAACACCCCAAGTCCTTCTTCTCAGGGCTGCTCAATCCATGCTCTGCCCAGCCTATCTTTGTGCTTGGGATTGCCCTGACCCATGTGCAGGACCTTGCACTTGTCCTTGTGGAACTTCACGGGGTTCACATGAGACCACCTCTCCNGGAACTTCACGGGGTTCACATGAGCCCACCTCTCCACCTACTGAATGTCCTTCTGAATGGCATCCTGTCTCTCCAATGTGCCAACCACGCCACACACCTTGGTGTCACTGGCAAACTCAGTGAGTGTGAGCTTGACCCCACTGTCCATGTAGCCAGCAAAGGTGTTAAACAGCACCAGCCCCAATACCGACCCCTGAAGGAACACCACCTGTCAGCACCTTCCACTTGGGACAAGTGGATGTGAAACTTAACTTTGGTGGGTGAGAAACTGAACATGAGCCAGCAGTGGCTCTGGCAGCTCACAAGGCCAATGGGATCCTGGGTTCCATCAGAAGAGGGGTGGCAGCAGGGACAGGGAGCTGATTGTCCCTCTCTGCTCTGCCCTGGTGAGGCCCCATCTGGAGTCCTGTGTCCAGAGCTGGGGCCCC